>JBBMJY010000016.1:7592658-7610130 GCA_037833715.1 Toxotes lorentzi | reverse complement strand
GCTCTGCTGCTCTGGTGTCAGATGAAGACGGCAGGGTGAGACCCTGAACACACACTGAACACACACTGAACACACACAAGCTGGCTGGGCACCTACTTTACAGATTAATTAACATAAAAAACTGTTATTGCACTAGTGTGTTGGGTCAGTGTTTCCCCAACACAGGGATGGGTTAATTTTACCCAGGCCACTATCCATGGGCAGAAACCTACACAAGACACAAAGCTGTTTTGATCCAGTATCAGTTCCACTAACCCACACAAGATCAGTTTTTTAGTGTGTAAGGTGGTGAATAAGGTAAACTATATACCTGCTATATGCCAGCATGTTAGCATTGTCATTTGAAGCATGCTAGTTTTGTTTAAATTCACTTTTGGCACAAAGCACCTTACTGAACTTGCTGAGGACTTTTGGTCTTGTTAAAATGGAGAATTGATATGCCATTTTAATTGGCTCTCCTGCAGTTGCTGTTGACCCTGACTTGTCCTGTCAGAGTTCAGTGTGGCTGAGTTTTAGATCTATGTTCTGCTGTGTAACTCTGCCTTCACTCCTTTGTAAGTGCTCCCTTGCTTGCTACAGTCTCTGCATGGTCCATAACAATGGCAGTTAGTGGACCTTTGTGGTTTAGCTCTGAATCATGAAATAAAAAGCAGCCTCACAGCAGTAAACCCAATCTCCTGCCTTGTATTTTCTCTCCCCTCCATCACAGCTTAGGGCTGCTTCTGCCACATTTTTAGTGAGCCAACTAAAGGTGGTCTTGGTGAATTTGCTCCAGCACACTGTAGCTCTTATCAATGATTTAGTGTGCCAAGATTAATGCTCTCACACCATCCAGATTCTCAGTCTATCCTGTGGTTCGGTGGTTTCGGGTTTTGTGGAAAAATCTATTTTCAAGGACTTTACAAGGGGAAAGAAGTCAAATAAAACAGGCACAATATTTTCCTGGCTGTGCTCAAGATAATATAAATCCTGTGCATGTACAGTGGTCTTTCCTGGCTTTCATCAGCATGTTAACAAGGACTCTACCCCCTTATTGGCTCTGCTTAGCCTCACATTCAGTGCTCCTGAGAGGTTGAAAGAAGGCCGATCGGCTCCTACTCAGAGAGATTTGCATAACTGACTCCCGTATGATTACCGTATACAACCTAGAGTTGTGCAGTTATTTGAAAATGTATCAAAGTAATAGTGTTTAAAACAAGCACATTCAAACCTTGAGAGAATGAGTTGTTTCTGTTTCTCTGACGAAGATGTGTTTTATGCAGCTTCCTAAACAGACTGATCTGTATGCCGAGTGCCTGGCCAACACATCAAGATCGATGCCCTAGAAAAATCTGTGATTTTATTCAAACCCAAGATTTTCATCTAATTCCACACTATCAATAACAGTTTGAGCATTTCCCAGGCTGGAGATAAAGCTGTGTCTTCATGTAGCACAAATCAGCACATCCCCAGTCCTGTGAAAGAGAAATGCACTGTTTTGGTGTCAATATCATGTAACTCTCAATCCAGATTTAGCCCAGAGATGCTGCAATTCAGTATGTTACAGTTCCTAATGATATGTCCTAATTTTGACCAATGAAAGTGAGTAAATCAAAAAAAAAAAGTTCTGAGACATTACCTTAACATTCAAAACTGGACCAACTCCATTTCAGAAAGGAGCAACAATCTCCACTATGAACCCATAATAAATAAATTAATAATTAATAGATAAATTCCATCTGCATTTCCCTGGTGACATACTCTGCCCCCTTTTCCCCATTCAGTCACCTGCAGAAAGTAGTTTGAGATTCATGATGTCTCTGTCTTTATTGTGCCGTCATATTTAAAGACCCAGCCGGCCTGAGGAACAGTAAATATGCAGGACTGACGCTTTCCGGATCATTATTGTTTTCGCTCTTTGTACAGACAAATGCTGACCCCTCACTAAGTCAAACTGAGTGATGAGGCTGATGAAGAGAGGATGAACCTTGATGTGTTCATTACTACATATTGTGATTTCATTCTCTCTTTCCTGTTCTCACTACCCTTCAGTGTTAGGAATATGCTCAGGCAGATTTAAATGCCAGAAGATATGCCACAATGCCCATAAAATCTAAGGGAGAGCGGCAAAATGTGCGTGCAAGATTGTTTGAACTGATAAAGATGAGAAAGGACTGAACATTGGAAGCTGCTATTAGTCTTCTTAGCGCTGTGGATCTTGCCAACTGATGTTCCTGGCTGTGCGATGTAGGAGTCATAGTCATCTGGAGTTTTTTTATTTTTTTATTTTCTCCTTACTGTTCATATAACAGATGGAATACTTGTGGTTTTCTGATCCAGTCGTCTTTTGCTGTGCTGCTGTTACAAAGTCCTTTTCCTTGCCATGACAATGTACAGTTAATTTTACACTATTGCCGCTGCTTCACTGTGAAACCTGGTGCTTTGCTGCATGTCTTTAATGATACGTTGCTAGATTCCCTTCAGTATTTTGTTCTGTGTTTTTGGTTTATAACAGAGACAATTACATTTCAAACAAAAGAAAACTGCATCTGTATTATGCTTGCTTGTTGGGTTTGATTAGCTTAAATAATAATTCTTAGCCGCCTGCTGTGATTGAATTATGGGCCCTATAATAGGATTGACTGAAATTATTATGAAAATGGTTGCTGTTTCTCTTGATCAGCTAATCTAGTAATTGACTTTTACTCACAAACTGTGTTTCAGTCCTATACATTTGCATTCCATGAATAATCGTAGGCGTCTCTCTCTGTTTTACCTCCTACTAGTTGTATAGTTGTATGCTTCGTGCTTAGTGCCTTCCAGAAGACGACTGTATTCACTGTTCTGCAGAGCTTAATCGTGCTTTAGCATGTGTGCTAACAAGACACCTCATCTGTTAAACAGTGCTCACCACTACTAAACACTTCTGAACACAGGATGAAACCTTAGCGCGATAGAGTCACCGTTTAGTGATGTTCTCCGTCAGGGAACCTGCATACATTATCAAGCTGCAAGAGTCCTATGCATTAACCTATTTGCCCTCACATTATAAGATATACAGCATCCTTAGCTCCTTGAAAAGCCCACCAGTTACTCTGAAGGTCAGCTGCCCTGCTAACAGATGAAGACATAACTGTCTTTGGTTCAGAGCCATAGGTGGAGAACTGCTTGAAACAGTGCTTTGTGCACACCAGCTAGTATCATAGTGTTGCACTGGATTGTATTTTTAATGATAGTATGAGGGGAAAAAAACATCACAATAAGTTTCAGGTTTTCAACTCTTTGGTTCCAAATCTGATACACTAGCAATGTGGTATGTACTTTAAGAAGTCATATTAGAATTCAGACAACTTTTACGTCCCTCCAGCACTTTATTTGCCATGATCCCTTACTGGCGGTTTCACATACACTCTGTTGGCAGCACTAGTGAGTTAAGGATGAAGGACATTGGTCAGTGGAGAGATAATGAGGTGATAGACCTCGTAAGGATTTAGAGAAATGCTTCAAGCACAATTCAAAGCCATCATAACCTGCCTGTGTTTGAAAGCATATCAAAAGAAATGGCTGAACAGGAGCACAGGTGAATGTGGCTGCAATGTCACTGCAACTTTAAGATCCTTTGGGATTGGGATTGTTTCAAACATCAAATTATTTCAACAAAAGAAGCTTTTGTAGCTGGTTTTGTGCATGTAGCATTTTCAGCGTGGTGTTAGATATTAGATACTGGCCACAATGAAATCACAATGTGTGTTTTAAAAAGAAAAAAAAAAATCTCAACAATAGTTCAGAATTGAGCATTAAGGCTTGCAGTGTGAAAGGAGTTTTTGTCAGCAGGCATTGTACAAGACCTAATACCCCTTGAAAAAGAGCTAGAAATCAATTTTTACCATTTCAGACCCTGCAATTAAAATGCAAGTGGGAAGAAATCAACCGCTCGTATCTGAAGTGCAGCCTCTTCCTGTTTGGGGCTAAAGTTTCTCTGTTTCCCATTAGAAGCGCCTTCTCAGCTCTGCGTGAATGGACATACAAAACGAGCCACCCTTATCAGTGCCTTGTGCGAGAACCTTCATCTCCCCAAATAACCCCAGTCAGGTACCTGAGCGTAGATAAAACTTTACCCGTGGAGGAGGAGTGATGATAGAGATACATGCAGTGCTGTGTTGTGCTCACCAGAAGGAGAAAGAAAGATAGCATTTCAGGTTTCACTGTGCTGTTATAAGTATCCCATCAGCAGATTCATGACGTAGGAGATTAAATCAGCTTTCCATAATGACCTTTTCAAAACAAGCTCTGTGTAATTCTAAAGAATGGTAATGAATGTCAGTGAAGGCTGGCTGCAGCGGGCGTCTTGATAAGTATTTAGGCAGAGCGCGATTTTGAGCCCGCCATATGTTCAGTATGCCAATCACTCTGTTGTAATGCAGAATATACACACTGTGTCGGAGTGGTCTGTAAAGTGCATACAAAGCAGGAAGATGGATTTTAATGTGAGGAGGCATCCCATATGCTTTTTCTGCAGCGTCCTAAGGGAGCAGTTGTTCTAACATTAGTACACTGATGTCATAAGCAATTCATTACTGTCTACAGATATCGACCCGGCTCTTATCTGCAGTGACACCCTGTGTTGTCGCAGCTACTCTTAACTTTGTTTCAGAAAAGCACTGAATTGTGCTGCTTGACTCTGACATATGAGAGTTTATTGCTTAGTGTACATACATCTTTTCTCTACACTGTTGGCCACCTGTTCTTCAGAGCCACTTCCATCTATTTCATTTATTTACATATGTATATCATGTATTCATATTTAAACTGAAATGATTAATCAAAAGAAAGCACATTAATTGTACTGCTGTAAACTATTTAGATTTTTAGTGAAAAAAAGAAACTTTTACTGGTTACACATTCTTACATTTTGTTGTGTTTAATGTTTATCTGAATATTTTTGGGTTTTACACTTTTGGTTGGACAAAACAAGCAATTTGGAAACACACACATAAGGAAAAAAGATTAATCAAGTGTCTAAAGATAGAGATACTTGTTAATTGCAGCTCTAGTTAATTCATTTATTTTTTGTGTCTAAAGAAGCCTGGTAAAATGAAGATTCATTAATAATATGTGAACATGTTAATACCCGTTCACCAGAGGACAAGCTGTTCTGCTCAGTTAGTCTAGGTCAGCAAGGAGGAACGATTATTTATCACTGTTCATTGATTGGTTGTTGCTACTTATATTGTTGCCTGACTGTTGACTTATATTGAAGGCTAGACAGGAAACCCACTTTGCTTTTCACATTAATTCCCACAACGTTACCTTTATCTGCTGAGGAAGATGCAGCATTAATCATGCGCTTCAGGGGGCTGTTTTACATCACTAGGGTCAAAGACCTCCTCAGACATTGTTGCTGTTTTTTCTTCTAAATATGCTCTTAACAAATCGGCTAACCTTTTTCCTAATGGCAGCATCTGTGCACTTTATCTCTCCATAAAGGTTACTATAGCAGCCGTTTGGCTTGATGGCTTTAGAGAGTCCTGCATCTCCTGAGGCAGGGCTCTTCTTTGTTCTCCATTAGTTGCACAATCCAGACTCAGTGTTTAAAGCCATGTAGTTTAGAAGAATGGAGTTTCACTGACATAAAAAATTAAAACCCAAACAATTCTTCAGGTGGCTTGTGAGGTTTGTGAAGGTGGAATTTTACAACATTTCAGCGTTTTTTGACTTTGGCAGCCATATCATGCCTTTGAGCAAAGCTATTGGCTTCATGTTTAGAGGAGAGAGGTGCACTGCAGCCATGCCTTTATTGGGTTCACCCTGACAGGAAGTATGAGCCCGAGATAAATGAGAAGCCCCACAGCTGACTTATCTGTTTCTTTTTAAGTTGATTTTTTTTTAACATGTACTTAAATTTTGATAAATTAAGCATAATGCAGTCATTTAAAGCCAAGTGCTGAAAAATGTGTTTAATTCTATCTTGCAGCATTTGATCCAGGTTTGAGTTGAAGTTGACAGGGATTCAGAGATCATGGCTAAAGCACATTATCTATATTTTTTTATTTAGCTACAGATTATTGTGTCCTATGACTGTCTGCCTCTTCTCTGAGATTGTCCCATTTTACTGTCATTGTGCGTGTTTGGCAGTGATGTATCATATTACCACCTTATTTTTGAGGCTCATAAAATTGTTTATTCAGTAAGCAATCCTGGGCAGAGAGCCCAGACCTAACTGTTCAATTTGAAACTGAATGCATCACCCTGATTCTACAGTATATCTACTGTTTCCAGTTATTTCTCCTCTTACTGCTCAAATCAACTGCAGTTCAAATGTTTCTGCATGGTATCCCTGAGGACTTGGAAAATGGAGCTAAGCTTAGGTTCCCGTCAGTTAAAGGAGAAAAGTGCAGTAAAATAACTACAGCTGCCCACATCAGCATATCATGTGTGGTGGTTCACGACATCTCCATTCACATCTAAATAAAAACAGTGTACGACTTTACATTCACTATAACCAGTTTGAAGAGATTTTAAAGAAACTGTTATAAATTTAAAAAAAAGCCTTATGCAGTGTGTGACATCGATTCTGTGGTGTGCATTCATGTGCATCCAATGTTTTTTGACTTTGGTCCCTTAGAGGTTCTCATTCTGTGCTGATGGCATGTTGTTGTGCGCTTTGTTTACCAAAATTCAGCCAAGCTGGCTGTTGGTACAGAATACTGCAGAATACTCATCTCTGTGCATGCTGGTTTTTAGCGATATGTTCAGGTACTGGAAGACATTAGACTCACTGCTTATCTAATGACAACCTGCAGATACTGCACCTGGAGGGTCTGACGAGGCAGAGTTTTGTAGCTCTGCTGTTAATGAGGTTTCTTGTTTTGTGTGTCTCCTTTCATTTTTCATGTCTGCTTCCGTCGTGATGCAAATGGCAGAATTTTTTTTTTTTTTTTTTTTTTAATAGGAAACTGATATTAGAAAGTAAAATTGGTCTCCCTGAAATAAAACATAGTAAGGAATAATTCATATGGTCAACCTGTACAAAGAATTTTAATAGTTTCAGTAAATCCTTTGGTATATATTTACCCACCTGACGCGTGAGTAAGTCCGTGGATGGCAACAGAGTGTGTCCTGATCCACAACATCATTCAGGACCTTATTCTGGATGCTGTCTAGCAGCCGAAGGTGAGTAGGTGGAGTGCTTTTCCAGTGCATTGAAGCACACTCCACTGCAGGGCACTTTATAAATTGCGACTCAGCTGTTGATGTTCAATTTAGTGGCCACTTTCCCCAAATCTCCCACTTTCTGACCTGCTCTGAAGAGGATGTATCATGCACTTTCACTTTAAAGATTCAAAGGTTGTTTTCCATTTGACTCAGATGTGCTTTGTGTCACAATAGAGCATGTGTCCATGTAAATTTATTGCTTCTATCTTGTGGCTTGTGTGTTTAATGGCAGAGAGTTTACTGCTGTTTAGCATGCATACATCTCACAAAGGAAGTCTATGGTTGTAAATTGTGCCTCCATGTTTGATGACAAGCTACTGACTGACTGCAGTGTTCCAGCCGACCAAGCTGCTTTAACACAGTAAAGGGGGAAAAGCTCTGGGTGGTAATGGTGGCTCTCACCCCCAGGCACCTGCAGTCATGTTTTCTAGATGGATCAATATATCTGTCAACTTCTCCTTGAGTGGAGCCTATTTCATGTTACTCCTGTCATTGCTGCAGGGTGCTACATTAAAAGTCCATGTTCCTTCAAAGCCTGGAAAGAAAATAAAGGTTCTTTGGGACTTTATGCTCTAGGTGACAGGGGAAACACTGAAGGGTGGGATTTTGGGGAAATACACCTACAGCTTGAACTCTGATTTGAAACTTTTGTGCTCAGGCAAAAACATGGTAGATAATTTGCTTGCTTTTATTTTTCACTAGTAAAATGTTAAAAGACAAACACCTGAAACACCTTCTCAACTGTTCCCCTCACCTGAGCCCAGTGTGAGAGGTTGTAAGGCCACATCAACATTGTTAAATATTATATGGCGCACAGCTTTGATTTCAGCTTCCTGTAGGAACAGAGGTGAAATCTGTCCACGCTTCATCAAGTAAACTCTTCTGGTAGACTCAAGGGTGCTTAGGAGCACAGTTTCTAGATAAATCATTCTGCGTCAAGGCTACGATTACTTGCGCAATTGCTCAGTAGCTATCTCTGTCTGTGCAGTAATAATGAACATGATTATTTTTAGTTGAAGAAGATAGTGTTAGGACACTGAAGGCTGCGGGTAATTATTAGTATATGCACTTGGAATGTGGTGATTTGTTCCATAGATCACACTTCACACTCAATAGTGTGGTGGGAAGGCTTTGAGGGCGATCTGTGAGTTACTTGTGGCTTGTAGGTAAAAATAGGACTTCTAGTTTGAGTGCAGTGTTTATGAGCAACGCAGTGTACCTGAATGATGTTGATTTGGTCAGTGTTCGTTTGCTAATCGCTGAAGTGCCAGGCCATCTGTTCACCTCAGAAATAGTGAGGTGACAAACCTCACTGAACTCATTTAATCATGGACTCTAAGATGAGTTTGCTTTGTGTGACCAGTGTAGCCGCTCCCAGGCGCCTATATGGGAATTGCAGAGACTTAAGGGAGGGTGCGTTTGTTTATTGGAAACATGGATAGAAATGGAAACCAGGGGCTAGGTGACAGGTGATGGAGTTGCACAAATGTTAAAATTAAGTGTTCTCAGGGGGTCAGAGAGTGGGTTGGGCTTGCAAAATGTGGACTTAATGCAACTCTGCATGCACAGACACATGCACTGCATGCATCATGAACTGGTGAGGCTGCTAATTTTTCAGCTTGAGCTTATCATGATATCAAGTCTGTAGCCATCAAGTAACAGGTTTCTTGTTCCAAAATGAGTAAACTGGACACAGCTCAGGGAACTAATGATAATTAGCTAGCTACAGTTATTTTCAAGAACATACCATGAATTTTTATTTTAACCGCCCTGCTTACCGAATAGTCAGTTAGAAAGCATCTCTTCTTTAGCAAACAATGACTGACAAACTATTCTGAAAGCGCTTGTTCATTTAAATTTGTGTCACGTCCCCTGCCAAAGTCTTTGAAAGCAAGTTATGTCACAAAGGCACTGCTACGCCCCACAGGTACCTTGTAAATTATTCACCTAATTGAGACACTGTACTAGTTCTCTGTTCTGCTCTGACCCAGTGAGAAGTTTCACACAATACTTTAAGTCCTTGAAATCTTCATTTTTCTCTAAGCATACGTTTTATTCCTGCCTGTTGAACAATCCCCTCACTGCTCTTTCCTATCCGGAACTTGAATGTGTGTGTGTGTGTGTGTGTGTGTGTGTGTGTGTGAGAGTGTGTGAGAGTGTGTGTGAGTGTGAGTGTGTGTGAGTGTGTGTGTGAGTGTGTGAGTGCGGGTGCGTGTGTGTGAGTGCGGGTGCGTGTGTGTGCACTCGCATAACACTCCGACAAGAACTCCAAGGTCAGAGTCTGCAGGTACTCTACATGGAGCAGGATTCACCAAAATAGACCTGCCTCTCTGTCAAGCGACCTGTAGAATCTCAACCCTGTTTCAGAGCCGATTTAAGCCACATCTTATTTCATACCTGCACCAGTCAGCTTGATGGACTGATGGACGTGTAATAATGAGGGGGAAAAAATGCCCATCAGTGTTTTCCTGAGCAAATTCACCATGGCAATACGACTGGAAACGGTTAGAAGGTTTGAGTTAATGACAGGCTTTTCAGATGGGAGGACTTGGCATTGATAGATGAGTGCAATTGAGGTACAGTATGGGCTCATTAGTGGAGAAGATGATGCACTTGGCTAGTCCTAATGTCATCACAGGCGCTGGGTGTAGCCTGTCAGTCATTATTAGTACTGACCTTGACATTTTGTTGGTGGAAATCTCACCTACCTGGGCTCCACTGCTTTCCTCTCCACACTCTTTCTGTTTTGCGACTGTTTTTTTTTTTTTTTTTTTTTTTTTTTTTTTACAGTGTGTTTGTCACTCCCTCAACCACTTCCCTTATCTGCGTCTCAAGAGCCTAAGGTGTACCATTAACACAGTCCATTACTGTCACTCATTGTTTTAACGTTCAATTACACATCATGCGCCAGGCGCATAATGTACTGTCATTGCTGATTCATTGAGGTAGACACTTTCCCCTTAATTCTCCTTTATGTCTCTCCTCCTCCTCGTGTGCTTTCTATCTCTCTTCTTCTTCTTCTCCTCCTCCTCTCGGGCCAATCAGGCCACACCTCCATGGCAACCGTCAGTGAGGGTAAAACATCCACAGATGGTGCTGAGTAGAGCGAGCAGCAGGCGCACTACGAGATCAAGTGTGGGAGTGTGTGTTTGTTTGTGTCTGAGAGAGAAAGAGAGGGAGAGACTCATTGGATAACCACTGTATTGTGAAGCCAACAGAGTGGTCTGTAGTAACACCGAGGAAGAACGGAGGAGTGTTTGCTCAGAGGAGTTGCAGAAAAGTCTTAGGAGAAGGTGTTGGAGGAAGAAAAAAGAGACTGAGAGAAGTCCCCCACCTTCCCCAGAGAGCAAGAGGTAAACCGCCGGTAAGCAAATATTAATGACCTGACAAGAGAGCACATAATATCCCCGTGTTTATCAGACAGCCGCGCAACAGAGGAGCCCGGATACATATACACACTCAGCCACACGCGCAGGACGAGCCCCCCTCGCTGCTTTCCACTCACTCATGATCATCACTCCTGCCACACGCAGACTCAAGGGCCACGCTGCCACAGCCAGAGGAGTGGAGGAGAGAGGACACTTGCCCTGCTTTGGGACTTTGTCAGAGTAAAAGCCATCACTGGATTTTTTTTATTTAATTTTTACCTTTTTTTTTTTTTCACCCTCAAGTCAGAGTCCTCTTTTTGTGCTGACCTTTTCAAGCCCCCCCTCCCCAAGGAGCAAAGATGAGCTGCAGGAAAAGGTGCAAGCGGGAGATCTTTAAGTTCGCACAGTACCTGTTCAGACTCATCACGGGCACCCTCAACACCGGTAAGGCTCCTGGTGGACTTTGAGATGCGGATTTCACCTTTGAGCGTGTTTCCATTCCATGAGGCTCTGTTAGCACACTTGCATACAACACATGTCAATGCCTCACAGTATTTAGGTTTTGTATACATTTATGCTTCCAGACCCAACTTGAGAATTGTGAAGATTCCCAGCGAGGCTTGAATTTATTACCTGTTCTGCACCATAAATGAGTGCATGTGTAAGTGTAAAAGGACACAAGAACAGACTATGACTGGAGGCAAAGGTGTAATTATTAAAATAATTAAAAAAAAAAAAAATCAAACAGCTTCTGTAGTCTTTCAAGTCAGCTATGCTTTGAGCAGTTAAATAATTTTAACCAATGTAGCATACAGATTTTATTAAAAGTATATAGCCACATTTTCAAATTCAAATTCTTTCATTTTCTTGTTTACATCAGCTTTGATCAGCAACTTTTTCTTGTATTTATTGTCAAAAGCAGTCAAAAGCACTGCAGTCAGAAATAATGTGGAGCACTATGCTGATGCTGAATCCTTCTGAACCACCCCCCACCCCCCTCCCAAAGCATGTTGCAAACAGTGTACGCACACAGCATTATTCATCAGTATTGCTGCACCTGTATCATGCTGCAAAGTGTGATAGATTTTGGATTCCCTTTTGTTCTGTGAACACACACTAAGAGCTTTTCTAATAAGACAGATAGTGAATCAATGGGTTTAACAAGATTAAATCTCGGATCATAGTGGATTACTAGCAGATTAGGGTTCAGTAAGGGATAAAGGTTACCAGCAGTAGCATGTGCTTATCACTGGCATATATTGCTGGAATGCATCACATAGGTGTTCAGTATAATTTACATATATCACGCAGGCTGTGGTGTGGTTGGGTATTCTTGGTTCTTACTTTGCACTGTGTAGCTTTTTTACACAGGTGAACTGTAAAAACGATGCGACTACACTAGTAGCATACATTGACACCCTTGCCTTGTGTGTCTCCTGTCTTGTGTTAACTGAGCTTTGTTTTTGAGAAGGTTGTTGATTATCTTGCTGCATGAGTGTGATGGTGCTAAACCCTGGAGAGGTTCTGCATGAACATGCTAATGAATTCCAACATGCTTCTTAACATGTGAGACTTAACAGTATTCTTACCAGTTACTCCTTTCAAACCCTTTTTATGTTTTGTGAAAAGACTTATCAGTTAAAGGAAGGGATTTCAAAATTAAACTTTTCACACAGAGAATATCTCCACACAGCCGTGGCCTACTTTCCACTGTCCTTGACCTTAGAGACGGAGAGAACAAGTGGGGAGGATGGGAGGCAGCTATAGAAGTCACTCCATCAATGGGCTGCCCTATTAAAGGTGGAGATGGCTTCAGCTTTCCAATCATTCTCATAAATATATTCTCGTGGGAGATACCCACATACCCACCCATATCTACTGTCACTGGCACATCGTTTAGGTCACATTGCAGTTCCCACATGGTGATAACATTATTAGTGTACACCGATCAGCCACAACATTAAAACCGGTAACTGGTTAAATATGTATATGTGTATATTCAGGAGTAAATATCCTTCAGTGCCCTCATGACTGGCTATAGTGTTTGTTGGGGTGCAAAATTGTGGGCATTAATGTCTGTGTTAGTCCCTATTAATTATTGATTATGTTAAATACAACGCTGAACATATTTCCCTTTGGACTCAGTTCAATTACTGCTCATGTGCTGAGTTAGAGAAACATAGTCTTTATTATTGACCGCAGTTTCTTAAGAACATTAGTTTGACTTGTATTTTCTGAACCTCAGGATAAAAAGTTGAAGCTCTGTAATAATGAAATATGGACATAAACATAGTTTCTATACCGGTATGTTGGATATATATAGCATACAAAGTTAGCCCAGTGAGAACAGGTGGATTTATAATTTGTGGAATGTTTGTATTAAGACTCATACTTTGATTCAGTTGCATATTTGAGAGTTTTACTTTGAATCCAGAGGTACTGTAGCCTATTTTCCATCTTTGGCCTTCATAAGATGATCTGAAGAGCCATTGTTTTGCTCCTCTGCCTACCAATCAAGTTGCAGTTCATATCCTTTTCTGTTCAGACGTCCTGAGATATCGCGTATTTGAGATGTCACAACAGACAACGTGAAAACATCATTCCTGCCGCCACGGCTGTCACTGGTGAGGAGGCGTAATTATAAAATCCATTACAAGTCATTCATTTGGCGATTTCCACATGAGCGGATCCATTTCTCAATAAACACAGTGTATTAACTTATCTCACACAGCCTGTGCTGCAGATTAATATAAATTGAGTTTGACCAGAGCGAGGCTGGCTCGGCCATATTTAGGTGACCAGGGGAAGAGAATGATGGATGGAGTCAGTTAGCAGACCAGGGATTTTAATTGAGATGTTCATTGTCCTAGAACAGCCTCACAGTCATTGCTTCATTGATCTCTTAGTTGCCAAGACCAGCACAGACACACAGTGTAGGTCGAGGGTAATGTGCGTGATGTAACAGACCAGGTCCGGGCAGGTTTTGGTTGTATATCACATCTGTAATGTCATGGGTGATTTTTGTCCACAGTATAGACTCATCAACAAGATGTATGTTAAAGGTCCATTTTAACATGTTATCCTTGTACAGCAGTAGCACTAGCTGTGATATGGAGTAACTATAACGAAGAAAGTTTGTGTGATATCTTCAATGAGCACAGGAAATAATTTATTGATCAAAACAGACTTACTGCTCTTACTGTTTCAGAGATATATCCAAAACAGCAAGCTGCCGTTTGTATTCATGCTACCTCTGCTGCCCAGTAGGCCTTGAATTTTTCGCCTGTAGGGGGGAAAAAAGGGGGTGGAGGATAAATCACTGATGCACAGGCTCCCAGGTTATAAATCCAAACAGCAGTGTCAGCACATATCAAAAACACTGAAAAGCAGAAACTTATTTGTTGCTCACACCAGGGGAAATCTTCATCTTCCAACACGGCCTCTGTGACAGACGAGCCGGGAGAACCCCCAGTCCACCAGAGTATCCATCAGGATCATTTAGACACCCTAAAGCTGGGTGATTTATACTGCTTCCTTCTAAGTGGCGCATTTTCAGCGTCTGTTCATGTAGTTAATAACTGTGCAGTGAGGAGGCTTTAAACATGTCTTTTCCCCCTCTGTTCATCTGAATTGTACTGCAGTACACTCAAAATCTGCCATTTGCTCTGGACACTTTTTGGAATCTTCACAGTTGGTTTCTTCTCTGAGTGTTTGGCTGTCAGGCATCTCAACTTCTGCAATGCATCATCCTGTTTTCGCTCATCAGGACAGGCTCACATGCTCGTAACTGATTCCAAGCATATCGTTTGACGTTGCAGCACATGCCCTCTGAACCTCTCCTCTCAACTTCTTGTAACTAGTCTGATAAAAGTCATGCTTGTTTGACTTTTCTCTGCACTGTCAAGGCTTTGATGAGCCTCCAAGCATTTTAACGAGCTCGTATTGATTTCAAGTATATTGATTCAGCTTGTCAATGCATTTATTTGGACTTCAGTGGAGATGAATATCTCCTTGGCTGTGTTCTTTATAATGGAACAATGCTGAACGATTGCAATGTCTCTGAGTTTTCAAATGATTATATACTGAGTGTGTGAGCTTGCAGTAAAAGCCAAACAACTTATTTTTTCCTCCTCTCAAATTGTTTCATTTTTATTGCTAAATCATCATTGTTTGTTTCTTGACTATTCAAAATGATTCTGTTTTGCCAGAGGTGTTTGTTTACGGGAAGTACACCTTTGGTGGTGAACAATGCACTCTATGACTTTTCAGTATGTACTCATGGGCACATGTGTAGGGGCCTGCCCAATGACGCGAGGGCCCGTCTTTGTTTCGCTCTCTTTGGTTTCCTGATGGCTATTAGCAGGTCATGTTCCACCTGTCCCATGAGGACAGCACGTTGAAGCCCATAATCCCTGACCAAACACTGAATATTTGATACCCACAGGCAGGTTGCATTGGCATCATGTCTGTTCAGCGGTGTCCCCAGTCTAAATGGCAAGAGATCAGCTGTGGTTCAGCGTAGACAATAGTCCTGAAAAATGTACACACATTTTATATTAAGTTTATGAACCTTGGAAACCTCTGTAGAAACATTAAAATGGAGCAGAATCATCAGGGGAGCATCCAAGATTTTATTTTAATTTTTGTTCTCTTAGATCAAGTAAGATGTCAAAAGGCACTTATTTTTTATGCCCTGCAATAAAGTAGTGGATCTATTTGTGACTGAGCATTTCTCCCATCATGTTTGGACAGGCACAACAATAACAGATGGTCAACCACGTTGCATAATGTTTCCTTTCACACCCAGTGAACTAACATGGCATCTGCTTTATTCACCTGACAAGCATCTGTGAGTATCACAGTCTGAATTTTGATGTTCATGTTCGTGCTGTTACTGACTGTACTAAGACATTATCACTTAGTTATAGTTTGCTCACAATCCCATAGTGCATTAACCTCCCTATGTAGAAAACTGTTCTCCCAAAATTATCGGAACTGTTAGTATGCTCTCATTATTTCCTAACTGTCCACCTGGCAAGTAAGATTCTTAGAGAAATCTTTGAAAAACTTAAATCACTGTAAGCAAAAGCATGCATTGTATGAAATTAGAAATCAGATGATTTTCCCATGCAGAAGAAAAACAGTAAAATTAAATTACCATGATCCTAAGGGAGGTATTTGTTTAACTGTGTGGTCTCTGTACTCAAAGCTTTCTTTGAGAACACTAGGAAAGTATTCTTTGTACCTGGATCTTTAATCCTGGATTTTTATTTTTCTGGAGTTCAATAAATTTTTGAGAGAAAACTAATGAGGATCCACATTGTGCTGCGCATGTCTAACACAGGCTGACTTGGAGCAACAGATTAGGGTGTTGTAGTGAACCAGAATATCAAAGCATCTCTGCCAAGCCTCTTGCATAATGAAAAAGAAGAGCAAATATCGTTGTCATTTGGTAACAGCTTTCTTTTACCTGTACACTCTGTGACCTTTCAGCATGACCCCTTTCCCAAGGTTCACTGCCTTCGCCAAGAGCAGACAGAAGACATTTGACTGTGATGCCTGTATCCATATCAGCTTCCCAGTAGGCCTAGTTCACTGTCTCTGTTTCACAATGCCCCAGCCTTCTTCTGGTTTCTGGTTTCTGCAGCTGTGTTGCCATCCAAAACCAGAGCAGCACAGATTCTTTGGCTCATTGGGGCGGTACACACAGTGCTTGGCTACGTTGTGAGCATTATCGAAACTTAGTGTTGGTGTCCTACAGCAGCTAAATCCCAGCCTGGTCCACTCAGATCCTCTTTTGCCTGACTAAAAATGAGTGACAGCCTGTCGAGGCCAGTTGAAGTGCTGCAAGACAATCTGGCCCAGTGCTATGTAAAAGAGGAGAGGGAGAGTGTGCTCACTGTAGTGGAAAATGAATGGCACCATCTAGTTCAGTGTACAACTCTTTGTAAAAATCATAGTGAAAATATTCTTTGACCGTTCTATCATTGAGGTCAGGATTGGGAAGTGGTTGCACATGGAATATTACAATGTTAAATCATCCCTGTATCCCTTTGATTTCAGTGCTGGTCATTCAAACACTTCTTACTGTTGTTGCAGAGAAATCCCTCTGTCCCTCACCACCGCTGCAATTGGGTAACTTATTAATTACTAGATATAAAATGAATAATTAGGTAAGGATGAGCTTGTCATAGGAATGTCACCCTCTTAGTTGAAAAGAGTGATTAAAGCTTTGCGTGCCAAGGGACTCCTGGTCAGAATTTTTGTGCACTGTACAGTCTCAAATCTTCACTCCAATAGACTCGTTTACTGAAATGATTGTGTGGTTTTTCTTTGCATTTGCCATCAAAGGAATATGATTTGGCAGAGACACTACGAACCTGGTTAAAGGGACCCTCAAGCTACTTAGTATTGTACTTCCATAGGGTTGGGGACGAAAAAAAAGAAAGAAAAAAAAAAAGAACATTGATTAAAATCAAAGCAGACTGTGTGGATGGTAGTGTGTGTTGTGTTCCTTGAGATATATAAAATCCGACCCACTTCGCTTTGTAGATCCATAAAGCATTATCAGATGCCAAAACACTGCACAATGGTTTATAGAACTCTAAGACTGGATTTTACGCCTTATCGCAGCAGCATGTATTTTATCTGTTGTCATGACAATTGCGAAGCAAACGGTAGCATACACTGATCATGTTACAAAGTAATCTACCAGGAATGTACACTTGCATGTATTTGTTTGGCACTGCATTTTTGTCTGGCAAAGGTTGGACCAGGTTCAGGGCTTTTTTTTTTTTTTTTTTTTTTTTTTTTCCGATCTTGCCCCTTTCCTGTTTTTTTTCTTGTCCCAACAGGTTCTTTTTCTCCCCCCCCCACCCCCCCCACCCCCCCAACCTTCTCCCTTCTTTTT
>JBBMJY010000016.1:7391220-7590536 GCA_037833715.1 Toxotes lorentzi | reverse complement strand
TGAAAGGCTCGTGGAGAACATGCCAGCCAGGATTAAAGTGCTACTGTGTGCTAATGGCAGGAGTACTAAATATTAATTTTTTGTTCAGTTTTGAACACATTCTTTGCTATTTGTTAACTTTAATCCAGACAATGTTGAGAACTGACATGTTGACACCATCAAGAATTTAGTTTTGCTATTTTTCTTGATAACAATAAATAAAATAAAACATTTGTTTTGTTTGTGTCTGTCTGATGCAGCTACAAAAAATATGTTTCTGCAAATATTCCATGATAATATTTGAAATTGTGTAAAATTTTAAGGGTGTCCGAAAATTTTTTCCACCACTGTATAAGCTCTAAGTCAAGGACAACAGAGCCACACATTACAGCCTGGTTTGCGGGAGTCATGGCCGGTGTGGGAGGTTGGTTGTTTTTGTGGCAAGGTGAAGCCCAGAGACAACCCCCCCCCCCCCCACCACCACCACCACCACCACCACCCCCCACACCTCTGTTGTAAACCGGAGTAATCACTCACTCTGAGGCAGACTTGGTCATGGACAGCCTTGCAGAAAATGGAGCTCCTTCTCCATCATTCTGCAGACAGATCTGCTCTTGGCCCCATTACTTACCTGGCTAACTCTGTGTCAACATTAGGCAGGTGTAAACAGCGTGTAACATCACTGTTAAAGCATAATGAAGGAGTTCACATGTTGTGTAGGCTTTGTTTGCTGCGCTGGTTCTTGTTGTCTGGTGGGTTCAGTGTTAGTATTTTAGCATGTTCTAATTTGTTTTTATGTACCTATTTTATTAGTTTAGTGACTCTGTCACTCATTTTTAAAACCCATGCAATCAATTTCCTTGAGAACAGTGATTCATTACATCCTTTTGTATTCAGTCACACCCCTCAAAACTAGCATTTGCATGCTTTTTATCATTGAAATTCTGGACACAGCTCCCTCCCCTGCATGCCATCTATGAATGATCACGAGCTTCAATAATTAAATTACACTCCCAACAGCCTTTTTTTCATCTCTTGTCAGACATCTGGCGTACTTATTGGACAATAATGCAGTCCCACACATGTTGCGTATTGAATCATGAATTTGTCTGTAAAATTATCACAAATCTGTGTGTGGTTAAACCTCAGACACCTGTGTGGTGGAGTTGAGACACCAAGACAAATTAGTTAGATTATTTTTGCTGAGTGTCATTTGTCATGAATAGCAGCCAGTTCCAATCAGTGCCTGATCAATCGGAGCATCTTAAGTGTTTAATGATGTGAAGCTAGAGTTTTTGCTACAGTTGAGCTAAACTTTCACAGCCCTTCATAAGTTCCACACTGTGGAACAGGAAAGACAGGTTGTCGAGCTGTTTCCCTCAGATGTGACACTGCAAAATACCTCAGAAACAGATTAAATGGTTGCAGCTCATCGTGTGAGTGTAGCAAAGAGTAAAGGGGGTGATGTGTGACGCACAGAGCAACGGAGCATCCTCCATGGAAGCAAGGTGTCATTTAGAATTTCTCCTCTGCCTCCTGCATTTTCCACATGCCACTGAAAGCATCGCAAATTCAATTTAAATGCAAAGTAACAGAGGAAATGGTATTTGTTTGCCATTTACAGTACTTCTGCCTCAGCAATCACAGAGCTCCAACAGGGTTATAAGGCCTATCTCCTCATGCACACTCCTCCACAGATCACACTGACCATTCTATTGCCTCTGACTGGCTGCTCGATACATTAGATTTGTACCTAATAAGGATGGATCACCCTTTCGCTCTTGTCCCTCCTTTCAGGTTCTTGGCCCTATTTTTTCCTCCTGCTGTCGTTTTCGTTCTCTTCTGTGATTAAACTGTGCTCCTAAAGGAAATCCATGCCTTTTCCTCTGATCTGTTGTTGTGTTTATGCTATGCTGAGACCGTAAACCAGGCCTAGACCCAAAAGCAGACCGGTGATTTACAAAGTCCGAAAACAAAGGAAAGAAAAGACAGAGTTGTAGAGCCACCAGGGGAGGAATCCGGCGGTGACTGCAGGTGGAGAGAGCACGGTGATTAGTAGGTGTCAGGGGAAAAAGGTCCAAAAAATCAGCCAGAGCAGGTGAAGGGAGTAGGGAGGAGCCGTCCACGAATGCACTACCTGAAACACACCCACGCTGAAGACACACACACCCACACATACACACTGATGCATACACACAGAGAAAGAGAGAAAGAGAGAAAGAGAGAGAGAGAGAACAAAACCCACAAGGCAGGAGAGCTGACCCACAACAGTTTAAACTCACTCGAGTGTAAATTTTTAAACCAGGTCTACAGTTACATTTTTTAATAATGAAATTATACAATTGAGGATAATCAGTTGCTATTTATCATCTTAATAATAGGATGGTTGGATTGATTGATGGATGGTATAGGTTTGATTGATGGATAAGCATTGATTTAATTGGGTACAGCCTACCAGGATGATTTTTCTATGTTTTGACGAAGAAACAACCTCCTGAAAATAAACACTCATTCGTATGCAAAGCCACAGGTTTTCAGCTCGACAACAGAAGGGCAAAGGCTTGTATATGTGATGTATTTTGTATCTCTCACGGACAGTTGCAATATTGTTGTCGAGAAGGCTGATAGCCCACCTTAACCGAGTCACATCAGGTCAGACGCAGGTCTGTCAGGTCAGGCAGCTTGAGGACAGTGCAAACAGGTAGATTTGTGGCTCAGTCTGTGACAATAACTGCATTATGATACTATGAGGGACGGCTTTATACCTCTGGAAAGTTATCACAGTAGCCACAGAGTATACACAGCAAAAGTTGTGTAGTTCTTTTAGCATGACCCCTGCTCTTGTTCGGCATGAGGATTCCTGTCGTGCTGTGTATAGTTTTAATCTCTTACAGACAATAAAAACAGCTTCCTGTTTTTGACGAAAGAAAAAGTGTAATCTGAGCTTTGCCAGAGTAAATCGAGTGGAGTCAGTGAAGCGGTGATGGAAAAGCTGAAGGAGTAAATAGAGATGCAGACAAAGCAATATTTGCTTTCTATATTCCCACTCTTGTCCTTTGTGAAATGTGTCACTTGATGCCAACGAATGAGCCAGACAAAAAAAAAACAATTCTCTGAGGTGGCTCTGGTGTTTCGCAGGAGGAGCCAACCATTCGTCCATGCCAATGTTAAGTGACAAGAAAGAAAATATCCAGTGGAGAACAGAAAATATCCATATTAAATGAGAATTACACCTTAGTACAACTGCACTCCTGATTGTGTACGTGCAGAGACTCATGCACACTCATCTGAACAGCATCAGATCAAACTCGTAAATGTAACAATGTGAAGCTTTGGCAGAGACGTGGATTCAGCTTCTGCAGACAAATGAATATAATTAAATAAGCAAAGTCACGTTACGTTCCACCATTTGCATCATTCAACTGAAAACCGTCCCTGACTCTCCCCATCTCAGAGTGAACTGTTTATCTACTGAGGCAGAAGATAAGTTTTAACTCTGCTACTGCAAAATTTCAGAGCTTTGGCATAAACATTCCTTCAGGGCTGGTTCAAAAGGTTTGCTTAATAATCGTATTAAATGACTGTGACTACCCACAGCTCAAAATTATACTTGAGAAGCATGTTTGAATTTGAGTGCAAACTATGAATATGAAAGAGATTACTGACCTGTCTGCAAACGTTATACTCTCCTGGATACATGTACATTTTTGGGAATGGGCTACTGCAAGCCAGCGACATGTGTGGTAAAATCAGAACACTCATCCACGTATTTCCACATACAGTAAGATTTAGCCCATTTTCATGTCCCAATTCACAATTTTCCCAGATGTTTATGTTTATGCAGTGATCAGCAAAGGAATCAAAGTGTGATAGTTAAATAGTGTCACCTAGTAATGGAATCTAATTTGGTTTTAGTGAGAAAATACTACAATGAAAATTTTTACCCTGCACCTGAAATTTGTGTACATATTGTAAATGCTAATCCTACATTCCTGTTGTCTAAATAATACAAGATTGTTTTGCATACCCTGTTACTACTTGCTTTTATAATTATATTAAATCTAAGAACAAACTTAATTGCAAAGTGCTGCTCTACATCAGCCAGGTTCAAAAATCCATCTAATTAAGTTGTTCCACCATGTTTTGAAAAAAAAAGAAAATGAGCAGTTGACTGATTTCATTTACTGAGACATAATAACATTAGGGCCTTGGAAAGCAAGAATAGTTATCGAACAACTCCATCACACAATGTTTAAGCTGCTTTTTGACAGTTAGTGGCTGCATGTATGCATCTACTGTACTGAAATGATAGAAAAGATGAATGAGCCTGATGTTGATATATTGTATGATAGAAAATGAATGTCATACAGAGCCCCTTTATGATTAATTGCATATTTTTAATGAAAGCTCATCACTGCATGCAAGCGTGTACCCAGAGCACGAAGTGTACATTTCCTAATTGACCTCACATAAATTAAGTACAACCCATGTGGTCAACATGTGGCCCACTGTGTTGTTTGCATGCTGCCATTAAAGAGAGATTTAAAAGATATGTGAATTAAGCTTGAGCAGGAGGGTACCCGAGCCAGTAGCAACTAAAGGCTTTTATCAAACCAAGTCCATTCCTCATTGCTACCACATCTGTCTTTGAGATTACGTTTCACTTACTAAGCAATATATTATAATTTTCCTTTTTTGAATATATAACCTCCTGCCTGAGGCAACTTTATAACAAATGTCTACATTGTAGAGTATTGCATGCATTTATGCATGTGCCTGCTGTGTATTAGCACAGCTGTGGTAATATCAGGTTGGGGATAGTATATTATACCTAAGCCTTACTTTGAAATCCTTAATTGAGTAGGGCAGAATCACAGTTCAGTCAAGTTATCATCCTTGCCCACTTTTAACTTCCACACCACAATGTGCTGATGGAAAGTGCCATCAAAAGACTAGGCCCTCTTGGGGAGGCTGATATTGTCTGTCATGCTGGAGTGGTGGTGTGGGATTTCAGTGTGGTGCAGTAGGAGGCTCTCTCTCTGCCATGTTTCACGCTGGTATTGTCTGTGTAATCAGACACTCATGGGTTTTATGAAAAGGGTTAGTTGCTAGGAAGCCATTGTTCTTGAATCTCTGTTATTACCTGATTTTACACCTCAGCACATATTCTCCATTTACATAGATTTAGTGCTCAGCAATGAATTAAATCTAATCTACTGGGATAAGAGATAGGATATCTGTGAACTTTGCTTATAGCAGTATCATGATTTTGCTTAAATGTCATTTCCTGCTTGTGAAAGCTACATTATCCCCCAGAGGTACTACTTTCTGAGTTTATTAAACAGTTAAACCTCCATTAATTCCAATATTCACTCTCTTTTTAGGTCTGTTTTGATCTTTACCAACTCCTGAGGGAAAAGTGTACCTCTTCAGCTTCTAAGTGCTGTGCTATGCTTGTAACTAACTGTCTGTTGGTTCTGGGCAGGTATCATGCAGTCTGTTTATCAGAGCTTTTCCACTGAAAATAGCTCCCCTCTCCCTGTGGTTGGAAGGATTTTTTTCCTATGGTTTATATAAAAATGTTCATTAGTGAAGCTTAAAAGTCAAAAGAAATGAACACAGCATCATTATAATATACTTTGGGCATTACTGAACAACACATTACTTAATTACAAATTGTAATGGCAAATGGTAGGGTGTTTAAATTAAATTAATCGTCATGATTCAAATGATACTGAGTATTTGAAGCCTTGAGGAAGAGTGTCCTAACATCTCACCTTGAGAAAGCCATGGGTGAGAATATTTAGCTTCCCCTGTGGTAAATTCAGCCTTGTAGTTGCTGGATAGCTTCAAATCTGTTCCTTTGTTCTGCTGCTATCTCTTTCCCTCTAAAGCTTGTTTTACTTGTTTTCACCATGTCTCATATTGACCGTATCTCTTGCAGTATATGCTGCTGGTTTGTGGAAGTGATGGCGCCAAGCTAAATGATAGTACCTCCAGGTGCATGTTTAATGGGAGATGCCATTACACATGAAAAATGGGCATTGTTTTGTATCGGCTGGCTAAATCCAGAGCCTGGAGCGACCACACAGAAAATACTCTAAAGAGTGAAGATGCGGCAGAGGAGATGATTTTTCTGCTAAAGATGCTACAGGATATTTTCTGTTGAGGTTTTCAGAGAATGCGTTTGCAGGTGCTGCTGCACTGACACATTCACGGCATGTCGTTTTCTCGGGGAAGGACATTGATGGGATGTGTGAAATTCCACTGAGGTTGAAACAGATGGGCTTGTTATAGATTGTTCCTGGTGTCGGTATGTTGTATGAAGGGATAGTATTGGCATGTTGAATTATGCTTTCAGGAGGTTATGCTGGTTAAGGGATTTGCTTGGGCAAGTCAAAGTGTTATTTCTCTGTGATTCATGGGTAACAAAATAAAGCTTTAGGAAAGAGACTATTGATTTTTCTTTCTGTTTAACCTGGGAAATCTACCCTTTTATTTGAGATCACTGCAATAATCTTTACAGTAATACACACATACGCACAGGAGTACACATTTCTACAGCTGCCAAATGGATTCACATAACTACACTGGATGAGTCACATCTGCAATTCTATGCGCTAAAGCAGCAACAGCTACGCTGCAAACACAAACTCAAACCAAAGGGGCCTCATTATCGATCGTCAGTGTTGTGGTGCAATGGGGAACACTCATCAGCAAGCAAATTCACACAAACAGACAAGAAGGAAGCACTCAACACGTCACAAGGAGATCACATTTCCCGTCAGGCTCCTTCCCTGCCCCACACAGAGTTCTGTGCCCTGCCCTCAAATGACAAGCAGACAAATTGAACTTGAGGAAGCCCAGAGGCAATCAGAGCACACCACTCGCCCACAATTACTTGTCCTTTAACAAAACGATCAGTGCACTCAGCGAATCTGTCCGTTGCAAGCTGGGACATGCTGAAATAGACTCTCTGTTTGGGCGGGTAAAGCTGTGGAATAATGAGAAACAGAAAGGTTGGAAAGTTAAGTGTTTGATATGAATAGGCAGACAGGGGCCTTCTGCTCAAAATGTCCTCAGGATAAATTTGGAGTTCTTTAAATTTAAGTGCATAAAAACTGCAAGTAAGGTGTTATTTCCCCCTTTGTGCTTATTCCCCAAAACTATTGATTTTATGAGTATAGCAGTTATTTAAAAAGAAAAGAAAAAGAAACTCTCACGTACATTACGATAAGTGGATTAGCCTAATTTGGAAAATTAAAGCACACTATAAATGTAGTTTTAGTCTCATAATGACCCAGACAGGAGTAGAACATTACTTTACTGCAGCCTCAATGTGTAGTCACCTCACATGCTGCTGCTCTGATTGCCTACATGTTTTATAACCCATGCATGGGTATAACCTATGCTAATACTGATTGCCCCCACTTTGCAAGTCTGATCAGTCAGCCATAGTGATATAAGGGGCTATCAAAATAAGTGGTGAGAAGCGCACTGAAAGTTGATTTATGTAAACCTATAGCATATGCCTGTTTGTTGACTGAATTTCATTTTAATTATGTTGTTTTATAACATCCCTCCATGCAGGGGGTTATTTCCCACCACGGTCAGGATTTTTTTCCATTGCAGGTGGTCATTGCAGAGGCTTTAGAGTGCCTTTCACTGGGATTGTGAGTGGGTTTGTGTCACCATGTCAGGGTTGCTGTTGCCGCTGCTGGTGCATCTGCTTTGACAGAACAGTGCAAGAATACTTGTACATTTCAAGGGGACTTGTTTATGTGTGGGCTGTCACAATGCATCTGCCTGCCATCATCAGCACAGAAGATGATGTGTTTTTATATGCAGATACAGTCTGTTGCATTTGGTTATTACTTATCTGTTTAGGTATGAGATTTATGTATGAGATCATTGAAAGTGCCTCTGCTGATTTCTTATTCATGACCTCAGCATGACTCCACTCATCTAACACAGCACCCAACACACTGGGTTACACATACAAAAAGCATAACTTCCATGTTCACTATCAGGACAGTTGTATTCTCATTATTATTTCATATTTTCTCCATCTTTGCTGTTTTGTACAAACACTTGGCTGTAGCCTGTTTGCACCTCTTGTTGACACACTGCCTAACTTCAGCTATGAATCACTGATGATTTGTGTTCACGCCAGGATTTTATTGGGTTTAAATTCAATTCCCCACTCCTAGCAAACAGTAGAATGTGAATAATTGATGTGTAAGCCATGTCTGAGGGCCACAATAAAAGGGAGTGTGTTTTAGACTGAGCTTATTGGTTTACAGTCCTGTGGACAATAAAGGACATCTTGCTGTGTAAGATCCTTTTCAGAGGGGGAAATCTGATGTAAACCCTTTCATCCCATCTCTGTTGAAACTCAACTGTTAAATTTGATTTTCTTCTCAAGAAGCCCAAAGCTATGAGGTCAGTGTCAGGTGTAAAGCATTTAAAATGAGAAGAAAAAAAGCTACAAACGGGCTGTGAATTATTCATTTTGGACATGTAAATTAACTTGCTGGAGACGAGAGCATTTCCAAATGCTTTAAAGGAATATATCAATCCCAATTAATTTTTATTGGTTGATTGAATGTCACGCATACTGAACTGCTTGCCACACAGAACCCAGACAGGGACTATCGCTGTTCTGTCATCTTATGTTCTCAAGTGAATTTGGTCAATTTTTGTTGCTGAGCTATGAAGAAGGGAAATGAAATTCATCGATTGCCTATTGACCCCAAGCCCAGATAAAGAACAGTGCTGTGACGCCACAGCTTGACCATAAAAAGAGATTTTATGATGCTTGCTGAGCCTGCGCTGTTTGTTGCAGACTTTAACCCTTTCTGCACCGTTTCAGCAAAGGCAGGTGATTGAGAGATTATGAAATGTTCATTGCAGTTAAGAACAGGGGTTACTGTGATGCTTCATGGATGTCAGGAGGGCTATTGTGCAACATTAGTGCAGCTGGTAGGGATTCAGTGCTTTCCTCAAGAAATATTTCAGCAAGGTAGACACCTGCCACGTCAGGGACTCCTCCAGTTGAAAGGCTGTCTGCTTATGGCAGCAATATATGAGAAGAACATTATTGAACTTGTGAAGATTCAAATTGCTGCTGAACTGTCTCTATATTTACTGTGACTCAAGGTCTGTGTTTCTTTTTTTCCCTGACACCCCACACCAGATGGGGGGAGCTTGGAGATTGTGATTTTAAGTATGAAATATGAGGAGACACTCTTGTGTCTTGTTTGTAAGCCTGCGCGCTCATGTAAATGCACAAATTCCATCACAAACTCGAGAAGGCAATTTCAAAATAACTCATCCTGCAAACAAGCATAGGAAAGAAGAATGTATATGGTATGCAATTTAACACTTTGCCCAAAGAAAATGTGAAAAAAAGTTGCAGGTGAGGTTGTCTGGGGTAGTGAAGAAAGCTGTGCAAATTTGGACCAATTCAGCAGATGAACCTGGTTGTGCTGCAGCAAACAAAGTCTATGTAACACAAAATGATTAAGTGATTAAGTGGACAAAAACAAGTAATTTGATCAATATCAAGATCATTGACGGAGCTGTCCCCTCAGACCCGTTCATTCCTGGCGTTCTGAACTCAGACATGACATTCTTAGAGAGCAGAGTAAATGATGGGCTATGAGCTGAGGCCATAGCAGAGGCTTACACACTGGTGTGTGTCCTCCACCAGAGCTGGATGAAACCGTGCAGCAGTCCCTAACTGCATTACGAGACCCCCTCTCCGCAACTCCTCCCCTCCCCAGAGCACATACAGATCTGATGTCTGGGTGGAAAACTCACCTTGGTTTGCTGTGTATTAGTTTGTGTGTAAAGGTGTCCCTTGACACCAGTGTATGTGGATTTACATTGCTGCACACCACGGTGGAAAATGTTCCTAAACTTAATTTTCCTTATTGCAGAAAATGAACATATTAATACTTGTGTAGTGCTGGCTTGTACTGTGGAGATCCATCCTAAACAATCCATGCTAAGCAGCACTCACTGTAATTTGGGGGCTGCACATTAAAACTGCAGAGTAGGATACTATAATTGACTCCTGCAAACTGAGTAATGGAAATTAGTTACATAATTGCATGGAAACGGGATAGTGAACAACATTGTGCTCTGATTTAAAACTGAAACCATGAAAAGCCTGCTAGTGAGCAAGTGCTGTCACGGCCCACAATGTTCTGGTGCCTGGCTGGAAAAATGAATCCCTCTCTCAGGAGAGTGGAGACATACTGGAATGTATTCACCTGCTATATTTGTCATATACAGTTGGTGGGGGGAAGTAGAGAAGGAGTACAGTGAATCCGAAGGAGAGTACACTGAAGACAGCCCTACTTATGTGTGTGTGTGTGTGTGTGTGTTTGTTGCATTAATTGGATGGCACCACATAAGCAGATCGTGAGATTCAGAAACTGCACCAGCCTGACAAGTATCAGTGAAGTGAAAGGGGAATTGGGCAGGGGGAGAAATTGGCAAGCCATGAAGAAAACTGTTAACTCTGTCGATGAATTATTAGACAACTGGCCCCCAGGAGCATACATGTAAAAGACCCCCAAGCCCTCATACACAGGAAAACAAAATGTCGGGAAAGAAACAAGAAAGAAACAGTGTTTATATTAATTTTGTGAGTGTTTCTAGTTTTTTTGTGTCTCTTTGTTGTCATTATGTGTCACTTTCAGTGATAGTATGCTGCTGTTGGGTTAAAAAAAAAAATGCAGCTGAAATTCAGTATTAAGTTCACACTGGAGATGATGAGAAGCTGTCTGCCTGAAAATATAACTGTACCCTCAGTGTGTGCTGCCGCTGATGTGTGAAGGAAAAAATAAACAAAACCAAACATTGGATGGGATTTGGTTGGCAGCGCCTCAGTCTTAAAAGACAGTGATTAAAAAAAATAATAAATACACAAATCAATCTACAATCGAGATATTCCTGCTTTTAAGCTCTGCGACTGTCCAAAAAAATGTTTACAGTTGTTTCACATGGAGACTTTGCCCAAGGGGGCCCCTGACCCCTTGGGCACCTGGGTCTGTGCCTGGTAGGCCTATTAAGTAATCCATCCGTGTTTGACTCATACAAATTGGCAGCCCTTTTCATTTTTACAATTGCTCTCACCACATGCTCCCTCACAACCACATATGGATTATCAATGAGCCATGACTGCATAACTTAAAGACAGATCTAGCTCATAATATCACATTAACAACCACAGCTGTCAGCATCAATATGGCGACGCCGTTGTCCACCTTACGTCTCCAAATGATTTCTGTAACATTAACTTCCATTCCCGAGGGAACGCTCAATGTTTTATGTTCACCCTATATTGAACTGGGATGTCTCAGGAAGGAGTACACTGCCAGTGCTCTGTATTTACCATGCAATGCATAATTCAGACAGACATTTCTGCCAGTCAAGTTAACTCCATGTAATTTTTATGAGCAGGAACTCAACCTAGTTCTGTGAGGTACACCTTAGACAGAGTGGTCCTGGAAATGTAGCTTTGATTGGGTGAACGGTCAGTCACCATAGTATCATGTGGAGGTGGATTTAAAGGTAACAGTGTGATCTTGAGTTTGTTGAAATGTTGAGGTCAGTGGCAGATGAGAAACATAGTGTGTACATTAGCAGTTACACAGCAGAGGATTGCAGTGTGATTAATTCATAGATTAGTGTCGTCAGTTATGTATGGCTTACTTTGTATGAGATGCTCACATAGGTGGTTTACCTACTGTATCATGTCACACACCATATTGATATGCATAAAGAAAAGTAATTGGATTTTCATTTCTTTTGTAGTTGTTGTAGTTAAAATGTTTTCTCTAATACATTTCTTCTTGTACACTGTTTGTCCCATCCACCTCCAGTTGTTCCCTTTTATTTTCCTTTAAGCAGCTTTAGACTTGAAAAAATGATTTCTTACTCCCCTATGTCTGAGAGGATCCTATTCTTTATCATCTTATTCCAAATCTTCATTGAAGTTGCAATCCAGTAAAATGTTCAAAGGCTCCATGTTTTTACAGTTGTACCATTCTATCAAACAGAAATATTCAGGATCTCCAAAGCTCAGCCAAACATATTTGGCATCTTTGGAAACTTTAGGATCTCCACCAGAAAATTAAATAACGTTGAGCAGTGTTTGGCTACACAGCTTGAGTTTGTAAAACATTGTTTCATCCAGGCTGGTGGTTTTCTCAACTCGGGGTTTAAAACCCTCAAAGGTTTGCAAGATTTCGTTGCAAATTTGAGGCTGATGAAGGATACGAGGTGATAGAAAGATTTCAGCTGCACAAGATTTTGTCTATGCTTCATTATTGCTTTTTTATTGCCCTCTCCACATCCACCTCCACAGTTGCTGAGATATTTACAGTGTATTTGGTAGAGAAGCAATTGTCTTCCCCTTGGCTCAGCATGTGAAGAGACACCAACAGCATTAATCGCTGTGTTTGCTCTCCGCTGCCAGTGCAAAGTGTGTGCACCTGATTTAGCCTGACAGGATATGTACTGCAGAATCCACTCAGAAGACAATCTGTGTCCGACATTGTTCAACCTTTGTTCCTGTCATTGCAGAGTGAGCACATTAGTGTGATGACAATGGAACATAAAGGAACATAAATTATAAACTAATAAGAGCTTATTTTAGTGGTGCACTCTTCCAGCATCCATAATAGCTTAGGGCCTTACATGAAAGTGCATGCCTGCGTGAGCTGAGTATTTTGTGTGTGGTTGGTTGATACTTAAGATAGCCTTGTAGATTCCACATATTGATTGCCTCCTTTCAGATCAAAGACACACGGAACCACAGACAATCCACAATCTGGATTAAAGGATTTTAATGCAGGCAGACTTTAGTGATTTGGAGAGGCATGACAGACACAATCTAGTATCCCCTCTCAATCTACAAGGATTAATGACCAAAAGCTTTTGGCTTTGGTTCAGCTTTTAAATTAGATAGTAAATACATCGTTTCAAGGAATCCTCCTCTAATCTCGTTTTGCAGTGATGCTATTTACATTTTAATCATTTGTTTGCCCTCCTACAGTATATCAGATAAGACTATTAATAACAAAGTAAATCGACTGTTTGCACCAAACATCATCATCACTTTTTCTCAGCCCCAGAAAGTGAACTGAACGCTGGCATAACATGATGAAACCCATGCTGCAACTTCCCAGCTCTGACACGTAATCTGGCTCTGATAGTGGGAAACATAAGAGAGGGGATGTTACCGTAGCCGCTGGCATGGATAGCGTTTGGTTACCGGATGGAAGATGGCTTGCAACGTGTCTTGCCATTTACCTGGAGAAAAGGGTTTCCCCTACACACTCTGGTTTATTAGCAGAGAGCTGACGTATGTCGGGCGGGGCTTGTGCATTGTCGCAGTGTTTGTATCGTTGACATGGTTAGTGTTTCACCTGTGAGTGTTGCTGATGAGCTGTCCTCAGAGCCATGCTATTAGATTTTAGATGAAATCATGGCCTGAGGCAGTTGATGAATGTGTTGTTCATGGTACAGTTTATGACCCCGGGCTCTTCAGAGTTGTCCATTCATCGATATGCAATTGTATTTCTCGAATGGTGTTTGAACTTGCCTTTAAATGGTGCAGTAAAAACACCAGTGTACACACAGGGACACATGCCCACACATGCTCGGCTCATAAAGCAATTACTACTTGACATATTGACATATCGCCTGTCACCTCGCTGACTTGTATTCTTCATGCCAGACTGTCACATATAAAACTTAGTTGGCCATGAGTAGAATGCAAATCACTTTAAATTTGATAACACCATAAAGGGGGTGCAGGTAATTTGTGCCGCGTTGTACGTGATAGTAGTAATGTACATATATAATGTAATAATCTTCCATCAGTTGCAACTTGCATTTTTCTATAATGTATGCCAAGATACTGTCTTATGTTTACTGTTTATGTTTTATCAATCAGACCAAATGCATCATCAGGACTCACTACTCTTACTCATTTTTGCTTGTCTGGTGGAGCAGAGGAAACATAAAGGCCTAATTAAAAATTCTTTATGAGCAGAGACCACTGCTGCTCATTTCCCTACATGACCTACTCTCCCAACTGGACAAGATATGTGACTGAAACAGAGCAAGCGGATTAAAGTGTGCATATTTAATAATATGTTTTAGAGCTTGGTATAATTTCTCATGCAGAGAATTTAACTGATCCCCTTCTGTTTCAAGCGGAGCACAATTGGGTAAGGTAGTGTGTTGAATGATAATGTACAGTATACAATATTGCTAAAATGAAGTGGAGTCAGGAGTTGTTTATTTCCGTTGGGGCTTAGGGCGGCTCTGATTCAAAGGGGCATTAAATTATGTTTTCATCTAGCATCTGGATTGCTTATTTAGCGATATCTGTGCTCCCGAGTAACTGCGGCAATCATACCATTTCATGTGCCACAGAAGGTTTTATGACACTCATCCTCAGCATGAGCGTCATAGTTTTTTATTTGCAGATGAATCGGATATGAGGAGTTATAATTCAGAGTGAACACTGCTCAGTGCACTGCTGTAATGCAATATCCACTGTTCCAAGAAGAGATGAAGGTTTGGTTAGGGAAAACAAAACCAGAATTTTTATGTCCATGCAGCCATCTGTGCTGATTTTTCATTTTGTTGCTGCTTAGTGAGAAATTTGATCCTGGTATGTTTTGGCTTGACCTAATACATTTCACACCTGACTGAGGAGGAAACCCCAGATAATGGAGCTTTATTGTAATTTTGGGTCGTTGGTGTGGACACATTTCGATGTACGGCTCAGTGAACACTGATCTGTAACAGTGGGCTTAGTGTCACACTGACAGCAGCTACATGTGAGGGTGTAATAAAAGAATGTGACACAGACTGGGCCTACAGGGTGCACAATGGCAGCAGGTGGGGCTCTGCTAATGACAGGCTGACTCGAGTGAGTGCCATTGAGACTTGTGCCCAACTGTAACTGCTTGGCCTGCGTCCATGTTGAACAGCCCAATATAACCACTGGTTATGAGGTGTTCATAATCTGTGTGTTGTCTCTTGTCTGCTGTCAGACTGCAGTAAAGTGAAGTTTTTGGGGTTTTTTTTCAACTGATGCTCTGTGTTTGCTTGATGTCTTATAGGACAGCTTGGTAAAAATGATGACTCTTGCCAGCTCCTCAGCTTTTAAATGATGGCTTGAGGTAAGTTCTGTACTTGGATGCATCACGAAAGGTAGTGCTGAGTCATACACCTCTTCTCTGTTTACAGTCAGCAACTGTTCAAAGAAAGGGAGGAAGAAGAGAGAAGGAAATAATAAGGTGAGAATGACAAAGATATTGTGTGTTTATGTAGGCACACTAACATAAATACATAGAGCTTGCCAAGGCTTCCTCATAATATATTCAAGATGTCCCCAAACAACTAGGCTACCTCATTCTACAACGTAGACAAGAGATATTTTATTAGCTAAGATATAGTGCCAAACAAATATTGGATTCGCTGGGGTTCAATAAATATAAAAGTGGCTGAGCTGCCCTGCTTGGCGTTGTTGCGGAAATGAGGCTTTTGTTTTTGTGCCACCATTTGAAAGGAAATAACCTTTTCACTGGACCATATTTGTGCGTGATTGATGGCAGCGAGATGCAGTGCACACCACGAGGCCCGCTGCCCACTGATTCAGACCATCTGGGCAGGTAGTGTAGCCCATTGTCACTGCAGCAACGTATTAGAGACCAGTCTCAGGATGATGGTGTACTAGATATTGGATGACAGCGGAGGCTTTGGTGACTGAGCAGAAAACAAAATGAGTATGAGTGTGTTGACATTTTTATTGCTGCATCATTATTGCTGCAATTGTTGTTGCTTTGCGTCCCAGCCATCCTTCATATATGTTGCTGTACAGCTTAGATCATTCTCCTGTGCTGCAGTGCGGCTTTGAAAACATACCCCATGACATTCTCTGTGCCTGCTGTGTTTCTTATGCCCTCTAAAGACCGTTCTTAATTGATCCCTAATTATAAACAGCAGGTTGCAGATTCCTTCCAAAACAAACATCTGGATATTGGGCATACCTTTGCCAACTGCTGCTTAAATACTATTGTTTTTGACAGCCTTGAAAGTCTTTAAAAACTGCTTCTATGTCATATTTTCATTTGCACAAGCTGAGTGGTTGTACTATCAGTGACTGCTTTTTTTTTTTTACGATCAGTGACTGCTTTTCCACAGGTCCATTGTTGGTATTCAGAAAAGTGCTTATAGCGTAAGAGGATAAGCACAAAGCCGTGTGTCTGTTTATCCAACATAGTGTAGCAGACAGTTCCATTTCCTGTATTGCTGCTCTCAGTTTCTTCCGCTCTATGCAGGCAAAATAAAAAAGAACTATTCATTAACAGTTTCACATTTGTCTGGTGTTGATGAGTTGCCATTGACAAAGCTTAATGTGAACCATTTTCCTACACTCTTTCCATTCCATTTCCTCTTTAGCAGTACTGCTTCGCTTGCAGTTCTTAGATAGTTTCAAGAAAATGTTCCAAGAAATCACTTGGACTGCTGGCCAGAGGTTTCCTCTACTCCCAGCAGCCATCAAAAAGACTGCATCATCACTGCCTGGTGTTGTGTGTGTGTGTGCGTGTGTGTGCATGCGTTTGGATTCAAACACAAAACTTACAGAAAAATAATAATGTATATTGGAAAATGAAAGATTTACAGTTTGTTTTAGAGAGAGCTCTGACACAGTGTACTTTTTGCAGGCCTTGTATTACGTCATGGAAAGAAAAGGATGTCTGCTCTCTGTTATTTACATTTTTCTTTTTTGTCAAGGGCCCCTAATCTTTGTTGTAAAATATATGCTGCATGAAGTGTGTAGATGTTAAAAGGCAGAGTGGTTTTGATCTAAATACTGTTTATATAGTGGAGGTGGAAGAGTTGCATGTTTTCTTTTAGCGAGATAACATGAGACTGTTGTAAACTAAACAGCACAATATTGAAGTTGATACCTCCCTCATGTATTTAGAGATGGGGATGGCTATGTGTGTGTGGGGCTGTGTGTGTGTGCTGATTGGTTTTTCAGAATAAATCAATTGCTCCCTCTACTGCCCAAAACATGACAGTGCACTTTCCATTCCTTGTCCACTTGCGCCATTATGGAAAATAGTTATTACTTTTTTATTTTGTCAAACAAATACAGATCTTTCATGAAAAAGAAACTGAAAAAACAATAGATCACAAGGTTATGGTAAATAATGAAATACATGGCTGTCACTCACAGATTGGATCCAAATTAATCCATATGGATTCATTTCCTAGCAGGTAGATCCTCTTTTGTTTTTAGTTTGTTAGATTATAGATTTAATAAGCACGCCAAACTGTATTTAGTTGAATGAAGTATTGCAGACTGTAGCACTGATGTACTGAGATGTGTGCAGTGCTGACGCATGAGTAACAATAGCATTTCTGATATTCATCTTGCTGTACTATAATTGTGCATGTGGCGCTGATGACAGCTCATCTGCAACTGTGTGTTATACTTTGTTTGGATTGTTACACTGAACAGCTGTATATTCTAGCCAGATGTAAAACTAATTTCAACTGGAGAAAGGCATTTGACTCACTCGCTGCATACATAAGTTTATCTAGCTCACTGTCTTTGTTTCTAAAGGCATGACAGCACTGACCTTTACACAGCCTTAATGTGGTCATCACTGTCTGCTTGCTGCAGGACGATAATTTTACATAAATTAATCAAACCTCCTGTGTCAGTTTAGGTCCTGGCACCTAATTTATCAATTGACTGGAGCTCCTCCCTGCATTAAAAGAACGGACTCCTACATGACTTTTATTGATCAGATGTCGGCTCCCTTACTTGTATGTGTCACTCTAAAAGGCACTGATGGAGCTTTGGAAGTTGCTATATGTTGTAGGACAAGAAAATAAGCTTGACGCTCCCCTGCTTGAAGCACTTGAGCTGTAGTAAGACTAAGATTAACTCACGACTGTTTGTCCTATCTGTGACATAAATATATACGTCAGCTGTGTGTAGAGAAGGGTGACCGTGTAGTCAGTGTTGTTAAATACCAAAGCTGATAAAGACACTGTGTGTACTTACACTGTTTTGCTGCCACTTAGTGGACAATATCAATACTTCTCTTTTAGTAATAAAATTAATGATCCCTGTAGGGAAACTGGGCCAGTGCTGAAACAAATATATGTTCAGAGGTTTACATTAACATATCCAACCTGCAAAAAAAGTGAAAAATACAGACCAGTTTTAAATATACACAAGATAAATGTAGTGAGTCTTGTACAATTTCCAGCATTCACTACATGTAATATAAATCTTAGGATGGAAAGGGGAGAACATAAACTCATGGATAGATAAATATATAGATATGGATAGAAAAAAAAACCCTAAGTACAATATTTTACTGTTAGCAGAGAATGCCCCACTTTGGCTACAACTTCATATACGACCAATAGTATAATAGAATACAATAGACTAGAAATATTTATGTGTGATTTCAACTATCGTAACAACGAAAACGCAAACACTTGATGTTTGTGATTCATGAATAACTAACAATTATTTGATTATCATAAATGTTGACAGATTCCAGTGGAAACACTATGTGGCACAGATCAGTATTAAGGAAGCCAAGAAATTGCAGGTTCCCAAACAGGTATCTGCTAATATAAGTCCAGTGTTCACAGCTGACATATGTTGCTGTTTAGACCAGAGATCTAACAGAAACATCAAGTGAATATGTAATGCTGTTGATGCAGTTTACAGTTTGCAGTCAGCTGCATTTTTGGTTTGGATTAAAAAAAAGAAACGTAGAAATGCTACTCAGCACATTGCACCCTTTTCGGTATGTTACCCTGCCTCTAAGAGCATCAGCAAAGGCCTTATGAAAGCAGAATAGCTCTAACCTTTTAAAAGCTTTTGTAGCTGGAGTTCAATCAACTTTGAGAATATAATTGTCAGCAGTGTCTTGCAGAAACCTCTCGTTTTGGTCTTCACCTAGAGCCACCTCTGCGCAACTCAACTTGTCTGATTCATCGCTCTCATCATGCATCAGCTGCTGTTTACAAGCTTCCTGTGGCGATGGCTCAAGTACATTTCCATTTGGCTTTGCACAGTTCGTTCAAAAGACAGTGGGGGCAACTACCCACCTATGGCTCGCCAGTCTCTGTCTGAGTCACATACACCTACAGACTAACAGCATTCTTTTTAATGAAATGCTGTATATAGCAATCAAATTGATTAACGAAAAAAAGGATGGAAGAAAGGTTATGTGGGGTGGAAGGAAAAAAGGCATGAAGCCCACCACCTAGGATTATGGACAGCCATCTCAAGTGTGTAGGTGATCTGTGGGCAGCAGAGCACCCACGTATTTGAAATGTACAAGCATTTACATGTTCAAGCAGATGTTTACGTGATTTGTTGAACATCGGCCCTTGAAATGACGAGGCCTGATTGTTTTTGGCAACCTCTCTGTGACAAATGTTCTCTGTGCTCTTAAATTCAACTTCATTTCAATTATAAAACACTTGTGCTGACATTGCAGTTTCTTTCTCAAATCCCATATAGTTAATCAGATTGTTTTTAGATTGTTTTCCTCAAGTGGGTTGGAATAGGCCTCAATATGTGTTATGTGTTACCCCAGATACATTTGATTATTCCATCCTATTCTCTGGAGTGTCTGATTTAATGAAAAGTCATTACTGCTCCAACATAATTAGGCTACCCTTTGAAAATCCATGCTCAGCTGATTTGGACCAATTCTCAAAACTAGGGCCTCAGCTTAAGGGTTCATGCTAAGTGACTCTTCTTCTGACACTTTCTCACAGTATCACTTATGTTTACTCTAACTCCATTTAACTCTGATCTCTAACTGGAATTCCCTTCCATAAACTTATGTTAATACACATATCACACATTATCTGTTATTCTGCCGTTGGTTATACCCACAACTTGATCTTAACTGTCATACATAATCTAAAAAGAAGCATCTGCAACTGCATGATACTGACAATTAACAGCTCATTGTGTAGAATCTTTGTGGGTATAGCATATTTAAAATTTACATTTTTGATGGTCCCTTTAGTCTCAGTGCCCATCCATGCTTGTGACATTATCCATTTGCATTTCTGTGGTCCATTGCCGTTTTATCTATGGATGAATTACCCTGAAATGTACAGACACTGGTGATCCCTGACTTTCCATCTAATGGCCGTCCAGTGAGTGGCAATTTGCATAAAGTAAACAGTTTGTGCTTCCCGAGATGAAAAATCATATAGTTACTGATACAACGAGACAGCAGAAATGTGTAGACAAAAGAACAGATGCAACGCTGTTGCTCACTAATATTGTTTTGCCTCAGTAAGGACTTTTTCCAAAGAGGCTCTTAGTATTATAATGCAGGTGTCATGCTGAAGTAATTGCACCCCTTGCTGGTAAGACTCTGCTTGGAGAACCCAATTAGAAAAGAAATAGCATGACCATTGTTGACTGACCTTCACAATGGCTGTGATCACTTCTTGTGTGTGGGTGAATGTGTGTTTTTTTTTTTTTGCTTATACACTGTACGTAGGTGTAGAGTTTGCAGAGCCTGTCCCACAGTGAGTTGGAGCATTGACGCTGGTAAACTTTGTCATTTCAGTGTTACCCTATCTTCTGTCTGACAGTCTGTAGGAGGCCTCAGAGCAACAAAGAACACGGGGCCAACAGGAAGCACGTTAATGGAGTGGGTGCAAATTGGTTCTTGATTGCAGTGGTTGGCCATTGCGTTTCTGAATTGGACTGCTGTCACACAGTTTCTGAAATGAATGAATTACCCGTGGGTGGCACGGAGAGCGGAAGTATTTTTCAATCTATTTTTCTCTTCTGATGTGTCACATCAGGCAAGCATCTCTGTTGTATTTTTCACCCGTTCCGAGCAAAGGATAGAGAGGGAAAGGATGTGGGTCTTAACATGATTCTGACCTCTAGACCTTCTCTGTAATCCTGAGGATCTTCCTAAAGTCGGTCAGAATCTGCAAAATAAGCAGCGGTGGGATCAGCTCTGAAGAGGCAATCACTTTTTTCATGGGGTGTATGATTGGATGGGAAACAACTTTCTCATGGAAGCAAGAGATTTTGTGAGTGGTTACGAATACTGAAGCAGAATTGCATCAGTATCCATTAATCCTTAGCTTGAAATCGTTTAATTTTTGTGAAAGGCTGAGGGATCAAACTGTCACACTTCTCTGTGTATTTAAAATGTAAATAAGAAGGATTAAGTTGTTATTGTGCTAAACTGAAATGTCTTTTGTTATATTGAGAGAAAGGCTGTTAAATAATAGTGATGTAATTTCAGTTTTCTGGTGATTTGAAGGCATGTTTCCATTATAGTGGATGGATCAAAGTTGGTATTATCACAGTAACATTCTTTTTCTGTCATTAATCTGTTGATATAGTGGTTTGTCAGCCATTATATCCATTATATCATTATATAATTTAAACATTTACCGGTTACTGCCAGCCCGATTTTATTTCTTATTCAGTGTCCTGGACACAGCAAGCTTTTCTCCTCCCATCCGCAGCAGGATATGTAGTTAAAAAGCAGCTAGTAGAGAATAATGGTTATGTACAGCATGAGCTCTCTCGCCTTCCTCCAGTCTCACCCTCCCTGTGTGAGGAGAGGTCTGTTGAAAAGAGCGGCAGTACCACTCTCCCCAGCATGCCACTGGCTCACTCTCCACGCACTCAATTAATTGAGGTGCTCAACTGGTACAAAGTAGTTTTTGCAGAGCAGAGATCAGCTATCAAGCTTTCACTTCACACCGGGAAAATAGGGACGGGGCTGCGGAGGGTGTGCGTCAAAATTCAAAACTCAGCAGAGGCGCGCATGTTTTACTCCCACTCTTCTTGCTCGTCATGCTGCCCACCTATCCAGGGTGAATATAAAGGAGAAGTTTAGACTGGAGACTGGATTCTTCATGCAAGGCTCCCAGAATCTCTTTGCTGTTTTTCCATTTTCAATCACAAGCCATCCTAGTGTGGGAGTGAAAGTGTGTGAAATCTAACAGGACTTCCAGCTCACTAAGCGAGAAAGTCTGGACCATGGGGGCTTTAATGGTCATCTTCTCTCTTCAGCCGAAACAAAGGCGCAAGACGACAGGTAGGCATGACAGGGAGGAGAGGAGCTTTAATTTGATAAATTTTTCACAAGTCAGCTTCTAAACTAATTACCTCAGAAGGGAGGTAACCTGCCTGTTTAAAAAGAGGGTTTTTTATGTTAGGTTCAGCCCGTGGAATTACTGTTAAAATACTTCCACAGATAAATTGTTCATTCTGTGTTTGTGAATCTCCTGCATCATTTTCAGTGTGCGCTTTGGACCTCCAGAAGGTTCCCCATTAATCTGCTGTTTCCTCCATAATCCCATCTGAATTCATGTTGCCACACCAGCAGTCCATGAAATTGACTTGAAATCAGCCACCTTTTGGAGAACATTTTAGCCTGGTCTCCACACACTTGCTTGACTTTTTCCATTTGCTTTTCCCAATATTGATTTTACAGTGGCAGCGCACACACACACAGCATGCCACATCGAGTCTCTGCCAACGCAGTCACACAAGCTTATGTTACGTCTCTGTCTCCCTGCAATAATGTACTGATCAGCATCACCATCACAGCTTGTCACTGTAACAAAAGACGAGGAAGTCCAGTCTTTATTAAAGAACAATGAAATATTTAGTGGGTGGCCAACAGACAATAACTGTTAGAGGTTATATTTAGTGTTGTAGTGGGAGAGGGGCAGAATGGATGACACTTAAAGTACAGTAAATCATATTTCACACAGGTATTTTGAGAGGGCTTGAAAGCAAAATGAATGAGGGACTCTTTGTAACTCTTTCAAGTAATAGATCACAAAGCAGGCAGCGGTGTGCACTGTAAGCACATTTCACAGGGACCTAGAAAGGAGAACATAGGATCCAGATACACATGCAATCTTCAGTAGATTGTATACATGCACTGCACCAATTGCTGTGTTTAATTGTAGTCTTAACATGTGATGTTAAGTAAAATCAAGTGAATAAAGGGAAATATTTAAATAGATGTATGGAACATCACAGCAATTTGATAGTTGATAATTGCTGAAGAATGTTGGTTATTTGTCCAAAAATATTGCTAAACCTCATCCTGTCAATTACTGTTGCTGTGCCTGTCTCACTTTCCATTCTCTCGTAGCAAATATCAATAGATTAGATGTGAAGTTCCTCCTAATTTGTTCTTGATTTCCAATAGAGGAAGGCAAAAGCAGATTTCTTATTTCCAACTAATGTTAGTTTCACAAGTTGTTTGAAAACCACTGATCTGAGACCTGACCCTTTAACGCTAAGTGAAAACTTGAATAAGTTTTTTCATTCTAACCCTGTTTTGCTTCTCGGCAAAAAACAGGTTAGGTTTACACTTTATTAATATTTTTAAAACAGTATTTTTTTTTTACTTTTACTGGTTAGTGTGGTGAATGTAATTTTAAGTCAGATACTGAGTTTGGCTGGAGTCACTGGAGTGTAAACTTCCTTAGATAAAGACCAGAACACAGCTGCTAACATTAGCCTAAAATGTGGTCCTGTTTAATAGCATCTGGGATCATCTTCCACACAACGGGCAGATACTACACACTGGATGTGCCTTTGTGAAAAGGGCTCTTTTTTTATTGTACTGTAATCTGTAGCCCCACAAAAAAGGATTGACCAAACTATTGCATCTACTTAGGGTTGCTAAGCTACGACTGAACCACTGTTGTTAATCAACAATTTTGTCAATTTGTGGTTTAAATCTTTTATCTACAAATAAAGCCAAACATTCCAGTTACTCACACATGGACTGTTGCTGATTTTCTGATTTTATTACATAAATATATTTAAGTTTTCAAGTGTTGCTCGGACAAAAAAATACAGTTTGAAGTTGTCATCTTGGGCTCTTGGAATAGTAATGAACGTTTCACCATTTTCTTACATTTATAGACTAAAAAAAAATCCATTGAAAAAAATATCAGAAGTGACAGTTGTTGTTAGCAGCAGTCCCATTGGCTGATGAATTCTTTGATATGCAGGTATGGACCTGCAGCAGAAACTGTAACATCACATACATCTTTGTATCAGATAAAATGCAATGATTTTGTTCTGAACATCCAGCTCAGTGCAGATTTTGTATTAAAATTTCTTCCAAATAGACAGATAATCATGTAACATACTGATTCACACCATGAAGGGTTCTTTAGATGAGGACAAAATAATAAAACATGCACTGTCTAAAAGACCTTAGTGCTACTCCATCACCCACTCTAATGCTTTCCATTAATTTTCATAGCTGCGCTCATCTACATGAGAAGAGGTGATGGTCCAATAAGCACTCATGGGAACTTTGCACTCCAACTCTTTTTCAGGCTCACACAGTCCGGCTCTGAGTGTTCCCATGGTGTTTCAAATGTCCCAAGGATAGTAGATGTGCCAGCGTCATTATAGTGGTACTTGCTGATGTCTATGGCCTTGTGCTTTCTGCCATTATTATTTTAAATGTCTTGCCTGTTTGTGTTGCCTGTTATGCGTGCAGCTTGTATAGGAGTAAGGAAGGTACACTCAGAAGCAGAGCTGCCCAAATGGAAACAGCAAAACATTAACTATGACTCAGACTGCCAACTGGTAAATTAATGTTGGTGCTGTGTTTGTTGCCTTTCAATCACTGAAATTAGTACAAAACCGCATTGAAATTTGTTCAGCAGAGTCTGAATTATATGCCTGATTTGAAATAAAAGTGTTGTTGGTTAATTGTCACCAAGCTGAACTAATAACAAATGAAAACTAATTCGAGGTCTGAGCTGAGGTTTGTTTTTCATCCTTGTGACATTAACACAAGTATGGTTCTTGTTGCTGGCCCTGTCTCCCTCCAGGCCTTCTGGTGTTTACAGAACTGAGTGGAGACTTTGGCCGACCACAGGGACAGCAGCTGTCATTTTTGGGGGTAGCCATGCCACCAATCACCATGCTTGATTTTAGCCAAATCTTATCACATGAAAAACAAGATATTTTCTTTTGAAAATGCAAACCTTTGGAGCTTATGACCATACTCGTACGTGGTATAAAATAAGCAAGCTCTGACCTCCATATTCACTGGCATAATAAAAACATAAAATTCATAGGAACTGAAGTAATCTTTCTCTGTAGGCTCCAGCATCCTTCTGAAAACAGGCTAAATTAAACTTAACTGTGCAGTATAGCATGTTTCAGTCAGAACTCTTGATTATTGCTTTTCTTTTAGTCCAAAAAAGACCAAGAAAAACTGTTTGTGTGTACTGTGTGAACTGTATTCCTAGAAAGTCTAAAGTCAGCACTCTGAATTGATCTCGTTAAAGTTTTCCATCCCATCTGTCACATGCAGCATTTCTCACAGAACCACTCATCTTGTTGAGAAGTGTCGGGCGGATGTCACAATGTGGCAGAGATTTGAGAGAACATTTAGTATGCACATGCTTCTTTAGTACTCTGTTCATCACACCATAGGTACAAGCCTATTGATCCATATCCCAGTATTAAGTCCTCTAAGGACTCTGGTAAATGTCCAGTAGTCATTAATATAGGGTAGATAATGCTCAGAACTTAATTGTATTTTGACAAAGTGCTGCAGCCTCATGCAGCAGAAGCAGCACTTAGTCGAAGACCAGTCTCACACTTTCCAACGTGTTCCTGATATAAGGCTTACCCTGCATTTTAAAAAGGTATATGGATGAATCTATAGTCTCCCACTGGAAAATTATCTCAAAATGAAATGGATTTCTTCTCCTAATAGCTGGAAAATGTCACTGATTTTTATTAAGCAACATGGCATATAAAATATGTCAGATATCCCTACTCTTTGATATGCAAATGTATAATGGCTACCTTTATATGAGGAAGGGTCACCTATACAGCTTTCACTTCCCTCTGTTTCTTTTTTTTCTTTTGTTATCAGCAATATGTAATCTCAGCCTTGTTCAATGTCACTGTGTCATTATACTATATTGGTTTTTCAGTTCTCTAAATTAGCATCTAAATTGAAAAGCGAAGCCACATCAGTTGGCTTTTGGGTTGTGAGCTTGTTTTGGGTTTCCCATTGTGGCATAGCACTCAGTTCAGCGGTTTGCTGTGAAATTAATCACTCCATTCCCACAGGGCAAGGTGACCAGCATTAAGAGGGCTCCTGCATGGGGAAGCTCTGCAGGTGCAGAAAAGTGGGCTTAGCTGTATACAATCAGTGATCTGGCTCACAGTTGATCATGGCAGCCCACACTGTTGTCTTCCGAGCTACGGACGATGCTTACAGACACCTTAGGGTACCCTATAATACTGTGGCTTGAATGGCGGTGTAATGTTTGTAGACCAAGTGATAATATTCATGTGAAAAAAAGGGTTGAATTCCACCACAAGTTTTTGGAGAAAGACCTGTGTCGGGCATCAGCAGATCAGAGAATAACCAGTCTCATATCCAAACTGGGAATAACCCTTAAAAAAAACAAATACATCAAATAGTAAGACAAATGTAAAACCTAGTTGTGAAGCTGTAAAACCTCCAGAAGTTTCAAGTTTAGTATTTACATTATCTAATCTCCATTTGCGCTCAAGCAATTCTGACCCATTTATCAGTTCCTGGCTCTCTTCCACCTCCTTCAGAGCTTTGGCTTGTTCATTCCAGCTATATCCACTTGATGGCAGCAGAATCAAACAAACAAGCTTCTTACACAGAGAAGAGAATAAAGTTGTATATTTTGATGGAATTGTAGTTTTTGTTGCAGCAGTTTATTACAAATTGTAATATGTACAGGCCTGCATGTTTCAGTCTAAAACATTGTTATCATTTACTGTATGTATGAGGGTCAGGGTCTTGTGACCTTTTCAGTGTGATCAGAATGGGAGGCAGTCCTTCTGATTCATTGAGCTATGTTTTGACATCAAACAGTGATGAAAACCTTTTGAACATGAACAAACAGAAGACAGCTCAGATCAGGATTCAGATCATTGAAAGTGTTTAAGCCCAGCAGTTCTGTTTGGTTATTTATGCCTCATATTTGTTTAAGATTTCATTCAGGAGCTGCTCTTCCACAGCAGGACACTGAATGCCCTTTAATATTGACTGTTTGATGTGATTGAATGTGAGCACCTTTGGGTTATGTTCTCTTTCCAAGAAAATGTCTTACACAACAAATTTGACTGCAGACTCATTGTACTGCGATCCGTTACTGGGAATTTAACAAGACCCAAATCAAATTAATTTGTAATTAACCATATTGTTTGAAGGTTACAGGCCACTGGGGCCTTCTTGTGTAATTTCTCTAAACAAATGGAAGACATTAATTGCAGCTCTGTACTTTGTCTTGAGATGGGAATTCAATTGTAACTTAATTTAACATAAGGAAACGGTTTCCGCCTTCTGCTGTGTTTATTTGTTTATGGTAAGGGGAGGTTTTACTGTACCTGCCAGTCCACTAATCACATTTGTAATCACTTTCATTTAAATAGGCCTAAGTATAAGGAGGAGAACGAGAGCTATTGAACTGTCTAATCCCTTGTTGAGAAATTGTACAGAACCAGACCATTTCAATTGCTTTTATTTCTCATGCAGTGCAGAATAGTGTGAATACAGTAGATGGTTAGTCAGGCAAGTCTCTATTTGAAAAACCAAGAAATGTGCAATGAAAGGACTACTTTCATTTTTTAAAAGCCAAATAGCTTCCTGACACAGCTGGACACTGTGATGTTTGATTTTTTGATGTTTTTCAGAATTATTTTCAGGTACTTATTAATTCACATTTGATTCTCTAAAGAGAATTTACAGCGGCATGTGTCTATAGGTTTGAGTCAATTGTCATGATACTGACGGAACATGTCACCCAGTGCAATGAAGTAGCTGACTTTTTTTTATAGTTTTTGGACAATAATGGAGCTATATGGCACATTATAAAATAATCTGAATAAGTGTAATAAGCTTTAGCTACACAGGCAACACTTGTTGAGATACATTAATTGTTGGTTTTGGTCATTTAATGTGAATGTGATGTGCTAACCAATAAGAAAAATAAAAAAAATATCACCAGGCTTATCCTTCAAACAGGAAAGAATCATTATCACAGTTGTAATAGGAACTTTCAATTTTGGACTGATCCATTTGTGAGCGCGCAGGTGCTGCAGACGTTCTCTGCCTCCTACACTACAGTGCATGCTCCCAGCTTTAACCAACACACCACAATGCTCCACTCTGGCAATTACCTTCATCACCAATCACACACTGATTGATACAGCATACTGTGTGCTGATGACATGCACAGACCTTGATTATTTTCATTACCATTAGCCAAGAGCCTTGATTACACCCTATGCAAAGTTCGGAGGTGATTGGAGAGCAGATGTTGGAAGTTTCTTTGAGATTAGGTCATGTTCTGATACTAGTGTTAAATTGAAATGCATTTCAAGGGAGAAAAAAAAGCAAAAAGTAAAATTGTACATCATTTGAAATTAAAACACACCTGGAGGTTCTTTTCCTCTCTGTCTAGCTAAATCTTTTGCCAGGGAGACTTCTATCACACCTTCTTTTCACCTTTACACCCCTGTTCTTGAGGAAGCTTCCTATGCAGTCACCTGTCCTGTCTTGTCCAAAGGCAAAGCACACACACTCTTGAGGCTCAGGAGCTATATTTGGCTCTTGCTCAGCTGCCACAAATAAAGAAAAGTAACTGATAGTGGGCTAAATGAGCTGCCCAGAAGCATACACAGCACAGAGGTTGTTTCCATGGTAAATCACAGTCCTAACAATTTTCTTTGAGCTGACGGGTTGTGAAGATGAATGTAGGATCAGTTCCATCCCTGAGAGGGTCTGCAAGGGACCTTATCCCTGGGGCAGCTTTTAATTATGAATTACAATGCCACTTTTTCTTGATAAGCATGCAGTGAGTGTCTTGGAAGGATGGTCTTCCTGTGTTTTTCTACTCAGCTGTGGTGGATATTTCTCAGCATGAAAGAAATGTTTTGCATTTTTGGCTCATTTTGAAGATCTGATAAAAGACACAAGCTCCTTTCATTTGTTTTGGGAGCCAGATGTCATAAGTTTATACAGCCCATTTTAAAGATGCCTTCAGGTCACAGCATAAATCTTGGAAATACCTGCTTCAGTATCTATGGCATTTGAGGCAATGGAAGAATTCTGAGCACATTTTCTGGATTCAAGGTGGAAGACTGTCTGATCATTTTATATGATAACATGTTAAGTCACCTTATCATACTCCTTTTGCAAATTGCACAATAAAATAAATTGTATTATGTTCTGATAGAATCGGGAAACACTGGATGAAGTCTTTTCCTTTGTCTCCAGCAGCCACCTGCTGCTGACCGCAGGTACACTTCCACTCGCAACCTCTGAGTCCTTTCTTCTCCGCCGTGTTGTCTTTCTCGCTGACCTCTCGCTTGTCATCTCTCCCTTAAGGTTTCATGCTTTATTTTAAGTCCGGGTGACGGTGAGGTCACAAACGCGAGTTGTGTCTCAAGCTGACATTTCACACTGATCAGTCCGCCCACAGCTTCCTTGTAGAGTCTCGACTCAATCACAGCCTTTAACAGAATAAATATTGAAAAGGTGGGGGATATTGGAAATCTTTTCACACCATTGGTTTAGGTAAGAATTGCCAGGTTTTCTCTCTGTCAGTGAAATTACCACAGCAGTTCTGCTATACTTTTCTGCTATGATTCAGACAAAAAACAGTGTTCATGATAAGCTGTGTTTTCGGCCATATTCAACCTTCCTTTTGTTCTCTTGGATCATAGAAATCATTTGGGGTATATTATCTCTTCACGGGTTGTCTGTTCAGCTTGTCAGTGTTTCTTGATTATGAAGTATTTTGCAACTATATATTAAAACAGCTACAGAGAAAATGCTAGGCTTGATCATCAGACATTGTGTCAAATAAATGGTGATATATGCTTTATGGAACATGAAATCTGTAATGGCTAAAATGAGAACCATCTATAATTTACTACGTCAACAACATATAATTCATACATTATGTGACCTCCTATGAACACAGGTATTTAGTAAGCCCCTTTATACTTCATGGTCTCTTTAAATAATCCAGTGTAATACTTAATGTAATGTGATTAATTATTGCCAGGCAATTAAAGAGAAATATACAGATATACAGGACAGTGTTTCCCCTAGGATTTCTTTCAGCACTGCTGCTGTTCACAAGTGTGTGACACCAGATCCATATTTAGTCACGCTGTTTGATAGCTTTAATAGCTTAAAAGAACCCTAGAATTATTAAAGATATTCGCCTTGTTGTGTGTGCTAATCTTCCTGGAGCTTTTGACACCGGAAGGGCTCCGGAAGCCCAGATATCTGTAGTAATAAATGTGGAAGAGTTTAGTGTCTGAACACAGAAAAATTACTTGCACCGTTTTTACTATTTGAACATGAACGTCTTTCAGATATCGTAGAATTCAGACATGATGTGACTAACAAGATAAGTGGGTGAGTTCAGTCTGTAGTTTGCTGAATTTGGCATCACATATGATTGGGATATTGATAAAACCATTTCAATTTCTTTGTGCATCATCTGTGCTAACAAAACAAAAAAATGTGCTTTTGGCAGTAGAGGAAGGATCATCAGTGTCATTAGGATTCACCTTCAGGGGACCATGCATGTCTGTGCATAATTTCGTGCCAATCCATCAAGTAGTTGTTGAGATATCTCAGACCAGATCTGTATCCGCTGAGCCATGCCAGTAGCCACTAAATGGCTGTGAGAGCATGTAGAATGTAGGTGAGTGAAGACTTTTTGTCTTGATCCTTGCAGTGGTGAGCGAAAAAAAAAAAAAAAATCTCCACGTCAATGCGTATGACCTTTGCACACATCCAAACCCAAACAGTGCTTGGTATCGCACAGCAACTGGTGGATCACCACTATCTCTCCTTCACCTTTTTTAGCATTCTGTCCATCATTTCTCTTCCTCTTTGTCATTGTGTTCAGGTTCATCCCTCCTCTCCCCTCTTTCCTCCTCGCCTGTTTTTTCCATTCTCTCCTCACGCCCCCCGTCTTTATCCTTGCCACCACCACCCCACCACCCCTCCTCTTTCCTTTCTCTTCCACACACTTCTTCTCCCCCTCCCTCTCTCTGACTTGTGCTGGTCTGTCATCAGAGCCAGAGATGCAGGGCTCTTAACTGGAGTTAAATGGCCTGCAGACAGTGCTGCACACTGAGCTCTGTGTCTTTAGCCATGGGCAGCCTGTGACCCGTCCGACATGTTGACTATGAACTTGGAGGGACTGGAAATGATTGCTGTGCTGGTGGTCGTGGTCCTTTTTGTTAAGGTGCTGGAGCAGTTTGGTTTGTTAGAAGCCGGCTATGACGGTAAGGAAAAGGCAAACTCCATTCGTGTTTGGAAAGGATACTGCTGCTTTTTTTTTTCCAACCACTTGTTGTTGCTCAAGTTTAAAAGCATGCAGTTTGTAGGGAGTGTATACAAGCTGTGAGCTTGTCTGAAGCACCTGTCAGTTTTTGTGTTAAAAATGTGTTAAGAAAAAGTGCTTCTTAAGGTGTGTATCATGATTCAGGACTTCCATCTGTTGCTCTCATCCTTGTACTGTCCTGATTGAGCAATTGTAACTACAAGACTGACTCCTTTTGCAAATATCCTGAAAAGACGCATCATGTTATATCACCATTAAAAAGGGATAAGTTTGACAAAATGTCATAAATCCTGTTCTAGTTAAGGCCTCTCGTATGTTTCCTCTTTGTCTTCTGCTCATTGTAAGGTGAACTGTCATCAAACCAAAGTCTTTGGCAGCCTCTGCATCTGTCCTTGAGTCTAGTTTAATTTAATATGTTGCTTCTCTGCATAATTCACCTGTCTTTGCTGCTAATTGGCTCAAATGTTACCATGAGTCATGCTCTGCACATAACAGCCAAATTATGAACACGTTATGGTTTTAATCCTTTTGTTTTCAACTTTTCACTGTATCTCAATATCATTTCTGCCTTTTACATGCAATAGTCTTTGTTGCATCATGGCAGTTTGCCTTTACTTCGATGGTTAGTTTACTTAATTTGTATGAAATTGGATTGCATGTAATAGCTTGCCTCATCAGTGGGTTGGCTAACTAGTTTAACCAAATGAGAGTGAGACAGTTGAGGACTGAATACCATTCTGCAGCAGCTGGAACCTTGAGAACCTGGAGAGTGCCATGATGGCATTTGCTTTTCTGTTGATAGCTTAGTATGAAAAGGGTGAAATCTGTGTACTGTGCTGCTTCTTTGTGGTTAAATTTTGTTTTGATTTTCACTTTCTTTTCCTTGTTGTTCCATGTAGCTTAGCAGAGAACAAAGGTTGAACCTGTGCCCACTGGAGATTTGTCAAGGTGCCATACTGATTCTTTCCCGCGAAAGTGTGAATCCAATATTCAGGAGCTGGGTCTCTGGCACTGGAGCCCACCTGTTATTTATATGCTCCACTTACTGTACAGTACAGGCTGCTAAGCTGTTTGTCTTATGGCAGGGCTTTCACAAGTGAGGTAAACACAACTCTTTAGATTCACTCCAACCAGCATTGTGTTCGTGTTGCTTGTTTGTCAATTTAATTTGCTTGTATTTTTAATATTTGAGAAGTTATGAATGTTTTTCTTTCAAGCTGTGCCGTTTTGGGGCTTGTACTGTACTGATGTAGTAATGTAGTACTGTTTTCACACTCACATTTACACGTGGGGTTGTTTCCGACAAAAGCCACTCTCCTCCATTTTGGTCCCAATTGGAGATATATAGCCTACAGTTTGTTTGTGGTGGTGTTCTTTTTTTTTTCGCCTTGTTGACAAAGACTGAACCTGAACATGCACAGTGTTTGAAGTATCTTTGATATTACAAAATCTAAAAAAAATGAAAGATATATTTTTTTTATTAGCTACAAGTGACAAATAATTTACAGTGCCAACAATGTAAAAATCCAATGAATCATGAGACAAAAACTTGATTAAACCTTAATTGCTCTTACATTAAAAACATGATGATTGATGGCTGGCATTTAGGAATTTTGCTCACTAATTTTTAAATCAGCCCCATGCAAGTTCATTAAAATCACCATTTTGACTGAACATGTGGACTATTTGATAAATGAAAACCTCATGTGCTTATTTGAATTACCAATTAATTTTATACAGAACTATTGGAGTGGGTGTAATTAATGTAATCAACTTGATAGTGTTTTCTCAAAAAGTGAGGAAGGTGATGGTGTATGGCATCCACAGACCTGCTTATTTGAAGTGAAGTTTTGTGGGTTTAATATTGTCATCTGGTTGTATGTAGAGACTTTTAGAGGTCCAACTAAAATTGTTTATGATCCATTGTTTAGCCTGCAGATTATAGATTAATAAAAATAGACTTTCCAAAAACGAATATAACGAGGCAATAAATAAAACAGAAATGTGCCGAGCTGCTCATTACTCTGTGGTGCTCTCCCACTTGAAGGTTTTTGGTTAAAAATAGACTTGCAACACAGTCGGACGCAAATGGCTCTTTTCAGTCTCTGTGCCTCTCTTTAGTGGCGTGACAGTGAGTGACAGTGGCGTGCCACCAGCGCATGGGGGACATGACAGCTGACAAGAGCAGCTTTTGATATGGCAGGGGTTTTTTTACATTTTTTTCCAAATTATTCCCCTCCTGAAGGTGTAGCGTTCATCAGTCAGGACTTTATAACAAATGATTCCAATTACAAATGGTGAAAACCACAATAGTCAGCACATTGTTGCTTGTTACTTCAGCTAATTTCTATGGTTATATTAGTTTACCTTTTAAATACCCTCTAAAAGACAGTACATTAACTGAGGCAAAGCTCTTTGGGACATCATTATTTGACCAGTAATTTGCACAATTATGTTACATTACGATTTTTCTAATGATGTTTGATAACTTGTCTCTTATTCTTCAGAAGGACAATGTATCCTGTGCTCCAATATCTAAACTTGGAACAGAGCAGTGTTTCCATCGAGCATCCAGCTTTGTCAAACACAGTGCACAGTCACTTCATTCAGTCGAACCACCTGGGCCGCTTACTGTATGTTATTGTGTTTGCATAGCTACAGTATATCCCAAGACATGACTGTAACTCATGATCCCCCCACTGTTACATGTTTTATGTGCTATAAATCCCAGCTGAAGTAACTGGGCTATGTTCAGAGATTAGGCTGTACATTCTATGTGCCCTTCACTCACTAAGTATGTGTTTTTCTCGAGCAGAGTGTGGTACATTAGCATGATATAAAGCTGTGATTCAACATGGTAAATGTTGGGATTTTTTTTTTTTTATTGAGCCGGGAACTTTAAGTGAACACCAATATTAATGGATCCGGTTCAAACATATGTGATATTTTGAACAAAGGCCTAAGCTGTGCATGGTTTCAGCAGCTGTCTCAGTTTCTACGTCCCTGCTTTATCACAGTGAGCACATGGTTTGGATGCATAAAGAAATCTGGCATATGTTTCATTATTTGCGCAAACTATACCAGCATGAGCAAAGTATCAGAGTACATTAAATGCTCATTGCTGTTCTTTGTGCTAAATAGTTCATTTGTCAAAATTGAACCTTGAACTTTGCAAAGATTCTGCTTCATTGCAGAACATGAACGTGAGAATGAGTAGATATGCCAGCAGAGGGAACCAAAGCTCACTGTCAGCCTCAACCAGTTACACCAGCTGCCAGTCTGGTGCAGTAAAGGAGAGGTAATATAAGCACAGACCACCAGGGCTTTTTTTCACTCTCTGACAGCTGCTAGGAGTGAATGGTTCCAGTGTGGTAATCTATTGGGCAGTAGTTGTTAAGGAAAGTATTAACTTTTTAGTGCTCAACAATTTACATTTACAGCCTAAATTCAGGCAGCACCATTCTATACACGGGGCGAAACCCACTGTAAAGCTCAATAGAAAGTCAGACAACAGCACTTAACTACACAACACTTAAATACCTGTCAAGGACTAATTTTAGTGATTATAGATGCAAACTGGGCTTTAGGTCTGGTCTGAGCAGGCACATTAAAGCTTAAACAGTGGTCAGCATAGTTAAAAATGGCATGCAGCCTCCTAATTGCTTACTTTTTATAGATATGTGTAAATTGATCCTGGTCCATCCAGGTGGTCTTTCTTTCTATTTTTACAAGGCTTACTTCGTGGGGTTAGGGATGACATAGCCTTCCTCAGTGCAAACAGTTAAAGCTAATTTGGTAAAAGTCCAACATTACAGGAATGATGTGACAGTTACAGTACACACTTCATCAGTGGCTACAAATGTGGAAATGGGTCAATAGCAGGGAAGTCAGTATTTGAATAGTTAAATAAACGTGACAAATGTTAATCTTGGCCCTGTTCTTTTTGGATAGTATGTCCATTTGTTTTTTTAGATTTGTATTATAATTCCCCTTTGTTTTAGCATTGTCAATGTGCTCCTTATTGCCTTCTTTTTACATTCTAAACAAATTAGTTGGATATTATTCAGTGAAGGAGTATTAAAAACTCTACAATTTATTTTATGTTTTTGATAATAGCCAAGGGCCTCAGACAGGCATATTGTTGTGTCTCATATCTTTACACTGAATTAAACACCGTTAGTGTTGGTGTTTCCTCAGGCATTAGCTGTACTCTATCATCAATCACAGCAATGATAAGGGAGCTACTAGTGAGTGATTTTCAGCATCCATGTCTACGGAGCTGTAATTTGCTTTAGGCTCTGTTTGTAGGCACACTTGTAAAAGGGCAGATTGTTTTCCAGCTTGATTGAGAGTCACTTGAGTTTTAACCGTCAGGCTTTATATAGTAAAGTCTCTTTGTTGATTATAGAACCTGTACAATCAGTATTGTTTAAGATACCTTTCTTTGCACTTAGTAAAGCTAATTTCAAGGCCATTGAATAGATAAGCTAATGAATAAGCTAAAAGTCTTTAAAGAAACAAAGCACAATGTCGTCTATCTTTGATGTGATGAACACTTTAAACCATGAACAAGCAGGTTTTAACCTCCTGCTTCAGTATTTAAACAACCCTGACCCAAAACTGTTTACATACAGAATATTAGCAGAATTAGTATTAAGCCTGTATTAAACCTGTTTTCCTGCTCTGTTGAATATTTGGATGTAGATTGTCCATGATGGACGATCACTTCATGTTTCTCCTGCCTCGGACTTTCCTTCTAACGTCTAATTTCTTTCACCGTGAGCTCTTTTAATTGCAAAAAGCGTTTGCAAGGACTTGGTAATTTGTTGTGACTTTTTGTCCACAGATGTGGACAAAATGAATGAGCTCATGGAAAATGTAGATTAACTGAACTTTTGTTGCCGTTAGTGTTCTCTCAGTTCCTGTATTTGTGCAAAATTCTCACACATAATTTTGCCACCTCCCAATGTAACACTCTGCCTGCTTGTGTGCCACACAAAAAATATGGTGCTATTTATTGTTGCAAGGTTTGGGTTTGCCATAGCTATACCTCTGTTATTGAACTACAGACTATTGAATAATGTTTAGAAAGGGTGAACTGTGATACCCATACTGTCTTGTTTACCAACTTGTATTATATCATAATCAGCTTTGAATATGAAAATATTGTGTGGCAGTAACTTTAGCCACCTCTACCGTAGGACTTAATTCATTTTACTGAACTTACTTTACTGATATTAAGTCATGGTCTGTGATTTACTTTTACTTCTCAGCGTTTCTCTTTAGGGTCATTAAAACTTGTACTTTATTCTAGTGCCCTCTCTGCTGCTAAGTGATATCTGATCCGCTTCACAGATCTGTGAACCAAACAACTCCAATAAATGAGTTTCCCTCATTTAACAATGTTATGGCAAGGGATGTCTCCACACAATTAACTAGGAATAAGGTGGTGCTTAATAGCAGAATATTTAGTAGCTGGAGATTATTAACGCCTACACCAAATGTTGCCTCAGGAATACTCCTCACTTTGAATATTAAGTGGATGAGTCTACTTAATGCAAATTCCTTTTATTATGTACTTTATGAGTTTCCCGTTTATCCTGGCTTGAAGGATGAAAGTAAATTATTTTTTATTTTCTCCAAAATGTGAATCAGGATACAATAAAGTGGAAGATTATGTTTGCCCCATAGCACGGAGTGGTGTCAATTTTAGATTTGAGATTAGATTTTCATCATTGAAGATCAAGTTATGTCAAGGCCTAACTGTCTGTGTGGTTGCTTGTTGGCCTATTTTGACCCCCCATTTATTTTGTTGTCGTGCCCACACAAAGATCCATATGCATGATCCATTAGCATTGCAGTTTTACATTATTCTATTGACATACAGGCTTGTGGTAACGTGTGAAGAAATGTAACAATGCACCAGAAAAGGCAGTGAAGTTAAGGACCAATGTCCAGAAAACAATGATGGAAATAATGCAGGTTTCAAGACTTTGAAAAAGTCGTCATTGCAAAGCAGAAAAGGCGTTTATCATGTTTGCAAGATTTCAAAGATACACACAGTGTGTTCAGTGAGTAACAATAATAGTAAACAGACACTTCCACAGGGGGGCTTTAAGCTAATTTGAAGCTGTATTTAGCCTTTATTGACTCCTATAAGGTAGAATGTAGTGGTTGTTGTTGAACCTGTTAAGTCCATCTAATCAGAGTCTCTCTGATTAGGTCTCAGCAGTGCTACGGACGTTACAGGGAGCCAAGGGCGTTTTAACATGATGTGTGTTTTTCATAAGCCTGGAAACTGGACCTCAAAGAATTCTTTTGATAAATAAACACACTATTCATCATTTTTCCATTGCTCTCATGTTAACCCAGCAGAGGCTCTTTTGCTCTCACATTCTGTTTCAGTAATTTCATACCCGCATTCATGATTCCTTTAAAAAATAACCACCTGTATCGATTTCATCTCAGCCCCCCCCCTTTACCGATGAACTGTGTTCGTTATATCTCATCCTCTGGACAGTGGCTCCAGCCGTCTTGTATTCTGTCTGCTATTTTATGTCCCCTTTGCCTTCTCTCTTTTTACTGTTCCTGCTAATGCATATCGTCCATTGACCTTTGCACTTGAAGTTCAGTTTGACTGGCACTTTGCTGCTGAAGAATAGCACGCCATAGATCAGCTGACAGGTGGACTGTGCAAAGGAAACTCATGTCCTGCTCTTTGCCTCTACATGTTGTCCACTGTGAGCTGTCAAATTGCCACGCTGGAGCTAATATGGCTACGATGTGCAGGAAAGCAGGTCAATGTTATCAGCTCTAGCACACTGCCCTGAGCTTTGTGGTACTGTCCATTTGCAGACAATGCCATTGACTTTTCCTTTTTACTCTACAACTAATCATCTGGCATGAATAGGGGTGTTGATAATAATCTAGTGGTCGTGCTGTAGAGAGAGGCCTGGCATGTCTTGTAAGAATGAATGGCTTGAAGATGAAGAGAAGCCATATTTAAACAAGATACAGCACAGAGACAAAGCATATTAAACAAAGATTTTAATAACATACAAAGAAGCTTAATTATTTACCTCCAGGCTGTAAAATTTTATTTGAATAAGAAAGTGTTTACCACTTAGAGTACATCCTGCTATGATCACAGTGTGGTGTATAGCTGAGAAAGGATTGAGATTTAAGTGCACATCCTGCGTTGGCACATTGCTTTTAAAAGTTGGGTTCTTTCACAGGACACGCTCGAAACTTGGGTGAACTCGACTGGAGAAAACTGATTCAGGTGCAAAAATGATCAGCACACACAGCTCCTGTGTTTTCCGCCCATCCAACCTTGAATGATGAGACATCACCACAAGCTCTGCAAATATACATTTGTCATAATCTAACATTCAGTGGACTGAACGACAGGGAATCATCCGTTCCCATAAAAAGTTGAAACAGTTGAGTCATTCTTGTTGATACCTTGCCTTTCCTTTTGTTTTTCCATTATACATTAACAGCAAAATATTGCTAAAGATTGCATGTGTTGATAAGCATTTCTGATAGGAGTCCAATCCCTTGAAATAATGGTTTACAACAAAGCTGCGGCATGAATTTCATAGCTAGTTTGATAGAGGAGAGAGTACAAGGTTTAGAGAGGACATCTGAAGATTCAGAGTAGAATAAAATAGAACACAAGAAAATAGAAGAGGAATAGAAGATATTGGAATATTGTACTCCCTAAAATCGGTATCAGCGTCGGCCCTAAAAACCCAGTATCGGTCAGGTTCTAATCCTGAGTCCACAAAGTAAGTCCTCAGCATCAGAGTCACCCCATGGCTCTCCATGGTTGATTGCTCATGCCGCTTCACTGAGGGTTGCCCTGGTTCACAGCTCATAATTGCCTTCCCCATCACAGGCGCCGCTTCAGTAAATATGACAGCCTCATTTTAATGTGCCTTGGAAAACACAACCCAAACACTAATGCCGCTTTGCATGCCTGAGCAAATTGCTGCAGGTGTCGCCTAATTATATCACCCACTTGTATCCAAAGCTGATCTGTAAACAGCAGGACTATCTCATCTTCGCCTTGCTTTGATTGATGGTAGTTACATCAAAGCCGGCTCCCTTTCTCCTGGTCCTGTACCTTCACAGGGACTCAAGGAAGATAACACATGTCCAATACTTAATGAAAATTGTGTTCTCGCAGGTTGTTTGGTAAGCACATGTTGTTGCTGTGTGGGAAAAAAAATAATAAAAAGGTTGTTTCATTCACAGGAAAAGACTCATTTAAATTACTCCTGCACCTGTGGTGTTCAATTTTGTTTTATCACAATTTGCTGTTCTACACTGTTTACCTAATTGTCTAAAGGGTTTGGAAGGAAATTATTAAGACATCCTCACCAGTAACTGCAGTGTAGAGAGGCAACATTTTAGGCTTGTTTGGATATAATAGATGGCTTTTCAGTTTGTTCAGTCTCCTTCCCTGTGTACATCGTATTTAACATACGCACTGTTAGGGAGACAGATTCATTGACCTCTACACGTCCTCTGTGCCTGCTCTCCTCAGACAAGAAGCGATAAGATCCTCCCCATGTGAATATTGATGGTGGAAATTGGCGAGACAGGTGACTGTGATGAGTGAGACAGATATGTAATCTTTCCCAGGCTCAGTGTCTAATGGTCCATGGAGGCAGATGAACGAAAAGGCTGCAGGTTTGTCTCTCAGACTTATCCTGTTCCTTACACAGATAAGGGATTTGGACCACAGAGATGGTGACGCGGCAGACCTCAGCGCGGCTTGACATTTCAGACTTGTATCAGTTTAGAGATGCCATCCAACAGAGGTTACGGAGCACGGACGAGGTCTTTGTGAAACCCTTCAGTGAAGACATGATGGCATGTGGTGATTTGGGTGGTGCGAGCTGTCGTCAAGTGATTGGACGTGTTTTGTTTAACTATCAAAAGTTCTCAAAAGGAATTCTTACCCATTAAATGGCTAATTTTTCTAATTATTAGCATCTGAAAATGTGTAGCCATGTGGAAAATGGAAACACTTTTACCAGTGTGTTTTTAAAAGGCATAAAAGTGTTTATTTAAAAATTAAATCCCTTTCAAAATGCTGTCATTTTTAAGATTTTAGCTTTAACCCAAATGTTATTAAAGATATTTATCTGGTCTAGATGAGGCCACAATGTTCCAGAGGATCACAGCCGTTGTATCAGCTCAGTCCGAGGCTGAGACAGGAGCCGGGGAAGGCAGGGAAATTGGCAAAGAGAAGCCAGACAGAGAGCTGGGGAGAGCTGAGCTGATCCAGTGTGGTTTCCGGGACAGGGGAATGCTGCAGGCAGAGGGAGACAAAAATTAGCAAAAGCTCAAACAGCAAAGAGATTTGAAAAGGCTGGAACGAGACTAACAGTATGCCTGAGTCTACAATCTGGCACTGTTGAAGGCTGGCATTTAAGGCAGAGAAGGTTGGAGATGATTAGCGGTTTGCTGCCCAACACTTGCGCACCTGATCCCAATTTCAGAAGCAGAGGGTGTGACAGTGTACAAAAATGTATTTAGGGTTTAGTGTGAATTTCATACTGGCTCTTCTCTTTACAGTAAGTGATGGACCATAATGCTGACTATAATATTAAAGTCCAAGTAAAGCACAGTCCACTGTCATATTACAGATTTTTTTTAGGTTTAAGTCTTCAAGATGAATGTTTTCTTGCAATTTTTGTCTTTATGTTAAAAAAAAAAAGTTTTTTCTCAAAAACAGCTACAGTGTAGAGTCTAATGAGAAGCACAATTTAACGACAAGTCAAAGATCTTCTTGCACCGTTTGATTCAGGTACATTAGCATTAGCTGTGGAAATAGGGAGGTTCTCCTGAAGAAAAAGGTTTCATGAGATGTAGATGAAGTGCTTTATAGCACCTTTAAACAAATATTCAGCAAAGAGCAACGCTATAGTGCTCTCAGTGGAAAACATCAGTGAGTCATCAGTGTTGTAAGTACTCCTTCATGCAACATCATTTAAGGGCCCCTTTTTACTCACATCTTTGTTTCATTTCATAGCAAAATACAGCTTCTGTTTTATACCATTGATTTCACCACAGAATCATTTTGTAATTTCAATCCTCCAAAAACCAAATAGCCCTGTCAGGTCCATAAATGCTGAACTTTTAGGTTTTCCATCTGTCCGATCTGCCATGCTGTTAACAGTTTTACAATAGTGATCGCCCGGGATTTGTGTGACATTAATGGAGGAAGATTTGTGGTGTAATATTCACCTGCCAGCAGCGCTGATAGAATCATGGCTCTTCTAATAGCTGGACGGATTCTCGGTGGCACAAGAACCCCACCCTCACTCCTTTTTTTTTTTTTTCCTCCTATGTCTCACCCACTCACCTCCACCTGCATTTCTTCAATAATTTATTGGTTGGATATAGTATCAATAGGCTGGAGAAAGGTTATGATAGGTCAATCATTCCTACATGTTTTATTAACCATAAGCCTACCAGGGACTGTTTGGACAGCCAAGGCCTGGCAGAGTAAGGCCTGAGGCAGTGCATCCCCATGGGTTTTTGGGAGACTTGGCTGCGTTCAGGAAAATGACGCCTCTGCTGGCCACTGTACATGATTGTGTGATGTGACTGTGGCTTCACTGATGTGGTGCCAGTGCCCACATGTTGGCAGTGCTGCTGAGAGCTGGATGTTGTAGCCAAGCATCCAACAGTCAGGTCCGCTGATATTCAATAAACATACACTGTATGTGACAGCTGGGTAAAGCTTTGAACCAAACCTGCAACTCTCCCACATGGGAGTTTGTCAATGACTTTGATCACCTCACTATTGTTCTGCAGTAACATTGGAAAGTAGAGTTTATTCTATTTAGCATTTTTGTACTTTTATTGCTTTTTGAAATATACTAAACAAAGTGTAAAGAGATCCTCAACAAGTGTAACCGCAATGTTTGTTTTCTAGTAGCTATCACAAGGAGTTAAGCCTGTAATAATTATTAATTATTAATCAACATTATTCGACAGCACTGGGGCAGCAGAAACAAGCCATAAAAACAAAGGCTGACGGACTGATTTACATGGTGAACATGCTAGCAAACTGTTGCTTATTTACACATCCAGATATTTAAATAAACATCAAATAAATTCCTCCAAACATTCGCATTCACTTTACGGATAGAAGTTTAGTATTCTCTCTCCACCAAATCTATAGAGACATATCTGTTTCCCTACATCCTAAATACCCCTTTCACATGCTCATTACGTTGGTCTATTGTTGATGTAAAAAGAATGGTAAGAGCAGCTTTAACGTTTAATGACATTTTCCTTCCTATCCCTTCACCTGCAACTTGGACACTTTGGCACTTTTGTACTCAGTCTTGAATGATTGAAAACAAAGTGAATCTGTAGTCTAATGTGTATCAATAACAGTGGAAGCTCTATTCATAGTAGTGACTTTGAAAAAGAAATTAGACTCTTTACTGGAACAAATTGCTAATTTCCCAAACAGGAAGCACACGTCACTGTTTAAAAGTCCACTTTTTAATTTGATTTTAAGAACAACACACAAACTGGAATTTATACTATACAGGCACAAACTGCCCCTAGTTCATGATCCTTCAAATGAGTCCCCCCCATCCTGTTTCCCACTGATACATATAGCCATATTGTCAGTGAGTATTTCTCACTTTCTATGGATGAGACATACAAATGACATTATGGTAAATTATTCACAAAGGGTTTGTTTTTTTTTTTTTAAGTAGAAGCGTGTCTCTCATTTTCCGTTTTGTGATGTTCAGAAAAGAGTAGTGGCAGATTGACTGAATGCAAATGAAAGCATGTGAGTGCTTCTTATTGAACATTTATCACTGAGCAGCAGAGTAAATGAAGTCACTGTTTATTTCGCGGCGCTAAAGTAATACACTGCTGTGATGATTGTAATAGACGGTGACTGCATTTACATCAGTGATATACGGTTGACTTTAATGTAGATGGAATAAAAGCAGAAACCTTTCTGGGGCTCAGAATAGTCCATTTGAGTACTGAAAAACTGTTTGGAGTTGCAAATGAATGAGGGAAAAAATTCATGAGCTTTAAATTGTGTTTTTGTGTGTTTTGAGCTTGTACTTACTAAGGTTAATCATGTGAAATGTTGAGTGCAGTAGTGGATGGATCAAATGCTAATTTTTCTAAATGAAATTCAGATGCTGTTTTTTATAGATGGATAAATAAATGAATCTCATGGTGGATGACAGTGATTACGACAGTCTGCACTCTGCACAGGGCCAGTAGATGGTAGTGTCTTCACTCATTTGCCACAAACACTGACGATATGAATCAACCTCACACACACACACACACACACACACACACACACACACACACACACACACACACTCGCACTTTGTTGGTTCTCTTTATCACTCCACTACATCTCAGAGGCATTAAACTCCCTTTGAATAGAAGTGGTAACGTTTAATGAAGCAGTGGGATCAATACTCTTTTTCTCCTCACTTCCTATCGGTGTTAGTAAAGACCACAGAGACATACTAACTCCCCACACTCCCCTGGTCCTCTTAGCCATCAAACCCTCCTATATTATGCCTTAAAAGCTTGGAGAAGGTAGAATTATAAGTCACATGGGTGGACATTTTTAGGAAATTTTATTTTTATTTTTTTATTTCTTCCTGTCGTAGTTTTATGCATGAAAGCAGAGGGGTTTTCTCATAGCTCTAACCCTTTTTTGAAAAATCACCATATGAGGAATATTTCCAAAAGCTTCTTCTCAACAGTAGTTTGAAGCATTACAGATTTATTTTGTCTGTGTGATTAAAGCAGATTTCAGTCAGTGTCTTATAAGAAAGCTATTGTTTGGCCTATTTATCCTGCTTTTCTGGGTGGAATTATTTTTTTCCCTCTTATTTTCTCCTCATCTGCAACTTAGGATCTTCCTGTAGCCTGATATAGTCTCGCTTTCATGATTTAATCATATGATAATACCGCAGCAGTGTCTAAACACAAACATACACACACGATAACTCAAAAATGAAATATTATTAACATTCAGTGACACATTCTGTCCTGTCTTTTGGTGCTGTATTTGCATTTTAGGATTTGTGTTTCCATGTTAATGTGAACATGCACAGCTCAGTGCATCTTCTAGCACCACACCTCCCCTCCGCCTCTGTCTCAACACCCCCCACCCTCCCCACTCCCTCACTCATATCCACTCCCTCTCATCTTCCCTCCCTTTACTTTGCAGTGAGGCAGTCAGAGTGCCTGAAAGAGCGAGCTACAAACTATCAGACAAGAGCAGAGTTTGCTTTCCCTGCTCTTCCACTACTTTCACATGTCTCCTCATTTGCAAGGAGAGGAATGAAAAAGAAGGAAGCGCAGAGATCAGCATGCCTGGACTTTACTCCTCTTTGAGTCAGCTTTTCTGAATTCTCGTTGACCCCTCGAGATCAGAGGGACCCTTAATGACTTCAGGCTCCTCACAAACCAGAGACCAGCTCCCGCCTGTGTGATTCTTAACCTCGTCCCATTTAAACCCTTACCCAGACTGGATTTAGGGAGTGAGCAGGCAGTAGGCGGGTGCCCGGAGGCGCCCGGCCCGTGCTTGTGGGCCGGCATAGCTCTGGAGTGGGCGCAGGGGAATTGGAGTGCGGGGCCAGGTGGCAGCGCTGGTCCTGGCGGCGGTCCCGAGGGCGAGGAGGCCGGGTCGGGGTCCGGGTTTGGGTCGGGGTATGGTGGCACGGAGTGGGCCGAGGGTGGAGCAATGCTGAGTGCAATCTGGGAGACAGAGGGGCTGCAGACGGTGGGCATCGTGGTGCTGGTGTTTGCTTCGATCAAGCTGCTGCACCTTCTGGGGCTCATCAGCTTCTCAGAGGGTAAGACACCGATGGAGAAACGGGAAAATGGAGGGAGAGAATGATAGAAATAGAGAAACCACATTTGCAATGAAAATTGCTTGCTAATAGATCTGTAATGTGTTGTGAGACTTGCTGAAGGCATTTTCAATCAGTCACTTCCCCTCAATTTACAGCTTCTGTTCCCTCCACTCATCAGAGTTACTCTTTGGTTTTTAGAACTCCTTTGAAACATACTTGAGGTTTCTAAAACAGCAATTTGAAAACTTGAGTTTTCAAATTGCAATTTCAAGTTGCAGTTTCAAGTTAATTGAGGTCACCATACCAAAACAGAGAAGCCCAATGAATCACAGGGAAGAAAAAATGACCCGTCTTAATTTAAGCTGCAGTTATGAAAACTGAAAAAAATGACAGAAATGTGAGCGAGTTTGAAATGTGACTGGAGGCAGGAAGACTTTAAGTAAGAAAAATGTGTCAGTTCAGAAAGATTGAAAAGCTTGAGATGAAAGTTCTGATTGAATTTTTGGAGTTGGGAACTGAGAAATGTCATTTTCAAGCCTCGGACTTCAGTTTTTTTCTTTATGGTTTATGGGGGAGGTTTCTCTGTTTTTGTGCTCATATTTTATGACAGTGTGTACAGGCATGTTTACCAGCTCAAAATACAATCAAATGACAACTTTTCACGCATCTCACTGTGCACTCAAGGGAAACCCATCATACTCTACTAAGTAAGGGCAGAGTCAGGCTAACGAAGCACAGAATATGTCAGGCCTAAATAAACTGTTTAGTTTGGATATACTGCAGTAGTCTCATTAAATAAAGTAGAGCAGCATAGTAAGCAGTTTGAGCTCAAAACTAGCCCATTCATCACACTGCTGTTTACTAAACACGCCTTATCTTCTAATTAGGATGATCAGTCAAAAGTCTACGCACGTTCAGAGAGACAATAAGTAAACAGAAAAACTGATAATGTGTAATAGCAAGGAGCTGGAAAAAGCTGACCTGACCTGAAGAGAAGTGTTTAGATGGAGCGTGGAGGTGTTAGCGTCTGTGTAATGGCTGCTGTGTTATTTCAGAGGCACATGGGAGCAGTGTTTTCATTTGTGGGAACAGTGAACCTCATGCTCAGCGTAACAGTTTACATGCTTCACTAAACAGCGGCAAGTTGAAACTTGCCTTCCACTGGCACTGCGTTTCTAAAAGCTGTCGACATGATATTGATTATTTTCCACGGTGAGATGATACAGACGTCAAAGCCGGCACGTTTGCCTGTTAATGCAATCTGTATTCCACACAGGTGTCTGAAAAGGTAATTACTCACGGAATATCTGCTATTTAAGCTTGTGGTACCTGACAAGCAGTCAATACATGTATTGACATGGTGCATGTCTTTGAAGTCATCTTCTGGAGAAGAAGACCGTTTCAGCTCCATACAGAAAAGGCAAAGGGCCACAGCTGATAACAGAATCCAGGACCTTCTTATTTTAAAGTTATAGTCTTGACCACTGAGCCACTACTTCTTTTTTATACAAACCCAACAGTCATATAGAATTACCTCTGTTTACATTTTTGGAGCACAAATCTCTTTTTGCAGCTGTCACCTTCTGCAATAACGAAAAATGTTTTTTTTTTTTTAAATCTTTTTATTTTTATGAAACCTCTCGGGAGAGTATTTCAGTGAGCGTGCACGCTCTGCTTAACATTCATACAGTCAGACATGTTCACAGCTGGGAGCTGCCCAGTACGATCACATCCCTCCTCTGCCGGCCACCTGAGCAGCTCCACTGGGGCATCTGGGGGATAAAGGTCTTGCTTTAAAAGCCTCTGTGTGGTAAAAGCTGAGGGAGCTTCTCAGCTGGGCTGCAGATTTGAACTGGCAACTTTCCAATTGCAGCAGCGAATGCAAGCTGAGAGCGTGCTCTGGATGTATTGTACACTGCTTCACGCTTTACTGTAGTGTCAGCTGGCAGCAAAAAGAAACTGTGAGCTTTGTAAAGATCAAGTCGTAAAAGACCACACACTGCAGGCGGAGAGGTTCTCGTCTGGCCTATCAATCAATTCTACCCCACAGACTGTAGGAACTTTAGACCTTCAAAAAATGTTTTTTTTTTTTTGTCTTTTTTTTTAGCAGCCGCTCTCTTCCACTGGCATGCTTCCATGTTGGAGAAATATAACAAGATCATTGCATCAGACCGTGCACAATCACCAGAGCATTGCTCTGTGAATATGAGCAAAGCCTGGCAAGCAGTGTAACAGTAGCCACTTTCAGTTTAATTATGAATGTAGTTGGACTGATGTCTACATGTATTCCTGCTAACTATGCCAAGGCTAGAATTAGAATTTCAGTGTAGCAGGCTAAGTATGGGCTAAACGTGGCTGGGAAAATGATATAATGAGACCCCATGTTAGCAATTTGATTATTTTTGTAAAAATTTGGTCTCTGTAGTAATTTATCTTCTCATTTCCAGTCTGAATTGCTTGGTCTGATATGCTTGCATTACAGCATAACAAGGAACACACACACTCACACTCACACTTATCCTTTCCACACATATGTACTTTTCTACTTTCTACACTCATACAACGCAGTCATTAGTGCAAAGTGCTGAGCAAAGCCTCATAGGGTTCAGACTAATCATCTATCACACAATGATAAATAATTCTCTTCAGCCATACACAGCTCCAACGCCACACCCCCTCAATCACGCACACGTGCACACACACATGCACATGTACACCATTACCCCAACCAGGATGGAACGCTGTGTCAATTTGGACCCGCCATTTGCTATTATCGTGTGGGAGCACAGAGAGTGTCTTAGTGCTGATATTCATCTAACAAGGTTCTCGTGTTCTCTGTGTCCTTGATGGGGATTTATGGCCTGGCCGCGGAGAGAGTTAGTGTCAGCACCGACCTGCACTGGTTGTGCTGCCGATTGCCGTCTGTTTTCAAATACTGGAAAGTGTTGTGGCATCTACAGTAATGAACAGGTCACAGCTGTGGTGGGCAGACTAGTTGGTGCATAAAGGCCTGAGCTGAACTGCAAAATAGGATTGAAGTAGGTGCAGAGACAACCACAGTTAAACCAACCTTAAACCTAAAGCCTACACTTGGGTTCAAGCTGAAATTTCTCAATAACTATTTGATGGATTGCCAACAATTTTTGTCCAGATATTCAATGGCAAGTCAAGGACTTTTGTGTCCCCTTGGCTTGTCACTGAGTGCCAGCACTTTGATTTGTTGTCCCCTTTGTTTAGTGTTCATTATCAAAAGTTAACAAACTAACACACCAAGCTAAAATGGTGAACATGCTGAACATTACCTGCATGCTGATGTTAGCATTTAGTATGCACTTCGCCTAATTATAGCCTCACAGAACGGCTAGCACAGCTGTATTCTCTCAGTCATGCCCTCAGATTTTTTTAGTTTGGTGTTAAGGGTCAGCCTTGGTCAGGCTTCACCCTGTGGTCCAGTATCAGATGCTGGAAAGGTCTTGAGGTTCACTGTCATCCAGCACTTGAAAGATCAATGGAGGAACATGGGAAAAAATTCTGTCTGAAACAGGTGGCAAAACTTTGAGTTTGTAGACTGAGACTTTGGAACTTCAAGTAAGGATGTTGAATTTTTCCAAGACAAAATTCTGAATGCCCTTTCTCCTGTTGTAGTGTGGCATTTAGTTGTGATCTATCAGTTCAGACATACCTGTCATTGAAAATCACATCAACTGTGTACAGAGCTGGCCTACAGCATGAGAATCACTGTTATGGTTTGCAGTCCAAAGCTGACGGTTTCAGTCTTTACTGTACGTCTTCACTGCACATTGTTTGAGGAAGGCCACCAGTGAGCAGTTTGTAACACTGTGTATTAGTCATTTTGTTGAGTGCAGAAGAAGTGCATACATTTCCCAGTTACACACAAACACACACACACTGTTTTATAGGCTTGGTATAAACTGCACTCCATCTTTATGGGATTGTTTTCTTTGTTGAGTCACACATCCATCATCAAAGTTGAATCGGTGGAAGTGTTCAGCAGTGTTTTTCATTATTTCAGAGGATGGCCATTTAAGATCCTGTCCATTTAATTTAATTGTCAATATCCACTGTGGAAATAAATCTTATTACTCAGGAAGCAGTAGGATTTAAAAATTAAAACATGGAAACAATGACTTACAGGTAGTTAAGTGTGAGACATTTTTGCAAGCAGCTCCCCTGCAAGCTGTAATTGTTCATCCACTTACCAACAATCAACTGGCCCAATTACCCTTTGGCTAGTTTCCATGATGCCTATTGAGAACAGTGCCGTGATTGACTTAACCTTTGCCTGAGCATCCTAAGTTATTGGTCCCCTTGGCGTCTTTTAAGGGGAAAGTGAGAGGACTCGGTCTGTCAATTTGAGTCAGGAAAGCAAGGACAAGTAACACTCAAGTAATCAATTTTGATGAAAACATCACAGATAATAAATTCTGATAGAAGGAGGATGACAAATGCTTCTGAGCCAAGGATGTGATGTGGATGATTGTAGTGCTTAAAGGGTCCCTGTGGAAGAGGGTCTTAGAGATGTATTATATTATGAGCTCTCCACTATAGCGGTGCAGGGATGCAGTATAACATACAGTGTCTCTGAAGCACCAGCGTGTGATATTCTCATATGATACTGTGAAAGTGCTTTTTGAGTTTTGTGGTATGCATTCATTCAAATGTCACACAGCAGTGTGCACATTGCTAGTCTTATTGAAATAAAACAATGCATAGTTAAGCTCAAGTGTTGTTAAAAAAGGAAAAAAAAAATCAAGTCTTTCATAAACCTTCAACTATCTCTAGAGCTTTGAAGCTGCACATGTGGTATTTATTTTCAATCAAGGCTACACACCAAGTATGCTCACTCAGCATGTTCATGACTTTAATTAGCCAACAAAATGAATAATCATGTTGCCACATGAATCCAGTAACAATATTTTCCATAATTAAGGCAAGGACATAGGTTCTTATGCATAATGCATTAGTTCCTTACTAACAGTATAGCTACTGAATATGAATTCACTGCTTTTTTTTTCCAGATGGACTGAATGGATCAGGCTTTATTGTTGCCTCCAATTTCCACAGCTGAAAAAAAAATTGTTTGAATGTTTCTTTTGTGAAGTCTGCATACTGTCTTTTTGTTTTTTTTTTTTTTGTTTTTTTTTTTTTGTCCCTTTGTTTCTAACTCTGCCCAAACTCTGAGTGCATTCATTTCGCCTACTGTTTGAAGATAGCATTTCTGTTGGATAGAAAGTGGTGGGAATGGCCAGTGAACTTCAGCTGAATGCACTAATGTAAGGGGAACTGGGACAGAAAGTGCTGATTTGTTCCTATAGTGAACCAATCTCATTACCACTGACTTCTCTAGTATATTGAAACCATTTGCTGCTCAGGGATAGGTTTTAATTTGCACTGAGTCTGATAAAATCATACATCATCAGCTGTGAAGCCAGGAAGAATGACAAAAGTCCCAGCACATGAAATAATAATTATCCTCTTCTATATAATGAAAGATAATCAACTAACAAGTAATGGATGCACAAAACAATACACAGAATTCAGAAAAGAAATCATAAACATCGCTTTGCTTGTTTCAGTGAAATTGTCCTCTTTATTACAATAGCAAGTAAAAGCCTAATTGTCTCATAATTAATGAGGTAGGTGAAAAGGTTTTGAGGCTGAAGTGTGCTAAAACTTCTCTTGTTCCACATTATACTCTTTAAATGATTGGAGTAGGAAGGGCAGAGAACCTTTCCTTCCAATGCAGAGCAAGGTTTTCTTAGAGACAGACTATTATTGAAACATTTCACAGTGACAAATGATTGCAATTAAAAGCATAGGCTGCTTATTCCCCCCAGATTCCAGTAAATGCCGCAGCCCACTGATGATGTGTCATTATGGCCAGTGTAAGAGCATGCTCCCCCTCATAAAGAACCTTGGCATCCAGTCCCTGTTGCACCAGTCAGTTCAGTCTTTCACACTCAGCTCAGAACAGCAAAGGACAGCTTTTTATTTGATGTCCATCTTAAGGCTGAAATATTAGTTTCTGGATGTGGAGACACATCTGTTATACTTAAATTGGCTTGTTTAAACTGATTAGAACTACTGAAAGTGCACAAGGCAACACACAAACTGCAGCTAATTAGACAAATGGCAGAAAGCAATTGCTAATGTATTCTGTTTGCCAGTAAAGTGCCGTGGTAGTTTGTGCTGCTTTGCTTTCTGTCTTGTGGGCTCCACACTAGCAGTACTGGTTCTCCCTTCTGAAAATTTGAAACTTTTTTGGTTTTAATAACAAAAACATATGTTTCATGGCCTGATACTGTAAATAAACACACCTTGAGCATTCACGTGAAGGACAGATAGGTAGAATCCTTTGTCTTTTCACTGGTCCTCACTTTCAATGAATCTGCAATGAGCTGCACACATGCTGTGTTGTTGCTGTCAGACAGATTCACTTGAACTCCAATCTTTTTAACAATTCGTTGTGAGAATTGGACTTTCTTGGCAGCTCTTCTTTCACAGTGTGATGGACTGTGTTGAATCTTGTCCTTTTAGACCAGATAGACCGGTCGATTCCTGCTTTCAAATTGCTGCGCACAGAGGCACTGCAGTTCCATCAAGTGTTTCATGTTTGCGTTCAAGTCCGAAAACTTAGTTTTCCTTGTAAATGCTTGGCCACATATTTAGCAGTGCATACAATATAGGTCTCAAAAAATGGTTGCAAAATGCGCCTTAATAGTTTCAGTCTGGAGCCCTGGCTAACATAAAGGGAATCAGTTTGTTTGGCTGTTTACACAGGTCTGTTCCCCGTCTTCTTCAGTTTCAGGATAAATAAATTCATATGTCACCAGAAAGATTTAAGATGCAAATCAGTGCTTTTATTCAGGCCTGTTGCCTTTTGCACAGTTGGTCTTTGTCGGCTCAGTAATGTGCCCAGTTGGTTTTGGTTTTAAGATGGGCCATGCATTGACCCAGTCTTCCTATCTTCCTGTTCCTAAGTCGATTTCACTGCCATTTTTCTGCCTGCCATAAGGAACTGGAGGCTGTTTTATTAAATAACAGGAATGACATATTGCTCTCCCCAGCTCCAATCTTAGGGCTTATTTGTATTTGGGCCCACCAAATGAGAAGAAATGGCAGATCTGAATCCACCTCCCTCGTCGTCCATGTGATTTATCTGATATAAAATGAGCCTTTCTCATTACACTGTGGGGACTGTGTTTGAATTACTTTTCTTTTATTGACTTGGATCTGCAGATCTAACACTTGCAAAAGCAGAATAGTAATCAGCAGATGTCCACTGTTGGCAGCTCTGGTATTCTGGATGTCAGCTATAATTTGTTTTGGAGCATTAGAAAATATTTGGTGCTACAAAGGGGTATTTATTACACCTTAGGAAAGGCAAAGTCAGCCTTTGCAAAGCAGCTAGATGTTTTATCTTCTGTCTTCAGGCCGAATCTGGATATGCAGGCATTATGTTTGAACTTCCTCTCACCTTTTCACAGTTCACTTACTTGATATCAGTTGGCATATTTCTATAGGGATTTTGGTTCTGGAGGAGGGTGTAGACAACCATGCCCCTTCTCCAGTGCACCTGGTGACACCACATGCATGTACATTTACGGTAACTGCCCAGATTATGATACCCACATTATTACTCATTGTCTTCCAGTTTAGAGTAGCAGTTTGTGTATATCCAAACTTTCCCTTTCCACTGAAACACAAATTGAGCAATCTCCTGAGCTTTTTGTACAATATTAAACTGCAGCTGATCGAAGTGTTTTGCACTAGAGTACATATTAATTGCCTTTTCAGTCAACTGCAGTATTTCCATCAAGTCTAACAAGTCTTAACATGTGCTTTGTAAGTATTACATCAGTTTATTCTATCATGGCTGCATAGAGAAGGCCCACCGCCGGCCAGGCTACCAGACAGTGCTCATCTGCCGTCCTTGTCCCCTGTCTCACTGGGTGTAATTTCAGTTAATTGCTAGCTGCCAAGTGTCTGTCACATTTGTCCCTGTTTTGCTCAAAAACAACACAGAGCCTTGGGACTTAAACACTGGAATGAGGTGTTAAAGTGAACCTGCTGTTCTCACACTGACACAATAAATATTTGGTTTAAGTGTAGCCTCCGATCCCCCAGGCTCTTTTGCTGATTGGATTAGATTTAATTTGGCCAAAAGGCTTTGCCTCTGCATTTGTATACCCGACCATATGACAGTGTGACCTTCTGTAAATGTTCTATGTGTACGCCGTTTCTAATAGTGAGTTGACCTTTCGAAAGATGGGAGGGTTTAAATTCAAATCAGAAAGAGGTATTGACCAGTCAGCAGTCATGTGGTAAATCATTGGCTGTGACTTAAATATCAGGCAATTAAACAAGATCTCTTTTTTTAAATCAAATATCAATTTTAACTGTGTATGAACATGTTTTTTGTTTCAGGAGAATGTATTGTGAAACATTACTAGATTAAAGTTAAGGTTGAAGCATATCTTGTTGAGTATCTGTTCAGTATTCATCATTCAGTTGCAGTGAAAATGCTGCAGTGAAAATGCAGTGAAATTGTCTTTCATTTTGGTGTGACTCTTTACTTATCAGAGATACAGTAATTCCCTTATTTTGACATTTATAACATCTGTCTCAAAATCCACAGGAGGCAGATTAAAGTGTTAAGGGATGAACACCTGTGAACCACTGTCTTTGATACCTAGTGTGAGGACAGGAAACATGTCAACATATCCCCTCTGTTGCATTCACTGTTAAACAAATCAATTCTGTCAAATCAGAAAGAGACAGAGGCCAGCAAATACCTGTGGGTATAGTGGGATGGGAACTCCACATGGAGTAAAACATTTTCTAATGTCCCATTTGAGACTTGGCTCCAAAGAAGCTCCCAAAATGACCCATAAACATAAGCTGTTCATGGTCCTGCTATTCCATCCCACTGCACATTCATTTTAAGATTACAGTAATGCAATTACAGAAGATGTCAGATCTCGAACTCCGCAAAATAACCCATGCCAGAGTTCCAGTTCTCTGCAGTGATGAACTACTTCTGAAGTAGGCACCACTTTGAGCCACAACCAGAGAGACACATGAAGATGCAAAAAGATGGAAGGGCAGCGCTGGTGTCTGCTGCCAGATAAAATCACTCACATATGGGATGTGAAATGTGTCAGAAAATGAGTAGCGATTATAATTTGCCTAAAGCACAAGAATTTAAATTCCAATTTGAATTTTTCTGAAGTAATAACTGCTAACATTAGCTAGAAGCCTGAACGTAACTCACTGATCATTTCTAACTAATGCTGCTTTCTCTTGCCATGACACCCATCACCCATACCTGACTAGTGTTTACATATTTTGCCCTTACATGGACAGCAGTAGACACAGTACAGCCTGGTGATGAACTTGATACCCTTAGATTGGCTTTGATTGTTCTCTGTTGTATTGCCAGGACTTAGAACAGCCTATATTAGGAGTGAGCTCGACCTGAGATAAGATCAGTGTTGAGTTTGGTTCAGGTGTTAAGTTTGTCAGGATGGCGTATCGTCAACAGTGGGAGCTTATCGACGGGAAGCCTCGCAGTGGTTGCATCAGGTTAAGTGCAGAAATCTGATTCATGTCAGTGTCATTTGGCAGGAAGGAGTGTTCTTATTAATCAGCTACAAATCCTAGTCAAAGACGAGACACATCCTTATCAGGTCATCTGTGATTTACTGCCTCGAAGAGAAGCTTTTTTATTTGGTACCTGCAGCTATGCCACAGTAACTTTTAAACACGGTCTCCATAAACATATTATCTAAGTAAACATGGTGTAATTTATTATTATTTTATCACTGTAGCATTAGTCAATCAATTGAGCCTTAAGGAGTCATCCATATCACAGACAAACATAAGCGTGTTACTGTGTCTGAGGATATTGGTGGCACTTCTGGCATGGAAAAAAAACCATGGAGAATCATATTCTCAGCAACCTGGAGAGGCCACTGAGACTCATTCAATTAGGCTAATTTGACCATTAAGTGTAACACAGAGCCTGACTGTCCAAGTGTGGTCAAAGATCTTCAGACCACTACTGAAGCTGTATAGGCTCACATGCTGGGGGCTGCAGCCCATAACACTATCATGCAAACTGTAAGATAAGTTGTGCTCCATTGGAGCCATGGCCTACTTTTGTGAGCCCCACCTCCTTGGCGCCACGGTCCTAAAGGGACAGAGAGTTAAGACCTCGTCTCACACACACACACACACACACACACACACACACACACATACAAACAGTAGCTCTTGAGAAAAGTCATATGGTACTAGTGTCATGCACACAGTAGCTACTATTTTAGTCTTATAATACTGGGAAAAAAGGTTTTTAACAACAAAATAAATGACAGAGAAGAAGTAGAATACAGGGTTTGATTAATGTTATCGATGCCTGAAATATTAATTTTACAAAAAGCTGTATCAGCCAATTTCACGCAGATTAAACCTAGACTTTCCTCATCATAGATCTCTGTAATAATTCTCAGTTGAATCTTAAACCAAGTACAAGGCTTTTTGCACTAACTCTATTAAAGTCATCCATCCCATGTGGTCCCCCAGGCCGTCATTTTCCTCTGTGTAGCACTCACTGTACATGCACCCTCATAACACAACAAAGAAGAGGCAAGCTCAGCAGCGCTGTTCATCAAACTCTGTGCTTCAGCACAAGAATTGACCGAGATTTATTGATTTTAAGCAGCCATCCATGGGTAACTCAAGGCATTTTAGTTTGTACATGATATAGATTTATCAAATATTTATTAGCCACTCTTTTTCAGTTCATGGATCCAATTGACTTAGGACTACAGAGGTTTTACCCTCTAGCTTGACTTTACCTATGAGATGATTGAGAATTCATTTTTCGGGGTTTAAGTATTTTTGTGGCTTTGACAGCTCATTGATAAAGAAGATATTGTAGTAGACCATTTTATTGTTATGGTCTACAAAGCTAGTCACACTATGTCCCGTGCTAATTACATTTTGCTGAGGCATTTTTCTTTGTTTATAACCCTCGCAGGGCATTCGGTTTCATTCTCTTGTATTGCTGCAGGGCAAAATGGCTAAGGGAGCTTTGTTACTCAGAGGTGGCAATGAATTACATTTCTGATGAGCTGTTCTGTTTCATCTGCTGCAACCTGCCATTATAGAAGCAGTCACTCAACAAGCTTTTTTTTTTCTTTTGAGGAAGGCAAAAGTATTGCATGACAGTATGTATATGTGTGCACGTAATGACTGAATTGGTAACATGTAAAATGACTTAGACTTTACAGAATCCTCTTGCTTCATACACTTGATTCCTCAGGACAACAACACCCATTTATGTTTTTTTTTGTTTGTTTTTTTTTTAATAAACTGGATGCAAGTGCTGCAACACCAGCAAAACAGTGATATTTGATCTTTGTGGATAAGGGCGAAGGGGCACAGCACAAGCTGCTCCCCACATTATCGCACACATACTCAAGCGTCAGATCCATTTTGTCAATAAACTAAAAGGGCAAACATTAATCAGACAGCCATGACTGCATGCTCTTTTCCTGCCTGATTAAGTGCTGTGTCACTCATGCTGTTTTATATTGCCTAGATCATTTTGTATTGCCTACATGTTGGTTCAACTTTTACCAACAGTCATTTCAGTTCTCTTAGTGTTAGAGATAGCACAGGTTTCGCTCTTTCAATCACTGCATCCCCAAACTCATTGTTCAGGAGCTAAAGAACACACTGAAGCCCACCGCTCTGTCCTTGGGCTAGAAAGGATGTCTCTGTGTAGTACAGTAATGCTTCCAAATAAAGCCAGCTTGCTGTCAAGACTAATATATCTTGGTAACAAAAGCAACATCTGTCTAGTTCAAGCTCAGTGAGGGCGCTCAGACGTCTCCTCTCCACTCAGGAAGGAAGGTGTGTGTCAGGCAGGTAACGAGAACAGATGAGTGCTTCTCTTAGTCTCTTCATCCTCTAAATCTCAGAGTTATTGTATCATTATAGAGGGTGATAAGAACTGGCCCTAAGCTGACAGCAAGACTAACGGAGTCAACAGTGTCTTTTATAGCTCGGAAATTTGTTGTGCACCATAATGTTGGTCGTTGTGTACACTGTGCCAGTTCTGAGCCAAGAGCCTTTAACCATCTGCTCTTTGTCTGTGCAGTATTTAACTCTAAACACTGCGAGGGTGAAAAAGGCTGAGGCCGCAATACACTTTGACTTTGTCTGCCAGGGGTCTTCGCCAGCTTGCTCAAAAAATATTTGGCAAGACTTGGAAATAAGAAGTCGTGCTTTAGGCCAAGTATGGTCCAGCTGCCTTCTACAACAAACTGAGCAGTGTTTCACATTTAACACAGCTAGTCAAACTATGAAAACACATCAAAGAATAACATGTAAATAACATGAAAAGTGATTTTTTTTTTTTTTTTTTTTGGCCTTGGTATTTACCTTACTGATTGCATGAACTCAATCTTCTCATTCACTACAACAGACTATATGTATATACATATATAAACAAAGAATCTGAATTTGATTGTGATTCATATAGCCAATATGAAGTACATTGTGGTATTAATTTTGCACGCAGCTGAAGACTTTCCCTCTGAACACCTTATTGAAGTGATTCACACTCACACAATAGCAGCTATTTCCCAGTATCATGTTTCTTCTGCTCAGTGGTTCTACACTGAGCCATTCTTCTGCTCACAGCAAATTTTGTGCCAGACCTCCATGATGTTGCCAGACCAGGTTGCAGATTTATGACGCACTTTTCACAGCCTCTATTCAATGATGTAATTGTAACCACTTCGTCCCTTTATAGCCCTTTATAGTGTTTATAGAGGCCTCTTACAACTCCCATCGGCCATCTTGACGTTAGGTTGACAAGTTATAAACATGCCTGGAGCTCTAGCTCTGCTATTATTTTTACCTGCAATTGCAGCCTTGAAAATAATTAAGTGCTGGTGTGATTGACAAATGGTTTTCAGCGCTCGAGCACTCATCTGAACGCCCACTGCTGCCATCAAACCTCACACTAAATTTTTCAGAAAAGCCGGGGGCGGGAGGGGAAATGGACTTGTGTGCTTTTAGGCAAGGCTGTGAACTTATTATTTAATGACTTTCATACTAAAGAGCTGTTATTTGTGAAGAAGAGAGTTATTTGTGTATTGTGGGCATCAGTTCAAACCTTTGTTACAGTGACAGGAGACAACACTCTTGACAAGCAGCACGTTTGGTTATGTGTGAAAAGAGCTGACACCTGATGGTATATTCTATTACACCCTGATGTGAGGTCACAGGTGCCATATCATATTCAGAGCCTGTCTTTTGCTCTGATGACCTACTGTGTGCTAGGAGACATATTAATAAGTCACTAACCCAGTGCACTACTTTTTCCTGACTTGTGATGCCATATTTAGCAGCATGCTAACATCCAAAACTAAGATGATGGACACTGTAAACATTACCTGCTAAACAACAACATTGTCATTGTGAGTTTGTTGCTTTAGCAGGTAATGCTTTTTGTAACTGAGCATACATGCAGAAATAATAGCAAGGTAACTACAAGGTAACTCAGGTTCATTCCACCCCAGCTGTGTGCGTTTGTGTTCAGGTTACTGTACTTGTGAAGTATAGTTTCTGTTATTTTTAAGTCTGATAATTTGAAGAAGTCCTCTCTTGCTGGCTTTTTGAGCTGCTGTCTGGTGCTGCGTTAAGTTTACAGTGCAAGATACTGTGTTGTTGTCCTGAAGAACCAGCTATAAAGCTATAGCTTTATGTATCTCCGCAAACCTTAAAACACTTTCACCTCTTGCATGTCCAATTTTCCCAGAATGCCCTGAGGCTGTTAGTTGCCTTGGGTAAGACCTTATGCTGTATTTCCCAGGTTACCCTCAGATTGTCCACAAGCGTGGGGTGAGAACTCGACTCATGAGGCTCTTGCCGTGCTCCACAGCCAAAAAGCCATCCTCCAGTAATCAAAGCAAGTGTCTCTTCCGAGGCTCTCTTACTCTCTCTGTCTCTGTCTGTGATGATTTTTCTTTGGTTGCTGTCTAAGATGTTTTTCCTTTCTGTGGCTTTTCTTGGTATGGGGGCATACGCTCTGCAGGATTTTGTCACACATGATTGCATGAGCTGAAAGTTGAACTACAGTATTCATTTTTAGAAATCCTTTTTACATTTCACTTAGAACATTTTGCTCTTCTGGAGGAACACAGATGCTTTTTGAGACTAGCCTGTAGAAACGTTTTTAATTTAGTCTGTTAAGGTTGTCACAAATAAAAACAACTACATTTGCATGTTACAGAACATTTTCATCACATTCATTTGGTGAACACCGACATTGTATTTCTGAAGTCAAACAAGGCAGATAAATATGAACCTACTATGTGCCTGGTTGTAAGTGTGCGACTTCTGGACTAATTTGACGATGAAGCCTAATAAATGAGATCAAACAGCTATTTTATTTTCTTATAATAAATCTTCTAACATCACCTATGAATGCGAGTCATTAGCTCCATAGCAGCAGGTTAATTGTGGTCTGTTAGAAAGTGTGGTCTTTTGGCTGTGGACCACAATAAGACCCTTGGAGCTAATGAGACATTCAGACACTGTGTCACACTTAAGGTATATGAGAGGCCCAGCGCCAACAAGATAAGTCAAACGCTGTGCTGAGAGGACAGTGCAGTCTATGACAGGGCCTAGACAGCATCTGCCATCATTACAGGCCCATTAAAAAGTTTCTCAGGGTTTAGCTGCCCTCCTTCATGAATAGACTCTTGCCACAAGGACTTTGTTCTGGGGTCTCAATAACACTAATTACCTCTGCTGTTGTATTCGGTGTAGAAAAGAAGATGCCATTCAGATTTTTGTTTGGTTTTGTGTTGTAACATTTGCAAATAAAAGGACCGGACATAATGAGGAGAGAAGAGGCTTCAAAATTGATTCCCTTGATGGATTTTCTTTGTTATTGAGAAGGTTACCTAGAATTTGTGGCCATGTCATGCCAAAATGTGGCATTTAGGATAGAGAAGTTGCAAATGTACAGGTTTATTTGCTTAGTTCTCTGTGATATTTGGGAGTCTGATGGGATGTCTCAAATTCTAGCCTCAAAAATCCTAATTTGCAAAGATGCCTTAGCATCTGTTCACATGTGACCTTCTTCCTCCCCCTCTCCAGACAGCGTTGAAGATGAGCTTGAGCTGTCTGCAGTCCGCCATCGCCCCGAGGGCCTGGAACAGCTAGAAGCCCAGACACGTTTCTCCCGGAAGGAGCTACAGATCCTCTATCGTGGCTTCAAGAATGTGAGTGACAAGGCCACCATGCAGCCTCAGCACCATATATAATGTACAGCTCAGTGGGCTTTGTTCTTCCCTGGACACCTCTCTCTCTCGGACATCAAAAAACCTTGTTTTTCTTTGATTTGGTTTGAATTATTCTTTTACAACCTTCTGTAGTTGGCAGGGATGTTACTACTCGAGTCTTCTCAAACAACTCCACTTCCTTGTAGTTCTCTTCGCTGTTCAGCTTCCATTCTGCTTGTGTAGCAATAAAATAATAATCAAGCATTTAAGGAATGTTATTTTGCTGAATCATCTGCATCTCATACTAAATGTTAGCAAGTCAAATTGTGCTTACCACAGGAAATTGGAATTTCTGTACACTGTTCACTGTGCCGGGAATAATTAGGTCATACCTCGAACCGATTCAGGATGATTGCTGATGAGCAATCCAGTTCACGCTCCTCGAGAGAAGCCCATATAAAACCGCCTCACTTCATTGTCACCTCTAGTGTGAGGCGTAATGAGATGACCCAGAATTAACTCAACCCAAATTGTCTGGTGATGAAAGAGAGGAGCATAGCGAGAGTCCTGTGTTAGTGAAATTCCCATGAGGCTTCAGTTTCCTGTTGAGCCTGCACTGTGCTCCAGCCAAGTCCCTGCAAAGCCTGCCCATTAGTCTCCTTCCACTTGAGACAGAGTAAGAGGTAAGAAGTCTACTAATGAGGCCTTTAATTTGTGCCACACACGTTACTTGACTTCCTGTAACCCAGAGGGAGAGGATATTTCATGTGTTTATCGACACTTTTCCTTTTCTTTTTTTACACATTATAGATTTTAGGCGGCACAGTGGTGCAGTGGTTAGCACTGTCACCTCACAGTAAGAGGGTTCCAGGTTCGAACTCCGGTCTGGGCTCTTCTGTGCGGAGTTCTCCCTCTGCTTGCGTGGGTTCTCTCCGGGTACCCCGGCTTCCTCCCACAATCACAAAAACATGCATGGGTTAGGTTAATTGGCTACTCTAAACTGCCCATAGGTGTGAGTGTGTGCGTGTGTGGTTGTCTGTCTTTGTGTCTGCGATTGACTGGCCACCAGTCCAGAGTGTACCCTGCCTCTCGCCCATAATCAGCTGGGATAGGCTCTAGCTCCCCCGCAACCCTGAAGGATTAAGCGGTAGAAAATGGATGGCTGGACATTATAGATTTTACATTTTATTTTTAAGCCACATTAAAAACATGGCTCTAGGGATCATAATCTAAATGAGCTGGTCAGTCCACCACTTTGGTCCATCCAGAAATATCTCAACAACTTCTGGATCGATTGCCATGAAATTCCCTACAGTACTTCATGGTCTGGAGGATGAAGGTTAATGACTGTGGTGATGCTCTGACTTTTCCTGTTGTGCCACCAGTTGGTTCAGATTTTTCACTTGTCCAATGAAATATCTCAATGTCTAAAAGATATTTGGCACAAAATTTTGAAAATGCCTCAGCAACTATTTGATGGATTTCAATGACATTTGGTGCAGTCATGAACTATAGTAACATTGGTTATCCGCCTGATTTTTCATTTAGCTCAAGTAGAGTCTCACAGAGTGACTAGCATGGCTGTAGGCTCTTAGTCTTGTTATTTAATAGTAGGAATACACTTTACATTTTTATGCAAAGTTACTCACCTCTTCTGTATAATTAGATGTTGAGGCTGAAGTCACTAAATCCATACTGAAGCTCATTTTTTTTAACTGCCAGAGTCAAACTGCTCATTTCTGCTTTGCCCCAACCGGGTGACATTGGCAGAATAAAGACAAGCTTTTAAGGCCAGCCAGACTAATTGAAGCTGGCATGGTTCCCATGATGAGAAATCTGGTCCGTCGTCCTTGGTGTCCAGGGTTTCGAATCAAATCAAATGCCTCTAGTGCAGGTGGCAGGATGACCCTCGTTTGTCTTGACAACAAACTTCACGAGTCATTCACTTGTAGTGCGGGTGCACAAAGTGGAGCTTTGTCGTAGATCCAGCAATATGTCCATTAGGGAGCAGAACAAAACCTCCTGGCTCTGGGTCTTGGTCTTAAAGTGGAATTTGATCAAAGGTCAATCTAAAAGTATGAGAGAATCCATTGTTTCATAAATTCCTTGACCCCAGACTACAGGAAATAACAGTATTGTCCTCATGTCTGGCTAAATCTGTGACTGGACCGGGGCATTGCCTCAGGCATTAGATTAAGATCTCACAGTTTCTGTTCCATCAGCGATGATGCCTCCGCTCACAAGTTTATTTCATTCCCTGCACTGCTTATTGCTGCATCGCTTCACAAGTCTCGGAAAGGAATTTCATGCCTGGCCGGTTTTGCATTTCACAGATTGTATTTGTGATTTTATTTTCATGGATGAGCTAATTTTACAAGCTTATCAAATGAATACAAATACATTCCCTGACCCCCAACTCTTGGCACTGAATGTGCAGAATGGAATTTCACACAACGTACCACTTATATTATTCCAATTGCTCTTTGCCCCATTATTTTAGTTTGGATTTAGAGGATGATAAACAAATATATAGATATGAAAAAATCCAATAAAAAAAGGGAGATAAGATATAGAAAGCAAATAACTATATATGCACCTTGACCATAACCCTGTGTGAAAGAAAACAAGTTTGATCAGCACAAATTTCAGTAGCCCCTATTTTACTCAATATGCCAAGCTCAACTCTTTCAGTTTTAAATGTAAAATATCCAAATGTAAATGATTTTATATGTTCATCAATCAGTTTGTCTATCAGAGAAAAATTCTTTCCCAAGAGCTCAGTGTCTGACTGAGGTCCTGACTTTTACCTTTTAGTTTATCCTGATGGGACCTTGAGGCAGTTATCAAATGAGTGCAACTATTTCACTGAACTTTAAATTGAACTTCAGGGGCACTGCGTTGTACGTGACTTCATTCTCAATTGCGAAACGGCCTCCGTCGTCAATGTCATTGCGAGGCTGTAAAGAGACGATAAAATACAATCCGGTTCAACAATCACAAAATTATACTGACCTTTAATTTTCCTTCAGATTTGTGAGGATGAGTAAGCAAGGTTAGATGAAGAAGCTGACTTAGAACACAGCCATTCATATATTACTGTCCCACTTAATCAGAATGTTATTAGGGTTGACAGCTGTAATTGCCCATCTGTGTACAAACACACACAGCCGTGCACAGACTGACGTCTTTTAAAATTCCCACTCTCAATTTAAGTACTTAACTGCATGACATTTCCTAGCACTGCTTCAGCAAATGCTCGACTGTTGACAGCACATTCACTGCAATGTTGTAGAACATAAACAGTGCTGTAATTATCAGAGGCACTAATAAACAAAGAAATACTGTCTGTGTACTGTTGGAGTGGATATATTTGATATTCTCCCAGTGTTGAACGTATCTGCAGATTCCAAGGAGTCTCTGCACCCAGCCAAGAAGTAGTCCAGCACATAAACCCCCATAAAATGAGCATTTTTTACACTTCTATTTGTGCACTGACTAAACAAATGAGGTATAGTGTTTTATTAGTGAGCTTTAGAGATGTGTTGAGGTGAATCTTTTCCCAGCATTCCCTTCACTTTCCTCTATCACCGTCATCAGGTCAAATTTCAGTTTGTATGATATCATGCTATCACACTAAACTTACAAACTCCATACACTGGTCCATTGTTAAAAGCACCACAATCTGCACAAATCTGCAGAATTCACATAATCAGGTCACAAAAGTATTATGTTGAATGAGAACAAACTTGTTCTCATTCTGTCTCCCTACCTTCCCCAAAACTGTTGACCTCATCTCACCCTACAAGATATGCAACTAGGTCTGTGAGACAACAGAAGAAGAGCATCAAGGGACTCATGCAGACAACCTTGCAGCATCCTCTTAGCTTGAAACACAAGGCGCCCATTTGAAGCAAGACAACAAGGTTTTATGTTTATTTTCTCACCCCTTCAGCTCTGTTTTCCAAAGTGGGAGATCAGACGTGGTCAAAAGAAACAGGAAACCCAGTGTTATCTGTGATTCTTTTCTCAAATTGAGACAAATGTATTGAGAAAATGAAATGGGGCAAATAACTGGCTGCAGCAAACTCGGGAATTGTCTGTGTGGGTGGAGCATTTCCTCTATCTCTAAGTTCAGTATTCTGCCCGACTGTGCAGTGTACAGCCTCACACCAATCAGAAATTGGACTTGCAAAACTACCTGCCTTTATGCCTGTCTGAGCAAGGTCATCCACCGTGTCGTTGGACACAAAGCAGCCTTCTTGGAAGTGTTGCAGTATTTAAGAGTGTTCAGTCTTTTCCACTGAATGCTACCAGACAAAGTCTTTGCATGGCTGTAGACAAGGTGTCTATGAAGGCTGGGATGGTTTGCAGTTCCAGTACCAACAAACTAAGCATGAATCTTTATCTATTCCATACTGTCTGAGAAACTGTGAAGTCGTGTCGATGATGGAATAACCATTGTGACCATTGGAAATGCATTGTTCCTCAATAGAGATTTGAATAAAAGGATCCAGAGATGAAGTAGGAACTGATTAATTAAAAAAACAACACATCAGCCTGATATCTGCAGACAGCGGGTTAGCATGAGCTCAGCAGAAGTGATGGACTGAATAAAATAGGATTGGGACTAGTTGGAAAATTGATTTTTTTTTTTTTTTTTTATTTACTTATTTTTTTATCCAGCCCTACCCCATAGGGATGTCCTTGACCCACCCAGAAGTACACTTGTACATCACTGAAGCAAAGTGGAAAGTTCAACCATCTACTCCTTTCTCCTCATTTAAAAGTTCAGAATATATGAATATGAAAATATTGGCCATTTCAAAAGCTTAACTGCTTTTCAGTGAAATACGTGCACTGTCGGTTTCAAGTTTCAGTCACACTTGTGCAAGTTTTATTGGGTCATGATTGGCACGTCTTAAACTCCGATTTAAGGAAAAGATTTTAATATGGAGGAAGGCTTTAATATAGTTGCTGAATTGCATGTGCAATTACATTTTGTCTTGCAGGAATGCCCCAGTGGAGTCGTCAACGAAGAAACTTTTAAAGACATCTACTCACAGTTCTTCCCACAAGGAGGTTTGTGCTCATTGCTCTGTTTTTTTCTTGTGTCGCCTCCTACAGCTGCTTCTTATCTCCCCTGCATGCTGGACTGACACAGATTGTCTTTCACATGTTTAGAAAAACTGTATTCTCAAAGTCTAAAGTCATTTAAGTTAAAAGTTCCATCAAAGAAAATGCGGGGACAGTGAGAGACAGAGGAAGAAAGTAGCTTGTATTTATACAGCCACAGGTTGCTCACTCATCATTATGCAGGAAGCAGAGAGAAAACATTAGGAGGCTTTGATATATCTGATCAGAGAGAAAAAGGCAGGAAACAATGACAAAACTCTTAGCTCTGAGCATATTGTTCTCTTCTCTCGTGGAAAAAAAAAAAAAAAAACAATCCGAGGATTATTTTGTCTTTGAGGTTGTTCAGAAAAGCTACACAACTTAACTTTGAACAGTTCACTCGTTTGCAGCAGGTATAACTGCAGGTAATAATTGAGCTGTAATCGTGGCAGATTTATTTTGTTAATGTCACATGTATGTTTGTTCTCGCCATAGATGCTTCAACATATGCACATTTCCTGTTCAATGCATTTGACACAGATCACAATGGCTCTGTGAGTTTTGAGGTAAGCTGAGTATTTTCAGATTCCTTCTGTCAAAAGGGTTAGATTTGATAAAGTATCAGGTACTAGGCTGGGTTTTTCTGATTCCTGCAGGATATCACCCCAAGATAACAAAACTGCCCCTCATATCATTAAGACTTAGGATACCTTAGTGTGTTTGTTGGAAATTTCAACAATCTCAAAAGAAGCTGTCCAGCTTTAAAAAAGCACATCAAGCCTTTTTTAAAGTTTCAGCACTGCAAGCCCCTAAGGAATTGCACTGGAGCATTATGTAACCTGCAACCCCAATAATTTTAATTTAGCCTAAGCAAGCCTGCTTGAGATGCGATCAACATGTGATTAATATTTATGAAGGGCACATATTTGCTTATTAGGACAGAAAAGCTGTCATTACTCCAAACCAAAGCTTCACAGGCTAATGTGTAGTCCATTCTGTTAAAAAGAACGGGCATTCCCCGAGGGCCGACGCAGATTATGAGACGGCTAACAATTTGAATAATGAGGAATTTTTGATTTATAGTGTCTGCGCACTTGCTGTTTCATCATTTGGCTCTAATTAATACCCGACTTAATATTCCTGCAAAAATGTTGATGTATGAAATCATGTGTGTGTGTGTGTATATATAGCTATATAGATATATATTAGTGCCTCTTGTCTCCACTGCAGGATTTTGTTATGGGCCTTTCGATCCTTTTGCGAGGCACTGTCCAGGAAAAACTCAACTGGGCTTTCAACCTTTATGATATCAACAAAGATGGATATATCACTAAAGAGGTATGTCCCCTCAAATACTGTCTATAATGGAAGGCCATGAGACAATCACACAAATGTTCACCTTTTATATTCCGAATTTGAAGGCAGCATGTTTCGTAAGAGGTTTCAACCAAATTATAAGTAACTATTGGAACTAGCCAGCTAACTTAAAATTGAATTACCGACAGTAACGGAGACGTTGTTTCTCTTCGTTTTTTCAAATGTAATTTTTCAAATCTTTGAACACCACACGTGAAACTCCATTAACTTCACTTGTATTGTGGCTACAGCAGAAATCTTTTTTTAAACCTCAGCACATACAGTAAAGCCAAGCCTATCTACATATGGGGTAAGTGAGGGGTGTTTTTGCTGTCATTTGGGTGAACTGACCCTTTCCTGTGTGTGGTAGGAAATGCTGGACATCATGAAGGCCATCTACGACATGATGGGAAAATGCACATACCCCGTCCTCAAAGAGGAGACGCCTCGTCAGCATGTAGAAGTATTCTTTCAGGCAAGTCTGGGGTTGGCAGCATCCAAAGCTCTGTGTGTGTGTCAGTCACAGTAAAGAGGCTTTAGCAGACATTCTTTATTTGTCTTTCATCTTTCTTTCCTCTGTCTCTAACAGAAGATGGATAAGAATAAAGATGGAGTGGTAACCATAGACGAGTTCATTGACTGCTGCCAAAATGTAAGCCGGATAGCCCGACACATCTGCTCCCACTGCTGTTGGCACGCTCGCATTTTCTCATCACATTGTTTGTTTCTGTCCGCAGGATGAAAACATCATGCGATCAATGCACCTCTTCGAAAATGTTCTTTAACTTTTGGCTGAGTGTGGGGGTTTTTGGAAAAGAACATCATCTTTAGCTTGGCCCAATAACTGACTTGGACTCATACTGTGTACAGTGTGCTATGCAGACTTTTGACCATAGATGAAAAAAATATTGTTCATTACTGTGGGCCACAGGTAGGAGTAGGCAATATGGTGTGAACACTCTGGAATTAGTTGCCGTTTGAACATTGTATTGAATAGGTTTGAAAAATGTATGACACAAAAATCAATAGAAAGGAGAGAAAATTATTATTTTTATTTTTTTTTTGCAGCTGTGGTTGAATTTTAAATTGAAAACATTTTAATTTCAAGGTTTATTTCCACCATCCATCTGTGGAGTTGCTTTCTATTTGCTCAATGCCAGGTTCTGCAAACTTTGTTAGCCTCCAACATGATAAACACGCTGGGAATAGAAGATGTCTGATGAAAGGGTTCAGACAGCTTTCTCCTGCCTCTGTTTCAGCCTCGACTTGTTTTATTTACTGCCAAGTGAAATCACTGTGACTTTTATCTGAGTTAACTTCATATTCGTCTCTGTTTTTACGTTCCAGACTGGCTCGTGATTCCAGAGTGTTCTTACCCCCAGCTTAGTTAACCATTGTGGTCTGTCTTTTTGCTCTTTGAAGGAAGCATTTAGAGAAAAAAACAAAACAAAACACATGTACCATTTTAAACTGTATATACTATAGATAAAGCGATAGATAAGAACTCTATGAGAAACTTTTAAACTTCGTTCATGTTTACTTGCCAACTAGAATGAGACAACACAAGGATTGTATTGATGTCAAAATCGGACCATAATATCGATGGTTTGTCTACAGAAGCACACAGGTAGCTATATTTACCATGAGTATAACACAGACGATATCCTTGTCATAAAATAAATGCTGCTTTCAGTGTATTTCATTTAACCCTATGTATGTATATTCCCTGTAAAGGAAACCATCTATCAATATGTTTTTATTTAGTTTTTGAAGCACTGTTTAGTTGTTTACACTAAGAGCAGTGTTTGAGGTTATTTATATGGTATTATGGTCATTGTACAAAAGATTGTCAGTTGTACAGTATTAAAATGAAAATTCGCTCTCGGGTGAATTTCAGGTCTTTAGATTTATTCATATAATTCACTTTTTATTCAGAGAGGCAGTGGGGTTTGCTTGTTGATACAAACTTTGTATTATACTCGTTATTTTTGAGTTGTCGGCTAATACGCTTCCTGCTGTTTCCCTCCTCCTCGTGCTGTGGGCTGAAGTCCAGCTGCCCACACCAATCCAGCCTGATTGGTTCTTGCTGTCTCTGATTAAAGCATTGATTGGCCCCAAATGTGAGCAAACACAAGGAATGCTGGGTAAAAGTCTCACTTACTGACGGCCTCTAGCTCATTGGAAACTACTGGATCACTGAGAGCAATGTCTGGACATTATGTAAGTAAGAGTGTTTCAGTCTCTTTTATTATTATTATTTTTTTTTTTTTTGGATGTTGGATATGGGAAGTATCCATCACACCAGCTGGAAATCTGACTTATACTTGACAGTTGGTTGATATGTGGTGAATATTTTGAAGCATTTGGCAGTTTATCATGTTGTTTTTCATTCAAAGCCTTGGTACAACATGTCACTACTGCAGTCACAAACATAAAAAAAATCTCCCCAGTGACGCATGTTGGTCATCCATTGATGTCGTAAAGAAAACGGCACATCTTTCTCAATTGTTTTCTTTTTATTCATGTTACTGGAGATGACGTGTATATTTCCATCAAGAAAAGCATCACACCTGCCATTTTTTCCCCCTTGATTTGTGTTTGTGTGCCTTACTTTGTAAAACTGTATGTTAATGTTTGGTTGACAATTCCGTTTTTATTATTCTCAGTATGTTTGTGAAAAAGTAACTGCATTAAATAGGGAAAACCCCTATGACATTACTTGCTTTGAAACATCCCAGTGGATGCAGAGACTTACTACTACTACTTACACTACTAAATGATAAGGCATTTTTACATTTCCTCTGTAAATACCATCCAGAGCTTCAGAGTCGGATGAGAAAATAAAATATGCACCACAAACTTTTAAATTTGTGTTATCTTAGAGGGAGGATGTTTTATAGTGCTGTGATGGTCCATATACAGTATTGATTTCAAGCTCGCAAATTCTGCAGTTCACACTGAAAAACACAATTAACTAAATGTTTTAACTAAATGTTACGTAAGATATCAAAATACTACTCTTATCCGGAAGCTCTTCTTCCTTTGCTGTACATTTCTTCTAATAGTGCACGTTAAATTAGTCAGTTTGATTGAAATGAAATCCTTCATGATGAGATTCGTCTGGACAGTTGCTCAGACAGACCAGATTATTTATTCAGAGATGTTTTTGTATGTTCCTCCAAGTTTATAATCTAGAGAAGGCAGAACATGTAGTGGATTGAATAGTATATTGTTCTTTTCAGTCATCTGATGCCCCCTCTTGGCAACAAGAGGATAACACACACACACTGAGGCAGAAATCCTTTTTGCCATCTGGTCTGGATTAAAGAACATGAAACACAAATAAAATTAAACTTCACATCCACATAGGTCATAATCTAAATGTTGTGTATGTTTGCTGTATATGAACATTACATTAAAGAGTAAAGGGCCTTCTTTTCATGGTTCATTTAGTATAGGATCCTTGTACTTTGGCTCTTTAATAATTTGAATTGTAGTGTATCTGTATCAACCATCCAGAGTAGAATCCTGGACCCTGTGCAGTAGATTTCTCACAAATGGAAAGATGACCAGCAGTCAGCAGTGTGAATGTGTGAAATTTGCTTAGTACTTGTTCTGATATCATGCAGTAGCTGTGGTTTGCTGATGTACAGTTGCATCAGTGTAGTTTTAAGTTGAATATAGTATCTTAAAGACAGTGTCTGCGTTGATATTCAGAGAAACAAATTCATACTTACAGATATTTAACTTAATTGCTATTTAAGTGTAGGTGTCAAAAAAAAAGTCAGAGTCAAAGATTTAATTAGACAAAAGTATGTTTAGGGTTTGGAATAAATGTACATGGCACACCAAGCCCATGGATTTCCACAGGTCTACTCCAAAAAAAACAACCGTCCATCTTTCCAGTTCAATTCAAATCACTGCTTCCAACTTCAAATAGTAAGGTACTCAAATTACCTGAGATAAGTTTGCATACAAACCACATAAATTGAAATCAGCACAAACCTCTAGGACATGTACATTTTAACATATCTTTTCACAACTATTATATCAACTTAAGGCAGATCGTACGATTTTTGAAAACAAGTTGCGTATTTCATGTACAAAAAAGCTTTGTAGGCCACACGTACACAAGATGGAACGGTATTTATCAAATGAGGAATATGAATTACACAGAAGCTTTGTAAAAACTCGCAAGGCGATACAGTATGATGCTATAACTGTACTGAAACAGAAATGTTACATGTTATCATGAAGATTATAATTATTAGCATAGAATTTCACTGAATTTGGGTGGTTGAACAGTGAGCCAGCGTTTGATGTGTTGGTCCTGACAGAGGTTTTCTCTTTTCTCTGAAAATCTGCTGGCACTGTTTTCCATAAAAATATGACATTTTTGGAGGTTGTTTGCTAGTTTTTGTCAGAATGAATCACTCAAACAGGAACAAATCATAATATTTAGTGTGAGAGAGAAAAGCTTTGTATTTGGTCTCCTTCCCTTTTTAATCCAGTCCATTCCTCTTCCTCATTGTAAATTTAAATAAGTATCTCTAAAACAACCGTCTTTAGCACCAAATCTGACTCGTCTGCTGGAGAAACGTGTCGTTGGTCCTCTTTCTCTATGTAGAGCAGCTGTGTTCATTTCATTGTATTCTCAGAACACCAAAACAGATTATTTCTGCGTCACTGCACATTGTGAAGTTACACTCCCAGCCATAAATGGTCAAAGAATCTGATTGTTGGTGGGGGCACCTGTGAATCAAATGCTTTGAATCACTGAATGACAGGAACAATTTTCAGTCCTGGCAAACCAGTGGCTTTTGTTTTGGCATTGTTTCTGCTAAATTCTGAATGATGATGATTATCGGGTACTGTGGATACACTGTTTGAATATTCATTTTAATACATTTTCCACTAGGACAGCAAAAGTGTGATTAAAATGCAGAAACCTCTGTAAGTCCTTTTAGAAACTGAAATTTCTTTGTGTTTATTGTTTAATAAGACTTTAAAATAAAACATTTATTGAGTTTCAGAGTATGGCCCACAAATAACCCCTTGTCTTATCCAGACCCTGTAAATCTACAAAGTGAAAAGGAAAAAAAAAACATTTTAATCAACTGAATACACGGTGGAGATCTATGTTGTACTGTTTAAGCCTGAGGGCTTGATGCCAAAATGCATTTCAACCTCAGGCACTGATGTCATTTCAGTCTCCACAGTCCATCACACAGAGTATCTGTGCGGGAAATGCTGGATATGTTGTCCATTTCATCCCTCCAGATTTACTTGGAAGTTCCACAAGTGACAAGTGGTTATTTGAAGATCATACTGTGTGTATACTAAAAGATGACAAAGGCATTTAGGAAAGGCAGCTGTGGACTCTGGAGGTTGAATCTCAAAAGGCTCTCCCTGGTTCCTTGTTCTGTCTCTGTAAAACACTTAAAAAGTTTCTATGGACCCTCCTTAAGATTCAAACGGAACCTACTGAGACTGACCGTGAGACCTGTGCATGGTCCATTAGATGCCGTGTTTCTCCCAGGCCAGTCTGGATGGGAACACTGAGGACGAGTGTTTGGGGTTAAGTGAGCAGCTGCCTGATCTCTTGGTGAACGTAGCAAAGGAAGTCCATGTAGGAGGCACCACCGTGCAGACCTTTATCCTCCACTAGGAACTGACGGAACAGAATCTCTGGTTTGTCCCGCTGCCTCACGATTAGGAGCTGAGCGGAGCAGGGAAGGAAAAAAGTTCCAGTTAAAACGCAGTCACTAGCAGCGTCCCACCTGTGCTCCGACCTTTTGTATATCACAATATTGATGCATTGTTAAGGTGACAAACTACCTTTGGTTCAAGTTTTTAATATAAAAATATTTCAAATCCATGTTAGTGTGAAAACTAATTATATTTTTTGTATGTACATTGTTTGAACTGCATGGTCAATAATTTTTCTCCATATTTGACCACCTGACAGCCATGATGCCTGAGGCCACCCAGCAGTAGGGACATGTACCAGCAGAGTTCACTAACATTTGGTAATGGCAATAAAAAGGTTCATGTTGCAGTTGTGAGGCTATTGGTGTATTCACATACTCACTCCACTAGGGGGAGGCAGAGGTTATTAAAAGCTGCCTGGCAGTTGGCTTCAATTTGTTCCTCAACCAAAGTGTTTTGTCTTGTACTGACTGACTAAGTCTTGCTTGTTGATTGTGTTTTCAGCACAAAAACAAGCTTTTAACCTGTTAACCATGATAGATTTGGGGATTGTAACTAGCTTTACATATCTTACCTTCATGGAGTTCGGCCTCTTTTCAAGCAGGCCACTGATGAGGGATCGGACCTTCTTTGATAATGGGTTGTCCAGCTCTGGCAGCGCGCCCTGAAAAACACAATTAGAAGGTTGATTAGTCTTCAGGTATAAGCCATTGATACAAGTCACCTTGATTTATAAAGCCGAGACAACTTGAAAACAGTATTTTGTTAATGTTCTACTTTTCCTTTAAATGCTGGTACCGATTGTCTGCCTCCTCCCTGCATGTAACAGAACCACATGTTGAAGTGTTGTTTGAGTTTTGCCTTGAAAATAAATGTCTTTCCTTGAACTTGGTTTGAGCTTCACATATGTTAAATTACTGTCTATTCAATCAGTGCAGTACACTTTACAGGTTACACATGTGGAGCTGTTCTACTTTTTGGATGATTCATATTGGATAAAGTCATAGTCTGATTGTGACATTTTATTATGAATTCAGTCTTTGCTGAGGTATGAAGTGTCTACTGGACTTTTAGCTCCAGGGCATATTGCCCAACTAAATATCCAGACATTCTCTCAACATACTGTAATGCCTCCAGGCACCACAGAGGTACGAAAATCTCTCATCTGATATCTGTAAATACAGATACTGTTTTATTTGGTTTATAAATGTGTTTAGATCTAAGTGCTATTTAATGAATTCTGACCATTTGTCCTTGCAGGTGTGCGAGAGAGGGCAGGTTGAAGATGCTTTGGATGAGGTCAGGTGAGCTCGCTTGGCCCAGCCACAGAAACATGGAGTGGCCGTTCTCCAGCAGGAACATGCCAGAGTCTGCAAGACGCTCCTCTGAACAGCGCACTGGAGAAGGCAGAGCCTCGCTGTTGAGGTCCATGTTGTGCTGGAAAAAAAAAAAGGAACGTGAACGTGAATGCACCTGTGACACACATAAATACACACAGTCCCTTCTATTCACCGAATGTATAAAATATTATTCAAGACTGATCCTGATTCTGACTTGTCTCAGATTCACAATCCTTCTGTAACTCATCCACCTGTCTTTAGGTCCAAACTTCTCTGCTCTGGATTTAAAGAGACTTTTCAGCAGGGGGCAAATGTGTATGACTGAACTTATCTCAACAATATAGCTGCGAAAAGTACGTATAAAAAGAAAGTGAGCGTCTCAGAAGGTTACAGAAGGTTACAGCGCAGTGTGATAGTAACCCTCACCAGTGGGATGAGGCGTGGGTAGAGAAGCAGCTGCGTGTCCTCCACCCCCATGGCCATGACAGACAACCTCTGATGGACTCTGTCGTCTGTGGAGAGCTCTGTGCTGCCCACCAAGGGAGCACTTTTCATCAGGCTGTTCATGTAGACTGGGAACACCTTCATGGCATCAGGCAGGATCAGCTACATATGGACACATGCATAAAAATGTTAGTTACTTTCTGAGAGATGACTGATCTCAACAATCCTGAATTCAACAAACTGCTTTGCAGGTGCTGTCCTGCGCTGACCTGGCTGGCAGCGGAGGGGCTGGCGCAGTTCTTCCTGTAGCAGGCCAACATGTGGGCTGTCTGGTTGACTAGGATCTCCCTCACATTCTTTAGAGGCTGATTCAATATGGCACGGTAAGCTGAGTGGGCATGAGAAAAGGTTAGTTAAGAGACGAGAGAGGGGGAGGAGAGGAACACAGGGGCCTAACTGGCAGGATGGAGGGCGGTAAAACACAAAGGATGATTAAAAAAAAAAAAAATCAGGCAGTGGAAGAAAGGAGCACACAAAGGAGCTGAAGAGCGGCAGGACCAGTGAGACAAGGCAACTTAAGGTCAGTAATACAACTGTGCTTAAGGTTTGCTATGTGCAGATTAGAGAAAGCCTGAGTGTCGTCTGTACTTTATGTGAAACATGTGGTCCTTATTTCCACAACTCATTCTTTTTTTACTCATAAGTCAGTGAGCATTTGTAGATCCTCAAGTGATGCATGGGGTAAATTCACCAAAGGTCAAAATGATGCTGCAGCACATCAGCAGCAGCTACGTAGACACTGCATTACACCTCCAAATAAAGACAGCTGACTGCATAGGATGACTCCCTCTGTAAATAATGAACTGTTCACTGACGACTATGAGAGGAAAAATGCGTTATTACTGTGTTTGGCTGTAGAGTACCAATCTCTGCTTTATGTGCAAACTTTAAATGAGAGTCAAAATGAGGCTACAAGTGCGGTAGATCTCTGTGAATTTTAGTCCAGTTCGATGGAAAAGCGCAGTCACCTGATTTGGCAAAGAAGTTGATGAGTGAGTCGGTCTCACAGCTCATGTACAGCTCTGACAACTGTGAGCTGCAGTTCAGACTGAGGTTGTGGACACGCAGGCGTCGCTGGCCGCTGATGGTGGTGTACAGCAAGGCACACTGGGAAAAGAGGTGCAAATGTAAGCTAGAGCCAGACCTCGGGAGTTTAACTCCTGACGGACAGTGATAGCAATTTAGATATTTTTACATTTTACATTTTCAAAAGACGCATACCTGCATGAGTGCCCCAGTCTCCCCGCCGAGGGTGTCATCATGCTTGAACTCAACAGTCACAGCCTTGTCACAATCCACAGCTGCCATCTCGATATCTGTGGTGTTGTTCATATGGATGGCACCAAAGAAGTCTGTGGCTCTGAAGCCTGAAGACAGACAGACACTCCTTATAGCACAAGGGAAATCTTGACTAATTACACACTAAATGTAAAATGTGCCACTGTTCCTTACCTGTACTGGTACGAACACGCATGATGGCATCAAATCCAATGCTCTTCTGCACATCTTTCCTTAGGTCTCTCAGGAAATGCTCCCCATCTGTCTCCACCTGACAAAGAAAAGTACATTTGGGTGAGAAGCAAATATTGTATGTGCATAAGCTATAACCAGCAGATGGCAGTATTGTCACCATTTGGTCTAATGCCAATGACAGGCATGACAACTGGGGCTTATAAATGCATCTGAACGCAATTAATTTGATCTAAAACCAAGAGAGATATTTTACTGAAATGTCAGTTCGGGCAAAAGTATGAAAAATAAATGAATATTAAATAAGATGTTTTCTTTTTGTGGAGAGATAAAATACTGTAGGTAGTACTGACTGTTTTGTGTTTAACGCCTACATTGTAGTGTTATTTATGAAGTATTTCAGTACAGATTTAGTCGGTGTGTGTGTAACTGAACTATTCTGCCTTAGTATGTAATGTGTTTGTACAGTCTGGAGCAATTTTCCATGCTTGTTGCAACATTCCTTTGGGACAGCTCTATATTAGACTGTGGGTACTGTGCAAAAGCTATTATGTGAACACAACCAGCTTTTATTAAGCTTCAAATTCTTTTGCCTTTGTGTTAAATTATGGGTTCTACTGTATCTTGTATGCATCGGCTTGCAACATGAATGGCCCAATGTGTACCTGGAAGTTGTTGTACTTGTAGACGGAGCCGCCTGTGTGCGAGGGCACATCAGCCATGGTTGCCAAGTCCACGTACTGGCTGGGAAAGAGGAAGAGATCCACACAGCAGCCCTGTGCCACACAGTCCTTCGACAGTTGCTCATACACGCCTTTCTGAGGCTGGAACAGGGTCTGTGGAAAAACAGACAGTTCAGCGGGGTGAGTCAGCAGTCCCCTGTCGTAGCATTTTCACATTTTAAACAAAAGTCCAAGTTCACTCAACATAAAAAGCTACTCACTTTCTCTTTCTCAGTGTTGACCAGCTTTTTGTCATCCCTGTTTTTCAGTTTGCCAGGAGCCTCAGCAGTGGGCATGGAGGAGTGGAAGATGAAGAGCTTTCCGCTACACTCTGCTGCCTGGAAAAGAAGGTCAGACTGAGGTGTGTTGCGAAAGGCTCCTGATGCATTGTTTAAGGTAAAAATTATTTGGGTCAGGAGGTGCAACCTTCAAATCTTGCAAAGGATCAAATTATTTTAATAATACTTGTTTGCAGAGCCCTCCCCTGTGTTGCCAAATAAACTGATACTGAAGAGATGTAAGAAATATTCATAATAACAATATGAACATCAACAGCCATGAAAAAATAAACAAGAAGTCACCGGCTATTTGCTAGTGTATAATATTACAACTGTTTTCAATTAAAAGCTGTGTGTGAACTTTTCCTTTAGTGTGTGCCAAAACACTGACCTCATATCACTGGGAAAGTTTATTGGACTTCAAAGTAAACACAAACATATCAGGGAAAAAGAAACTTGTTGCTTCACTGAGTTGATAGGTTGAATGAGTTCAGATGTAAATGCCAGAGTTGGCGTGAGGAATACATCTGAAATATTTTGACAAACTGAAACAATATTGTGGGGGTGGGTGCAGTGCCATTTGTCTTTTGTTTAGATTTAAATTGGCTGACCTTTTTCAAACACAACATTATTGGAATCCATGAGTATAGAGATGAAAAAAAATCATAAAAATAATTGAAAGAGACCAAGGTGTTGCATTTCAGAGACACTGCTGCTAATCAAATCTGGCTCGTCAAATATGAGGCTTCCCACTGAGCTAATGATGTCTGATCTCCTACTTTATCGACTGAGACATTACTCTATATCTAAACCTACAGCAGACACACATGGTTCAAGGAGGTTGCTGTAGGCCCCTACTCTTCCACTTCATGTTGACAGATGTCACCTTCTGGCTAACCTTAAATGCCTCCACACCGGCCTGGATGACAGGGGCAAAGACCGTTTCGCTCTCATTGGTGTCTGCAAACATGTCAGGGATCTGGTCCAAGAGGCTGCAGAGAAAGGGACAGGATTATCAAGTGCTCAGGGTGTCTCACATCCAGTTTAGGTGCAGTAGATTAGATATGTGACGCTGGCCTCACTGCCTGTTTAAATGCCTTCACATGATGATGGTTGAAATTGAAGTAAAAACCTTAATATTGATTCATTTTGTCTTTCTCATGCATTATTTTTAACTTCAAAAAGGTTCTTTAAATATTAAATTGAAGCCACGTTAACCTCAATGCTTAATGAAACAGTATCCTGTCAGGTGATATAAAAATAAAATGGATTAAATTCCAGAGAACTCTTGATAGCATGCCTAATTCATTCTTTCCCTACATGATGGGCCATCCAAGATAAACAGTTCTCCCTTAAACTAATGATGAGCTGGATCTTACTTGTAGATAACAGCCCTCGAGTCCTGGTAGTTCACGAGGAAGCCATCAAGCAGCGGGACGAACATCTCAGCCGTGTCTGAAACCACCATCATCTGGGGCTGGGCCAAGGCGCTCTTCACGTTGTAGAAGTGAAGGACTTTGTTGTAGGTGACGAATCCGACCTTAATTGCTGAGCTCTCCACACCTTCCTCTCTGATAAGGGCAAGACAAGAAGCATTTGTGAACGCCTGGATGTTTCTAGTAACTCAGGACAAATGTTATTTACAATGGCTGGATGTGTGCTGTGTATAAAATCCTGTTTGTCCAACATGTCAGAGCCCTGTTCGTGACTGCCTGTCATGTTTACAAGAATCCACTGTCATCCCACAGTCATTGCTGAGATCTCACTGCATGTCTGCTATATTTCTACTACCACAATAACGTCCCTCTTCTACAACAGTAAAGCACAGACGCTGTTATTTAAACAATATAACGAATCTTACACTTTGCTAATGCAAAAGAAAATACAGGACAAGAATCTGGTTTATCTTTGAGATGCACATGACTTTCAAGCACTTTTCACCTATTAAAAGGTCCATTTCCCGTCCATGTCAAATAGTCAAGTATAAACATCCTTCCAAGATGGAAATAACATCCAATTTGATGTGTTTATTAATGTTTGAGTATGTGTGTGTGTGTCTGTGTCTTACGTGTGGAACCAACTATACCCATTTACCTTTGAGTCATGCCTGCTATTTTCATTTTCGACAAAATTACAGAAAAAACATCTTTTGTCTTTAGTAGTTAAGTGTATAGAAATAAAGACACAAAAAAAGACACAAAAACTCCCTGACATTCACCAGAAGACTCTGGATTCGGGTGTGGAACTGGTAGCTAAGCTGAACCAAAACCATACATCAAAAGCATTCACCATCATGGTAATTTAAAAGCATTCTTTACTGACACTGCCAACTGCAGTTTGTAGGTCTCTCTTCTTAAATCACGCAGACACGCTACGGAGCGTGTACTGTGGCTTAGAACAGAAAATATGCTGGTGGTTAACTCCTCTACGAACATTAGTCACAGGTGCTGTTGGATATTACAGATTCAGAACGGATTTTATTTTGTTCTTTCTCATACGAGACAGTGATTAAAAGATGCCACTACAAGACTGCATCTGCATTTATTCAAACCAGACTCGAGCTGTATTTCCAGCAAATTTGGCAAATATTGCAGAGTTACATGAAAAATACACTATGTCCAGTGTCTTTAATTTAGTTCCTGTAAAAACAAAAGAGATTGAAACACAGCTGAAGAGGGCGCTTATCTTAAGTACACTTCTCCTAAGTGTTTAAAGGATGATGTAATGGCAGCAGACAAATATAGAGATATTGTTACTGGCACTAATGAAGCAGGGAGAAGAAAGATATCCAAGTTATTTTAGGAGTAACCAGGTGAATTTAATCATCTTCTCCTTCATGATAAATCAAAAAGCTCACTTCCGGAACAATGGTTGCCACAAATATCAGAGACGTCTGTTCAAAGTTCTTTTTTTTGTTTTGTGTTTGTTTTGGATCCATGCACTATAATATTTCTGCTTTTTGGCAGCCTTGGTGCCCGCCTTAACCGACACCCACCATCTGCAAAACGTCACGCAAGAATATTCAGCTGATGAGAACAGTTGGCTTGATGTTTAGGACTTGAGGGAGGTCCTTTTTTGGCAAGACATATGTTGGATGTGAACCGATTTAACTGCATTTAGTTTTGTATTTTAAACAGACTCTGACGCAGTTTATTGAGGATCTGTGATGAGGAAAGTGGTGATAGTGAAAGTGCTGTGATCCCCCTGGCCTCTAAGTATATTGCAGTTAGTGTAGCAAATAATACATATTATATTCCTCCCTGTACAGTGTGAGTGAGTGTGTGTGGTTTTCTGAGTTACGGTGTGTACCTGGGCAGCTTCTCCAGCAGAGTCTTCAGCTCATCACATATCAGTTTGACCAGGCCACTTTTAATGTTGTTATAGGACACGTCAATCATGAAGATGTAGGCAGGAGGATTCGGAGGCTTGTTGTTCTGTGGGAGAAGAAGCAGCAGGTGTTATGAATTAGATGAATTAATGAATTATAAATGTATTTCCAAGCTATCGTGGTTTGACGGGCATGCAGCATAAAGTGCTTGATTTCAAAATGACATGAGGCAAAGATGGTCCTTGTGCTCATGAATAAACCAGTCATGAGCAAACAAATCATTCTTCTTTTCAGTCCTGTATTCTGTAACTTAGGTTTTAATCATAGCATATCAACAGAGTGCCGAACCTGGAATCTACCGTTATGTCTTCCACCTTAAGTTTCTGTTATTAGTTCTCAAATACCAGAGATGTTTCTGCTATGGCTTGCTTATAACTTGGGATAGCTGTGAGGAGACTGGCAGGTATGAATTCCTGAATGGAGGGCAATGGCAATGGTGTGTGTGTGAGGAGAGATGTCAGGACATTGTTATGTTTCCACAGTTACAACCCATGACAAGACACTCACCTTGCAGGCTTTTGTTTAATAGCTGGCCCACAGAGGGTGTTTATATGTCTTGATAAACAGAAGAAAAGTAGGCCAGTGGAGTGACTCAGCTTTGCCAACGTATTCTGACCCTCTAATGCTGTTCTCAACAGCCACAGCCTCCACGGGGAAACAGCATTGACTGGAATTGTCTTTTTTTTTTTTCTGTGTTTTCAAAATAACTGAGTTGAACATTTTCTGTCCTGCAATCAGCTTTGATATAATCAATGTGCTGAATAATGTAGCACGACTGCCAAAAGTTCCTTCAGAAAAATGAGTAATGCAATCCTGTAGATGCAAATCTCTCGTATCATTTCAGGCAGACTGTGAGAGCCATCCATTTCAAGTGACAAATCTTTTATGACACTTTTGGTGACATAATCTGCATAAACTCTGCTTTACACTAGCAAACAATTCCTGAATGTAGGTGCTTATCTCTATTGCTCAGCTTAATGCAATCTGCATAATGTGTACTGAATAGCAGCCAACAGATGTGTGGCTACAGATGTGTGGTCCTCCTGTACCTTGCAGTAGTCCAGGGTGGCTACAAACTCATAAGATCCCAAGGACAGCTCAGGCCTCTCATAGAAGTCCACCCTCCGTCCCATGTGGTCAAGATGTTGGAAATAGAATACTGGGACTGGGGTAAGACAAAGAAATAAAACCAAATTAGAGTTTTGCACAATATATTCCAAGATGTTTTACCCATTGTATTATTTAAATTTAAATATGTAACTTGTAAGTTGAGGTTTCTTTTTCTGGCTGGTTAAAATGTTTAGGAAGACACAGCATTTTTTTTTTTTTGGCATAGTACTGTACCTTCATTGACACAGTTGCAGAAACCACAATGGAAGCGACGACCACCATCAATAAACTGCATGTAGGGACACATGTAGGCCTTGCATCGATTGCAGCGGATGGGGCCTGTCTCACCATGGTTCACAACATACAGAGGAGTCTACACAGAGACAGACACAAAAGACATTGCGGTCAGGTTTTTAACAACTGTTCCCAAATGAATTCAGGCCCTTGTATTTTTATAAAAAGAATTACTGTTCCTCAAAAATAAATAGATGACTAAACTAAATTCTTCAGAGAATACAGAAAAGCACTTCTATTTTACAATGTCTGGATCATGTGTTGTTTCTTTTTTGTAGAATGCTTCGGGTGTCTATACTCACTGTAATGTTTCCCATGTTTTCAGCAGTACAACATTCACCATGCTCTTGCACATGCTTTATAACTATGTAAATTCTGCTTTGTCAGAAGCATCAGTTATTCCATGGCACCCAAACAATGCACACTGCATATACAGAACATTTGTCTCTTGTGGAATAAGGATGCTTAGCATGAAGCTGTTTAATATATACCACAGCACTGTTACTGAGTACCATATGCAAGCCCAGCTCTACGTGATACTGCTTATTTAAAGCTCCCTGCATGCTTTGACACAACCTAAATTGAAAATGTTTGCTTCAAATGACCTCAACTGCCACAAAATACATCCAGACAGCAGCAGGCAGCAAGTAGGTTTATTATTAGACTGAGGATTTAAAGGGTGGAGAGTTAAAGTGTTTACAGTATCTTAAGGCTGTTTACCCAGTGCAGCAACCAAAACCTGTTGGATGATAAAACAATGAATCCAACATCCAAGCACAACAGCATACTCCTTTGAGTTATGTATAAACCAAGAGCAATGATTTAGTTGTACCTTTCTGATATATTTCTGGTGGGAATATGCTCCGTGCTGCACTGTGTGGAATCAAATCTGAGAGTGCAATACACTTTGCACTGATTGCTTTTGTATAAACGTCCTTTCTTCTTCAGTGGTCCCTGCAGATCTGACATTAGCTAATTAGCCTAAAGCCAGATGAGTGAAAGTTAACATTGCCTAATAAGGCCAATGGGTGCCTGGGACAAGGCGAGTGGAGGGGGAAAATATCTAAGGCAGGATTCTTGGACCACACATGATCCAAAAGGAGGTCATTCACAGGACAAATTAACTTCTGTAATACTAGAATACATCTATCAAAGAGGAACTAAATTTGGTGTTTGTCCACTTTTTTAGACTCTAGTGGACTAAAATGACTTATATTTTTTTGTCTTTTTAAAATGCAAAGAAAATACAGAAATCAGAAATGCCACAGTAGGAAATGTTACACAAAACTATGCCTCTCGATTAAGGCTTGAGCTTCCTAAGAGAGACAGCAGAAAAACACCACACCACCAGTGTTCTAGTAAGTTTCATAAGTCATTATTGAGATAACAGTGTACAAAATTTCCAAAACACATTGCACTCTGGGGACAGAAATGCTTCCTGGTTTTGCATTCACTGTTTCCCATTTATAGAAATTAGGCACAGCCAAGATGACTGTTTTTGTAGGATTTGTTTTCCTTAAAAAAGTCTGCAATCAAATGCAAAAAGGGCAAACTGATTGACAACATGTATGATGAATTGATGTGTAAACATAGAGGGAGAAAAAAAGAATCGAAACTCTGGACACAATGCTGCATCCCTGCCTACTCAAGTGATGGATGCTTCCCAACACAAAAGAATCCTCCATCTGTGGGTGTGACACTGGCATATATTAGCATTTGTCACTGCACGAGTTACACATGTAGCAGAATATGTGATTTTAGATGAGGAAACTGGCTTTTAGTTATATGTAAAACCATGACTTACCTCATTCTTTGGCAAACTGGCAAAGGGTTTAATGATGGAAGCCAGAGGCACGTGGCACTGTTTGGCCAGATCAGCAGTGCAGGGTAGGGAGTAGGTGGTGCAACGTATGAACCTGGGGCTTGCATTGCCTATGATTAGCAAAAAGAAGGGTCAGTGACCTTCATAGAGAGAAACATGTGTGGACTCAATCAATCAGTGTTAATAGTTCTTAAAGAAACATCTACCTTTTGAAAGCATGCAAGTATACACAACAAATAACATAAATACTGAACTCTCATCCACTACAATATTCGGTGCTCTAAGAGAGGTTTGAAGTGTTGTTTTGGGTTACCTTGATCCTGTACTGTGAAGTCAGAGGTGACCAGAGGTGGAACCTGTCCTCTGATGTTTGTGCTAAAGACCTTTCCTCCTCGTTTCACTTGGTCATCCTCAATGACTTGGATCTAAACCAGACAAGTTTAGCGTTACAGTACAATCTGACAATCCCTTAGAACTTAGGTTAGGTTAATACCATGGTTTAAAAGGAATGGTTTAAAGGAATGGTATATTGGTATGTGAAGGTATGCAGTCTCAGGAGGAATAGCTGTCAACTCACTATGCTTGGGATAGAGTCAGGGTCCAGTTTCTTCTGTGGTGGGCCAGCCAGTGCAGCTGGCGCTCCAGGGAAGGCCCCTGGCATGCCTGGCTGGGGCCCAGTCATGTGCCCCCCAAACTGCCCTGTACATTAAAACAGGACATATTTTACCCTGAACTAATGACCATGTATCAACAGCTGAGTAAGTAAATTAGTAATACAAACTGATTGCAAAAAACAAGCAGTGATATCCCCTTAAAGATGCGTCTTTCTGCTCTCAGTGTTTTGTTTACAGAGTTAGAGTTACCTGCTTGTTGTGGGTATCCCACTGGACCAGCAGCTCCAGAACCAGGCTGTTGGAAACCTCCAGGACCAGGCTGTTGGAAACCTCCAGGGCCTGGAGGAGGAGGCCCGGGGAAAGGTCTACCCATGCCTGCCATTGGTGGGCCTGCCATTGGAGGGCCAGCCATTGGAGGGCCAGCCATTGGCGAACCTGCCATTGACATGCTTGCTGGGGGTGACTGTGGTGGAGACATCTGGTGGTTCATTTGCTGGGACATGTGGGGTGACTGCGGGGTTGGAGGCATCTGTGGCTGGCCCATTGCAGGTGGAGGAGGTGTCTGGAAAGGCTGCTGGGCTACAGAGCTTGTTGGTGGAGGAGGGCTCTGCATGGGTCCTGGGGCTACACAAGGAAGAAAGTGGCCACAGTACATTAATCATAGGTCTGGTTCTTCTGGATCCGGTTTTTCTGATCACAGGCAACACTATCATTTAGACCCTGAGGCACCAGTTCTGTGGTCATGGACAGATAATATTGAAAGCCAGCGATGCTTCACTACACAGTGAATGCATGTCTGCTTTTAAGCATGACACACCCTGCTGTAGGATCAACAGTAGGCATAAATTTGTTATAAGCAAACTTACCATAACTGCCCAAGTTCATGGCATTCATCTGATTGGTGAGCTGCTGTGCTGCAGGTGGGCCTGGTGAGGGCATGCTGTTATATGGGGACTGTGGAGATTGTCCATAAGCAGCAGATACAGCTGGTGGAGCAGGGTACCTGAGAAGTACAAGATCAGCAGGTAAAGTGTGGTCAATATCTGCAAAATGCCTTATGCTTAAAGCTGCCGCTCATTTTCCTTTTAATGTTAGTAAAAGTAGGTAAAAGTAAAATGAGCAGCACTGTTGCCTGTAATCTGTTATGACAATTTTAGTAGTGAAGAGATAAAACCCAATTTAATGGCCTTTTGTAGTATATCATCACTGAATGTCTGTATTGTTTTCTTTATGCAGCTGAGCAAATTAACCAATCATCATTAATCAGCCACAATACTTCCTTTACACATTCATAACCTAGTTTCAAGCAGTTGATATTTGGTGAAAATTGTTACCTTTGTGGATGAGCGCCATTCTGCTGGACGCTTGGATTGTACTGATTGGACACTGGAGGTGGAGGCATACCAGCAGCAGAGGAGGAAACTGGTGCTTTCATCATCCCTGCAGTGAGTAAATGACACCATGTGTGCTTCACTGTACCAGGAGTAAATCCATTCTAGTTCCAAACCTCAGTATATTCAAATGAAATAAAGTTTGCCAAAGGGCCTGAACATTACTTTTTTTTGTTCCTAGACTTTGTCTGTGAGCTCAGGGTTCTTGATTTTGCTCATCGATATGGACATGTGCGGACTAAGGTCTCTGTTTTAAAGGTATGCTACACAGAGCTAGGTTTGTAGTTTGCCTGAGCAGTTCTCTTTGCCTCAAATTGTTGATCCAAAAAGAAACCTGGTTGCAGTGCGGTCCAGGGATTTTTAGGGCCTTCAACTATGTGCGCTGCACATAGAGCTTGCTTCCGTGTGCAGTGACATTTAAAATAAAGCCAATAAATTTACTGTGTCTTTGCTCGTGCCACTGGTACTTAACATGCGTGCTATCACAGTGGCATGGTAGATGAATCATTTTAAGGCCAGACACACAAATTAACTCAGTGGCATGTACAAAAAAAACCTTCAGCTGCAAACTAAGACATGTTATGAGCCATTCCTCATTTTTCTGCTAAACATGCAGTTCAGGTCTGTTATTTTAACACATTCATGTCCTCCCAAAACATCAAATTTTATCTCTGAGAGCTGGGTAATTTTGAGCTTTTATTGCTGTTATGGAGCAAGAGCATCACTTGCTACAATTGATGTCACTCAAGAATGAATGAGCTGAAACACTCGGCTTCCAGTGGCAAGATTAGACCTGTTAAATGAAAGCCTAACAACCATGTTTCTGAAACAATCCAAATACAAGAGCAAGAGTACTTTACCTGTTGGTGGAGTAGAGAATGTCTGAGGTGGTCCCCCATAGTGCCCATAGAGGGGCTGTGCAGAACCACTCCCAAATCCACCTTGGTAGCCCCCCATCCCTGGCTGGGCCTGGGAGTACGGAGGTGCAGCCACATAACCCTGTTGACTCATTTTGATGGAATGACCGTTACTGTCTTCTCATGCCAAGATGAAGGGGTTTTGACAACCTGTGAAGCTGAAAAGGTGCAATTTAAAATTTGCATGATAAAAAAACAGGAACTTTAGTACTTCATCTTAATTTTAACAAAAAAATAAATATTTTTTTTTGTTTTGTTTTTTTTTCGCTGTAAAAATTACACAAACCATATAGAAACAGCTTTTAATTCATAGCATCACAAACCCCTATTTATGTTACTAATAATGTATTTCTTATCATAAATGTTGTATGCTTACAGGCCACACAAAAAAACAGCTTATATTTGCCGTCATCCAATCATCACGTGTAACATTGACCTTTGACGTTGCTTATGGAGAGATAAACCAGGCCTATCTTTGGTATTATCTTCAATACGAGTTTCTGTTTTGCTGTCAGCCATTAAAAAAAAATAATAATACTTGTAGCTTTTCACTTGTCTAAGTTTTTCCCACAGAATCACAATGGAGTGTGGGTTTTACTGTCATCTAGGACACAGTACATTAAAAACAAACAAATAAATAAATAAAGTTATGAGCCTGTAAACTTTCTCAATTTGTGAAATGCTTTATACAAAGCTGATGAACTTCGGCACAGCTGGGTCAACAAAAACAACAGCTGCTTAATATGCTCAATGAAACCCCTTTAGTACTACATAATAACGCAATTTAACAAATTTTACACCGAGGAAAAGTCATAAGGGAAAATAAATAATCGTGGCTAATTGTTAAGTTCGATACTTAACCTGATCTGCCACTTCCGAGAATTGCCACGTCAAAGACCGTTATGAAGGCTACAAGTCTGAGCATCCCTACCTCTCCTCAGTTCACATCCATATGAACGGACACACACATTTGTCCTCTTTGTAGTATAATATGTTGCCTATGACTTGTAGCTTAATACCGTTTCGAAAGAGCGCATTAACATGTCAGCACAGGGTTCAACGCTGATTAGCTCACATATTGACTGAAAACATCTTGCTAGCTACGCGGAAATTACTACAAAGTTTTCCTTCGCACCTGAAGCGCGTTCATGTCAAACATAAATGCTATAAAATAAAGAATTTCCCGGAGACAGTGTTACGTATTTGCATTGACTACATGTGTAAATAATGTCGCAGTGGTATTTACCTGGATATTGGGCAGAGTCCTCTCCCCTGTCTGTTGCGCTCAGTGAAAGCAGAGTGCCACGTCAAACTCCACCAAAGCACCGGTCGCTATGTTAGTTACGCGACGAAAATCACCCGTGTCGAGAGGAAGAGATATACACAGAGTTTCCGGTTGTATATTTCAAAATAAATCGCTTATTGGCGAAGACCCCTTCTTACACAATATTCAGAGACGCAAACACAATATCAGTTTCGAAATTGTATCTTTTCGCAGCTTCAGGCGACAAATGTTGACGTTTTGTACGCGAAAGTATTTTTTTCAAAATGGTACGTTATACTTATATTTTGAAGAGTAAAGAACCGAGTTCCGGGTTTTGGCCTACGTGTTTTTAGTCGACTTGACAGGGCTTTGAGTCGTGTCTGCGGCTGTACGCATGCGTGAAATAGAGGGAACCCATACACGTCAGCACAGGGAATGTGGACCTGAGTGGTCCCTGTGATAACGCGCGTTTCATCAATACCTGAACAGAGAACAGCCTTCACTCTTTGTTACCATAGAAATACAAGCAAACGAGACAGAATTTTAAACTATGGATGAGGACGTCAGAATAAATTTATACCAGATTTAACAAATGCATTGATTAGGAAATGAATAGTTGAAGTTACAGGGCCACAAAATCTATAATGTATATAATATATAATTAACAGGGATGTGGATAACACTGAGATATGTTCCCTAAAGATTTGGGGGTCATACTAAATGTACATTTGTTTCCCAATCTTTAGCTGTGATAGGTTACACTCAGTTTGTTTAAATACATTAGTTCTTTTTGTAGTAGCTCACGGGATATATAGCGTTAAAGCAAGAGTGTTATCACAATATTACCTGTGCATTTAATACACAAGCTCTTCGTGTTGCTGTGATAGTTTATAATGGGAAATTAGACAATGTCTCTCATGACTTGTGATATTTTCTTCATGTGTAGTATTATCAAGGCTTTTGTGGCCTTTATTGGTCTACTTTATTTATTAAGATGCTATAGCCTCGGGGAGGTTTGGAGAAGTGCAACTCACTAGTCCAAGAGCTCTGCATGACAAGCCCCCAGTTGCATGCAACGCCTGCAGGCGGGTCTGTGCGCCGTGACGTTTCTAAAGCGGGCTGGACTCCGGGAGAACTCAGATGATGGGGATTATACAGCGGTGCGGTGGAGGTGGTTTTTGCAAAGTGCTGCCGGTCTGGCTGTCATCTCGATGATCGCGGTGTGGAGGTTTGGCTGAAGAGCTGTGCGCAGCATGGGCACCGGGGATTACATCTGCGTAACGCTGCGTGGTGGTGCACCCTGGGGATTCACCCTCCGCGAAGGAGAGGGGGACACCTACAGACCTTTCCTAATTTCCCAGGTATGTATCTACCTCTCTGTCTAGTCTGTCTGTCTGTCTTTGTGTTAGGTGTTCAGTTATTAAAAACAAGTTATTAATATGAGATAAAGCAGGGTTATCTCAGACTTTGGTTAATGATGAATCATCTGAGAATCTTGTGCTTGTGCTCTCCTTGCAAAGATGATTGCCTAATGAAAGTTTTGTTAATTTTATATTTTCCCCTGTTTGAGCCATGTCTGTATGGTATCAGTTATGATTTTAGCACTTTTGTTGAGTCGCTCACTGAAGAAAAAAAAGTTTTTTTCTGAAGTTGAACAGTCCCTGATGGGAGAAAATTTATTCAGAGCAGTGCATGTCAATGCATTTTTTTGTGCGTTGGCTGTGTTTTGGTGTGAGATTCCTCAGGATCCTTATATGGTCAAGGCCAAGAGAGAGTGTGAAGCTGAACGCAGTGTGATCTGTTATCACTCACAAAGATTATAGCAAGAAAGCAAAGCATTTTTCAGACGAGTAACTGACCTGAGGAGTGAAAAGTATGTGTGTTATGTATGTAAACAAATGTAAAACATCTTGGAGGTTCAGCAAAAGCTAAGAAAATAACCAGATATCACTTTAAAAGAACAGGCAGATAAGTTACAGGAGGAAGAGGTGAGGCAAATTTAGGCTCTTAACAGTTCAGCTACATGGCATTTGTTTAATCTGATAGTGTGGTAATAAACCTTATAGGTAACAGCAGAGGATTTCATCTGCCCTCTGGTGATGAAGCCACCTTTGTTATGATGCATTTACATGCATGATATCAGAGGAACATGTTCTGTACATTGATAATATTGTTGAGGCTATTAGTTTGTTATTTTTTACACATATGATCCATGTTAACTCTTAATACTTTTGCCCATCTTGTCATAATACAAGCAGTAACATATAACAGTTATTTATAGCTGTATAACGTCTTTTAGGTTGTAACAAGTTGTCTTTTGATGACATTATTAACCATCATGACCAGATCCACCTTTTGACACACAAACTGTTAGGAGAAAAGTGTGTGACAAAAGTGCATGTACAGTATTAATTCATTTAAATATACTATACAACACGTCATCCTCTGGACAACGGCAGTATTGCATTTTATATGCCATAATATCACCAGTGCTGCAACAGCTATGTTTATGGTTAAATCAACTTAACAAACAGTTTTTGTTATGCTCATATTTCAAAATTGTATTTCAGTCTTGTCCAGTCATCTTTAAATGTGTAAAAGGCTCAAATAAAATGATCCTTCTTTTACTTTTCTCACAATGTGATGCAAACAGACTGTTAACCAGAGTTTCAGGGTGTTTCACTAATGTATATGTGCACTGTGAGAGGTAAAGCCAGGTGCTTTTATTTTGAAGAGCGATGGAGTCTCTATATGGTATATACACATGTTCAGGAGTACTCAAGCTGCACAGATCCCTCATCAACTTGTCCTCTGTGTAGTCAAGATGTAAATGTTTTTCTTAAGCTGCATTCCCGTGACATCAAAGCTCCAGTAGAAGAAAGCACTCTGAAAGCATCAATAGATCATTTTAATGACAGACGCTTAACATGTTTCAAACAACTGAAACTGCAATTCTGAAGTTTGTTTGGGACTTTTATTGTCATTTTTGGATGATTGTAGATATTATTTCCACACGTCCCAGTATGAAAGATTGAAGTAGCCACTTCAGATAGGCTCATAAACATCTTTCATTTAATGAGTGGCTTATATCAGAATAAAAACACAAAAAATCTTCTTATATTCCCTCTGGGTCTCTCTTGAAGTTGTTTCCATAAGTTATATTATTATACATAAACCAAAGGACATGTAGGCTGCAGACAATTTCAAGATCCAATCCAATATTTTTCTCAAATCTTTATCTCGTTAATTTTCATGTAAGCAAATACCCCACAAAGTCATGTCGGCTGTATGGAAACAATTTTGAACATGAGTAAACATAACCCTTACAAAAAGCTTTGCCAAAAAGTAGCAGCATCAGTGAGGTTTAGTAAGGAAAACAACTGTAAAAGTTCTTTGTCCTTTACCCCACAGGAGAGGGGAGAATGCCTCCTCCTTCTAATGCCTGTTTAAGCTTTAATTTTCTCTGGAAACTTTACTGTCTAACTTTAGACATAAATGTGGTGTTTAGAGCATTATAGCTTCAAAAGTGTTCTCATGTGTTACATAAGAGTCTTGTGAAGACACTGGATTTTAAGTGTTTGCCTGTTAAAGTGAAGTAGCTACATATGATGCATATGCCACAGTCTAGGACATCTGAGGGTTTTAGTCTACCTCATCTGGAAGGCATAACTCTAAACATACCTCCAAACTCCTCTTGTGGGAAGAACAGAGGGCTAAATCTGTTGGTTAAAAGTCGAAAAAGCAAACATACCAAGATGATGACAAATCCTCTTAAGATAGAGATTCTCCTGTGTCTGATAAAACTTGTTTTTTTTAAGCTTCTATTGAATGTAGTGAAAACTGTGTTTTGTTTCCTGAGAGAAAGTGATTGTTCAGTGTACTGATAGGCAGTACAGTGTAAGGGCACGGGGTATCCACTCTTAAAGGTTATTTCCATATAAGGGAAGCTGTATTTTTCTTCTTAGTCGGAGTCATGGCCTGAGTACAAAGTTGATGAGGTCACTTTATTTTTAAAGCAACAGAAACGGCACAGTACAACTTTTCAACAAGTCCTCATCTACAAATACACCAACACACCTTTAGAAACACATGAAACAGTTTACAGCTGATCCATGGTAACAATGTTGTGCAGTTTTTGGATGTTTTAGCAAAAAGTAAAAAGACTTTGTGAAGTAATGAGCATTAATCCAAACAGATATTCAGACACAGAAATTACTGAAATCATCCCAACCTGAACAGGAGACACTTCAGCCTCCTAATTACTAAGGTATGTCATCTTGGTATGTGGGATGTCAACATTCATCAGGTCAGTTATGGAACAATGAATGGCAAAGCAAATGAAATCTTAATGCAAGTCTGCAAAGTTTCTAACTTTAATGACTAGCTGGAGTCTGCATTTTGAAATTAATTCCAGCTAAAATTAATTAATCCAAGTGATATCTAAATTCTATTAAATTATATTTATAGCATGGATTCATGGCTATGAATTAGAAGTCCTCTTGCCCTTTGCAGAGCAAAGAGGGCTCTTGTTGCTGATGTTTCAGCCCTAATAGTGCACCATAGGAACCTCATTAAGCTGCCAAGCAATCAGCAAAATGTCATTGCCTCATTCATTCAGTGCTGTTTTCCTGAAGTAAACAAAGTGCTCCACAGTTCCTTCCATTACTGGAGTTCTGGCATTGTGTTTTTCAGCAAAACATCTCCATCCTGGTCCTGGGAGGAAGCAGTGATCTCAGATGATGATTACTGTGCTAGTTTTTCCTCCTTTACATTTCACATCATCTAAAGAAATTAAGGCCAATGCTCCAACAGCTTTATATTATGATGATATAGTAGTGAGTTGCAATGTTCCTGGCTGTGAATGTTCTTTGCCATTCCCATGCAAAAGTGAGGCCAAGTTAGACTTTAAGGAGACCGGCCAGGTTATGAAACAAATGAACCATTTCCAGTAATAGTGTTGTAAAAGTGTTTTTAATTTTGTCCATGTATTGTCCATGTAGGCTACGTACAGAAAAATATATCTACGTTAGAAAACCAAAATTAAGAAACATTTGGGTAAAGCTGTTTTAACTCAAATTAAATTAAAGAATTAGTGGAACTGGAGCACTTGAATAGACAATCTACTCTACAATGCAACGTGTTTTCAATAAGTTTAATTTCTGGCCCACATATAGAAAATATTCTAAAAAAAAATTGATGAATGAATGAAGGCAGTAAATGTAACTATCCTCCCCACATGGTGTAAGTGCTACCTTTAAAGCAGCTGGAAAATATTTGCCTCAAATGTAAAAACATAATTGCTTAAAGCTGTGAAGGGCAGGAACCGCCGGGAGCTACATGGTCACATTATGCAGTCTTGTATTTCCTGTGATTTTCCGTTGTGTTTAAGCCTATTAAATAGATCATTTGAAAATGGGCAACCCGGGACAAAACAAGCACATAACGTCTAATTTTGGACTCACATGATTTAAATTCTGATCATCAGGGCAATTGTATTTTTATTTATGCTTTATCTATGCTTATCGTCTGACACCTACAGCAGCATTTATTTATTATTCTTTCCAGCCCAGTTACTGCAAACTGGGTTTCTCTTTACAACCAGTTTATAACCAACAGGACTGAGACACTAGGTGGTATTCGTCTCCTTTGAACATTGCATGATTATCTGTGTATCTTTGTGTTGCGAGGACAGAAGACGACAAATGTTTCCCCTCCTTTTTTGGAGCACGAGTGGTTGCTGTGGCGTTCCAGGCAAACCATCATCCCTGCAGTGAGGTGTGAGTCCCCATAGACTGGCTCACAGGCTGCCTTATAGGGCCTGTTTGCACACTGTTAACTCTTAAAATCTCAGGGATGGAGTTCAAGGGAGTTTTACCTGAATGTTACCAGCTCTAGAAAGTAACTCATAAAATATTTTTGTATACATCGTCTCGTTTTATTGCCCTGGTGGTTACATGTGGTAGACTGTGTTTTTTTTTTTTTTTTTTTGACTCTGTATTAGTGTTGGGCTTTAGCTGGATGCAAAGAGGCACAGTCTGATTTTGTATCTGCTCCTGGAATAATAAGTGATTAAACTAAAGTAAACGTCAAAAACAAACATCAAAAGTAATTGGGATACAAAATTATTTTATATTTCTGGACATAAACTGTAGTGCTTCCCTTTCATTGTTCTCCTGCCCATGCAGGGATTCTCCTCCTAGTAAAAGATGAATGTGCATCGCCATCTAGTGACAAAATTATTTTACTGCAGGTTTCTAGAGTTTGATGCATGTCCAAGGCCTTTGCAAGAGGATAGTAACCAGTATTTGTGTCAAATTCCAAAATGTAAAGCATATTTATTAAGTCTATATTTTGTTGTAAAATAATAGTATTATTTATCCTCATTTCATTACAGTTACCCTGGGCTGGAACACTAATCTTTAAAAAAAAAAAAACAGCTATTTGATTTGGGTTTTTCCATCAATAAACTAGTCTGGAGTAAAAATATCACTTACTCTTTTTATGTGTTAAAAAATAAAGATGGATAACCGTGGTTGTTTTCAGTTTTAAAATGCCTGAGCTGTGAGCTGTTCCACCATTTATGTGGCTGCTGCCTGCCAGGAGGTTTTTCTGGGTAACTTTAATATAAGAAACCAGGGAGACTGTTTTGGTTTTGTGATGTTTGTGATTCAGCTTGAAGAGAGCGCTGCCACAGTATAGAGGAGACATTAGCATGATTGATGATCGCAGCATGATCACTCACTCATGTTCAGGCTAACCTGTATTGACTCTGGTGTATCACAAAATTACTGCTAATGTGCATATCCGTCCTTTAGGGGAATTAACCAGGACCTAGATTAAGATGCATGACTTCATTATGGTGAGCGAATTGAGTGGTAAAGTTGTGGATTATCTCTTCCAATATTATTATGGCATTTTGTCTTTATTTGACAACTGACAGACAAGAAACACAGGGAAGAGAGAGAGGGATCATAAGCATCAAGGGTTAACCTGGAGATGTCACGGAGCACATGTTGAGACACCCACTTGTGTTGGTACATTTCAAAGTGGTTACCAATCTCAAGAAATCAGCAAAGCATCGCAGACCTTATAAACCCACCTAAAGCTGTTTATTTGTAGTATTTCTGAAATATCTCAACACATTTCCTGAGAGCATACCCTCTAATTGCATGGAACTGAAGTAATCATTTATCCCCTTGCCTGTATAAGTAGCCCTTTGTGCAAAATTTATGGGATATTTCTCCTTATTAAATCCTCTTATTAATGAACCATTTTATAGGCCTCAGGAACCAATTACAAGAGAACGAAACCATTAGTCATTAGTTTAACTGTGTAAAGAGGTGCCCTTTAAATGGATCCGAACAGAACTGGTCTACAGCTTTAATATGCAGCTGCATGGTTAAAATACAAGCTAGATAGAAACCAAATTGTTGCTTGACTCTACTGTGACTTGTTGATCATGTGATTTTAGAGTTAATTTCCAAATGTTTTGAATTAATTTGGATAAAAGGCCACTACCTCATCTCCCACATTGTCATGTAATATTTCTAAAATAATAATCCAGTCTAAAAACATGTTTTCACATGATTTAATTCGGATGTTTTGTACATCACGTGGGCCATGACCGAGAACTATTGGCCTCTCACACATTATCATCCGCGTCTGGCTTGAATGTAATACACGTCAGACATCGCCCATTTAGCATTCCTAGGAAGCCTTGTTTTATCTTTCAACACCGAGTGAGCACTTAGTGCTAAACCACTGTTTATGTTTTCCCACGTTATTCTCATGAGAATGCATAATACATCTTTTCTCCGTTGTATAACCCTAAAATACAGCGAAAACACAATTGTCCCAGATAAAAATGAATTTGTGTTGCTGACTTTGAAGAGAGGTTTCTGTATAATGACCTCAGTACTAATTGACAACATTTCAAAGAAAATGTATTTTGATTTCCTGTAAATTACAGCATAAGCAGCTGGGCTGTGTATAAGGTTAGAGGTTAATTGTCTCACTGTGCAACTGCTGAAGATCTTTATCTTTATCCTTATTTGAAGGAGGGATTTGTGAAGAGCTGAGGTATGGTGGTAACGACCTTTTACTATGATACTGTCATCCACAGGTAGAAGAAAGTGGCCGTGCCTTCCAGGCCGGAGTGCGGGAAGGGGATGAGGTGGTGTCAGTCAACGGAGAGCCATGCGCTGACCTCACCCTTCTACGAGCCTTTGCTCTCATCGACACATCGATCGACTGTCTGCAGCTGCTTCTCAAACGGTAGTGCCACATACCACCTATTAAATTAACAATAACAAAGCGGTACCCAGAGAAAGTCGATGAATTGCAGAAAACACAAAACGTCTGTACGTGCATTAACAGTACAATATCTGTGTCTCATGACAACTGAGCCATGCAGTAGGTCCTTGGTGTTCACACCAGCGATGCAAAATCATTATAGCAGCACTGTATTAGCATTTAGATAGCGTGTTGTTTTGTTTTATGACCTGCACCCTTTTGCATAGTTCACTGAACCACTGACTGTCTCTGCATATGTGTTTAGACGTCTCTGTGTGTGTATTGGTGACTTAATGTGTGCCAGCCATGCTGACCTTCTAACTGTCTTGGCCAAGGTGTTACAGATTTGTGTGTCTGATTGACATGCAGCTGCTCAGCCATTACTCAGTGGGTGCTGCCACTGTGTTTATCAGGGTGACACGTCCTCAGATGTTGCTGCATGTGCCTAACTGTGCCCACATTATAACTGCAGAGGCATATACAGTTGTTTTGATGGCATAGGATTAAAGTCGAACCAAGTTCTTGAATCTAGTTCTGTTCTGATTTAAAGTAGTATTCTCTGTGGCTATAAAAGGACAGGATTAGAGTTGTATTGGGTCCTGTCTCTTTAGAAATGGAGAGCAGATGACCTCAGCTTGTAGTAGTCAAAATATATTACGATATGTCACTCGTTCCCATTTTAGGAAAAAAGCCTATTAGTCACTGAGGTCTAATTGATTTAAATTTAATCATAGCAATCACAGATAATGACGTTCTGGCATTCAGGATATTCTTTACTGACCTTGGAAATAGAAATTAGGTAGAGCGATGTTCAAACATCATTACTTTCCACTTCAGAGACCTGACCCTTTCATTAAACTTGCTGCTTAAAGATTAAATCTACTTCATTACTTTGACAACTTCAGCAGTGGAAGACAGGCTTTACTCTCAATAACCTAATGTCTCCAGTCCTCAGTGATGATGTATTGCTTATTTAAAGTGTGTTGGTAATTTAATGATCAAGACAAAGGTTTGTGTGCACATCAGCACTGAAGGAAAAATAGAAAGCAATATGGTTTTAAATGCACAGGCCCAAACAATTTGACCAATATCCTGTTTAAGGAACAAATAAAATAAGAAATGGAATTATCTCCTGTTAATTTTAATGATCAATTTTAATTAGAGAACTAAGAAAACTTCCCCCAATCACTCATTGCTTTTCTCCCTTCCTTCTCTGGTAGATACTGCTCCATTCCCCCTGAAGACTATGAATCAGAAGAGACACACTGTGGTGAGAGGGTCTCTTCAAGTGATGTTTTAGAGAGCACCACCCTCCACATCTTCTCCCCAAAGCACAGGTCCCAAGCCCCAAGGGAACTCTACATATCTGAGTCCCAGGATGAGGCCTTCTATGGGGAGTTGGACAGTGACACAGAGTTTCCCAAGAGACCCCAGCTGCTTTGCACCCAGCTACATGTTCCCTCATCTGATGATCAGAGAGACCGGGAGCCTGTTTTTAAGGAAAAAGAACTGCAACGGTGCTTCTCCCCTGGGGACATGGTCGAGTTCCAGCTGTCCCTGTCTGAGCAAACGCTGGACGATGGGGGCTGCACCTCTCTTGGGAGTGCCCGTGGGATTGAGGGGGATCTCACAAACCGAGAGGTTGTTGATACTATCCACACCACCACCTTATCACACTGTGTACCATGCTCTTTCAGAGAGCCTCTTGGCCAGCATGGAGTGGTGCTCAGGTCCCCTTCGATGCTGGGACATGTCGAGGTCATTCTGCAGCAGCCTTCAGCATCAGGAGCAGGGAGGGACGTCCTGAGTGTGGGTGGCCCCAGGGTCAGTGGAAGTGTTGGATCGCAAAGTGAAGGAGAAGAAGGAGGAGGGCACTCGGAGGGAGTTCCTGGCTCTTTTACTGTGTCATTTGGAATTCCCTCAGAAGAGGCGACACCAGCAGAAGAGCAGGACTCTGATTCTGAGGGGGATCAAGACAAACCTAACAGGCATCGGGCAAGGCACGCCAGTAAGTACCTCTGGACCATTTCTATTTGTATCATGTACCATATCTTGGTGTGCATTCTTTTTCATGTGTGCTGGTAATAAAGATCAATTCTTCAAGGGAGAATCTGCAAGCTAATAGGTTGCTAAATTGCATTTGTCAACAGCATGTGTGCATTCCAAAGTCTGACCGTCCAGTGTGTGTACTCCTCAAAATAGGATGTCGCTGTCACTGCAGTTTGAAGACCGTGCTCATTCCTTTGAATGGAAGCAGATACATCCAGGTCTAAGATGAATTACAACAGAAGTAGTAGATTGTAGATAGGATGGTGACAGTCAACAAGCCTACAAATACAACGAATCAAAAGGGAAGGAGATAAAAGGACGTTGAATTGATCATATGTGAGAACATACATCACTTACATCTTAACATCTTAAACTATCAATTTGAAGAGCCTTGATGATGAATATGGATACGGAGGCATTCCTCTGAGCTGTGTAGAAGACATAAATATAACACCAGCACGCTGATGATGCCTGCAGAAGTGGCCCTTTGACAGACACCAGCATGTGCTCCCCTAGCCCGTTACCTGATCCTTTCATACTGAGTGCTTTAACTGAGCTAAAAAAGTGAGTCCGTTGCTCACTCCCGCTGTCTCCTCCACCTTCAGGTTAGTCTTGCAGGAATATAAAAAAGTAAGGCTACTTGTTATTTTATTACAGAGCTACATTGCTGGATGGTTTGAGAGAGTGTTTATTGTGTGGTGTCTGTTATCAAATTGGCCTAAGTATCAGCAAACAATATAGATTTAAGAAGAACAGCAGGTTTTAAGTGGACAGTTTGTGAACATACAGATAAGGATTGGTAAAGACATTCTGGTCCCAGTGACTTTACTGCATGCGGTTTATCTTTAATCTTTATCAGTTCCTATCCTATTCCTGGCTGCTTTATGGGGATTAGAAACTGATTTAATGTAGTGCATTGTCTGTGAACAAATGAGGAAATTAGACATGGGTCAGAGAATTTTATAACTGCTTTACGGGTTGATGATTTATGTTTAACTGAATGAGCAAATCTGAAGTAATGCAATCACAAATGAGGAAAGTACATAGCTATAGGTGGATATAATATGTGTAGACTAAGAATATATGGAATGTATTATTTCTCCTTTAACCAATAACGTTTTTATTGGTTGTGTGTTTGGATCAGTTCAACTACAGAACATATATCATTAGTCATTTATTAGTCTGTTGTCATTTCTTCTTTCGCTTTTACTGTACACATTGGATGTATTTTTAAAACTCATTTGTCACAGAAGGTTTATATCAGTTTATATCATGGGAAATGGGAAATGGGATTTATATGATTAAAATATAAGTTTGAAATTTGAAGTCAGTGATCACAGAACTGAAAACTACAAGCAATATTGTTACTAATGGAAATACAGAAAAGCAAACAGTTTCAAACTGTTTTTTCCCACAATATACTCCAGACATATTAAACATTTAATAATGTTTTTTTTGTCTTAGCTCCCTTATAAATTATTAATACCTATAATTTCAGATGAAATCCTTCCAAGTAAAGCATTTGTTTTGATTCCTGTGCCTAGCACCGTTCCTTCTAAACACTGAATTCTCTCTTTCCCATCTCTCTACAGGGCTCAGGCGCAGCGAGAGTCTGTCTGAGAAGCAGGTGAAGGAGGCCAAGTCCAAATGTAAACGTATTGCTCTCCTTCTTACGGCTGCTCCGCCCAACCCCAACAACAAGGGGGTGTTGATGTTCAAGAAACATCGGCAGAGGGCCAAGAAATACACACTTGTGAGCTACGGCACAGGAGAAGACGAACCAGAGTGCAGTGACGAAGAAGACGAGGACAACGAAGACGACAAACAAGAAACTCACACTGTTAAATTTACGCTTGTGGCTCCTAACGATTCTGAAATAGATAAGCATTTTCTCACTAATGCCCATAGTAGCAAAGGTGTGCTAACTATCAACTGGGACAAGGGTCTCCTTGAGATCGAAAGGAACCTGAACAACCAAGCAGAGATGGAATGTTTGCCTGAAACCAAGGGCAAGGGTGCCCTGATGTTTGCCCAACGGCGTCAGAGGATGGATGAGATTTCTGCTGAACATGAGGAGCTTCGGCGCCAGGGGGTTCCCGTGGAAGGAGTGCAGGAGGTGGAAAAGACGATAATGGAGCACTCCTACATACAGTCAACAACAGAGGGCCATGCTTACATGGATGTAAATATACACCAGCAAAGCCAACAGCAACAACAGTACCAGCAATACCAAGAGCAACAGTACTATGAGCAACAACAGAGCTACCAACAACAACAACAGAGCTACCAACAGCAACAACAGAGTTACCAACAGCAACAACAGAGCTACCAACAGCAACAACAGAGTTACCAACAGCAGCAACAATACCAGCAACAGTATCAGCAACAACAGTATGAACAGCAGCATTATCAACAACAGCAAATGTGTCAGCAGCAGCAAGAATATCATCAAGAGGAACAGCAAATGCAGCACTATTCTACAAACATCAATGGTACAGTCCAACATCAAACCAATGAAATGCAGAGTTCTTTCAGCAATCGCACTGCAAAACCTTTCTCAGTAGAAAATATGGCGGCTACCCCTTATTCTCCTGCAATGAGTGGGACCAACCAAGATTCTGTGGGTCAAGGAGAGCAGATAGCTTCCCGTGATGAACGCATTTCTACCCCTGCAATTAGGACTGGCCTCTTGTTGGATGGAAGGAGACAAAATACTGGCAAGCCTATGTTCACCTTTAAGGAAGCACCAAAAGTATCACCTAACCCAGCATTACTGAACCTCCTCAACAAGAGTGATAAGAAGTTGGGTTTTGAATCAGGACCTGAGGAAGACTACCTTAGCCTTGGGGCTGAGGCTTGTAATTTCCTCCAGTCTCCGCGAGTTAAACATAAAATTCCTCCACCAGTGGCTCCAAAGCCTATGATCAACCCCAACTCTCCTCCTTGGTCCCCACAGACAGAAGTGACCAACCAGGACATGGCTCAGCATGCTGAAAATAGTGTATCCACACCTGCTGCAGCCCCCACCACAGATACTACCCCTGCTCTGGAACTAGAGCCAAATCCTGCACCTGCTCCTGAGCCCTCTCCCCCTCCTGCCCCCCAGGAGGCTTCTGCCAGCACTACCACAGAGGAGCAGCACACATGGACTCACCCAGAGCCTGAATCTCAACAACAGTCTCTGCAAGTGACAGCTCAGGAGGAAAATGGTCACATGAATTCTACCCTGCAGCCTGAGCCTGCTCCTGTGACTACCTGGGCTTCAGCACAATCACAACAGCCATCTACCAATTCCTGGCATCCAGCTCAAGTACAACCCCAGGAACCGCCTCCAAGTCAGTCCCCACCACAGCCACCTTGGGTGACACGTCAAAATACTCAGGCCCAGGCGCAACCTCAACCCCCCACAAATACTTGGACCCCTCAAATTCAGCCATCTTGGAGTCAGCCTCAAGAGCAAGCACAGACCCAGACACATGCTCAGTCATCCTGGGCCCAGCCTTCAGAGCAACCACCGGCTCAGCCACAGGTTCAGCCAACCTGGACACACTCTCAAGAGCAGCCACACCTGCAACAAATGCAACCAACTTGGGGTCAACCTCAAGAACCAATGCAGCAGCAGACCCAGGCCCCATGGGCACAGCCATCACAAACAGACTCTCAGCCTCAACCACCATGGGTGCAGCAACCCCAGCAACAATCCCAAGCACAACCTCCCTGGATTCGACAGGTTCCACCAGAATCCCAGCCACAGCCTCCATGGGTTCAGCAACCACAGCATCAGGCTCCGCAACAAGCATGGCCTCAGGCACAAGCACCAGGTCAACCTCAACCACCTTGGGTCTCAGCTCAGCCTCAACAGCAACAGCAACCTTCAGTTAATGCATGGCCTCCATCACAAGCTCAAGCCCAAGTTCAGCCACCTTGGATGCAAGCAGCCCAAGCACAACCTCAAGCGCAGCCTCAAGCAAATTTGAATCCATGGGCACCAGTGCCTGCCCAGGCTCAGTCCCAACCATCGTGGGCACAGCAGCCTCCAGAACATGGTCAGCACACCATGAATTCTTGGGCCCAAGAGCAAAATCAGGCCCAACATCAACCACCTTGGACTCAACCAGTTTCACGCCAGTCCACACCACAGCCAAACTGGCAGCCATCCACTTCAAAGACTCCACCACAGCCACCAATTAATGCAGCCTGGCCTCCAGCTCATACACAACAACCTCAGACACCTGTAAATGCCTGGGCATCACAGTCGCAGCAAACATCTGTGAATGTTTCCACATCAATGGTCAACACTCGTCCTTCTCCAAAACCTTGGCATCCACCACAAAATGCCCCACAAAACCGCACCCCACCACCTCCACCACAGCGATTGCACTCTTTTAACATTGGTCAAAGAGCTTCATCGCCCATCAACCCAATGGCCACCATCTTAAACCCATTGTCCCCGGGTTCAGCTTTTGAGATGCTAGTCGTCAGAGGGAAAGGAGCTGATATGTTTGCCAAGAGGCAGTCCCGTATGGAGAAGTTTGTTGTGGATTCTGAGACTGTGGAAGCAAACAAGGCAAGCCGATCAACGTCACCAGCTGCTTCCTTACCAAATGAGTGGAAATATACTCCCAATGTACGTGCTCCGCCTCCAAGGGCATATAATCCCATTCAGTCCCCTTTTTATCCCCCAGCAGCAACAAAGCAGCCTCCTCCCAGTAGCCCTTCATCCAAACCCAAGAAAAAAGACAAAGAGAAAGCAGTGCCTGCCCCTAAACCTCTCAATGTTATAGATGTGATGAAGCATCAACCCTATCAACTTAATTCCTCACTCTTTACCTTTGGCCCAGCAGTGGAGGCTCCCAAGCCCCCTGCCCCTAAGCCCGACTGTTCACCTCCTAACCCACCTGTTGAAAACCAGCCAGTTATATATGAGCAAATGGCTCCCATCCAGCCAGCTGGACAATTTAATGCTGCATACTCCCAGCAGTCCTATGGGATGTCCATGCCATCTATGATGCATGATGGCCATTACCAGCAAACCCCAGCGAATGTTTATGCTCCTCCCAATACTTATCAGCAACCTCCTTCTCTTCCATACCAGCAAGCATATAACCAGCAGTATCAGCAACCTGCCCCTCCTGCTTATCATCCCCAAACTCCTCAGTCTCCAAACGCTCTCTACCAACAGGCACCGCAGGTTCCTTACCAACCACCTAGCAGCCCTCCTTACATGGCGGCTCCCTCAGTACCTTACCAGCCACAGCCTCCCAGTAGCTATGTAGCTTCTAGTTTCCCTGTGGCTGCAAGACCTGAATCTACATCAGGTGGCAACACTGCAGCTGCTCCTAAGCCTAAGTTTACAGCTAACAAGAGCTCAGCTCAGGTGTGGAAGCCTACAGCAGTTGTTAAAGAATGATTCTGGTAGAATCGCGACATGCTTGGTGTTGAATCAAAGAGCTGGTGCTCTTGCAGTCCACTGCCAAGTGGAATATGTTAAGCACCTAAAATTGCTTTTGTTAACGACTATCTTCACCTCCACCTGCTCATAATATTGTCATAGGACAGAGCCTGATGGTTTTCAAAGTTTTGAGATGCAAATGGCAATCGCAAACAAGAACAAACAAAACAAGAACATAATGAGAACAGGATGTAAGAAAGTAGTCAAAGTAGACAAAATGAATTTTTCTCATATTTTTTTAAATAAAATGATGCATATGGATATTTCACTATAAGTTGACATAAACCATATCAATTCTGTATGGAAAATCACTATACTGAATGTAATTTTATGTAAAAGAATTTGAAGTGGTGGCAGTATGAGAATGTAGGGAAGTTTGATTCTCAGTGTGAACTGAAAGAAAAAAAAAGAAAGAAAATGAAATCAGAAGCGAATGGTATTAGACAGGAAGTTGATTTTTGAAAAGGATAGAATGCTAAATGTGCCTGCTATTATTTGACAAACAAAGGAAAAAAGCAGCTAAAATACAATAGATAAATAAAGTGAAAATAAAAATTAGGTAGTGAGGGGGAAGGGTGGAGGCTGTGGGGTGTAATGACACCAAGCAGAAGGCTAAATTTGCAATGTCAATGATGTCAGTACCAAGTACAGAGATTATGTAACGACTCCATGGAGTTTCAAGTAAAGGCCAGAGAGAATACAGCATACGTCTTACAAAAAGTAACTTCCAACACTGGCTTGCTTAAGCTGCAAAAGTTTGATTAGTAAACATTTTTCTTCATTGCTCCCCCCACCCCCCGTGTCTTTTCCACACCACCTACTTAAGTGGGTTAGTTTTATTTTAAGCTTTTTTTACCAGCTGTTGCATCATTTACCAGCTCAACTGCCTCACGAGAGGGAGTGCTGAGGTCCAGAGATAGTAGGCTTACCTTTCAACCTAAGCCTTAAGTGAAAGCTACAATCTCTCAGACAAGTAGTATTTCTTTTCCTGATAACAGAAGAATGTAGTGTGAAGTAGTATTGCCCTCTCTCCTAGCCTCACTCTTCCATGCATCTTCTCCTGCTTTTGTTTTATATGAATAGATGATAAACAATTTACAAAAGAAGAATTGTTGAAAGGATAACCAGCCCAATAATGTTCACAAATATATTTTTGGTACAGGGCTGCTTTTGTTCTTTGTGTTCTTTTCTTTTTTTTTCTTTTCCCTTTGTGTGTTTCTCTTCATAGTGCACTTTCTGTATTCACTGCAGTGCCATTAAAATGTCTTTTATCCTTGTTTGGCTTTCCTTTCTTTTCTCCTTTGAGCATGCTGGATTTCTTCTATTTCTAGTCTCTTTTCGTTTTGCTGAATTTCACCACTTGTCCACCTGTGCTATAAATACTGGCAAAGTCATTCTAAATTTGCTCAGACAAAAACATGGATTGAATTTCAGTCACAAACCATTCAGTTTCAGCTAAAGTACCATTACATCAGACTAACACTTACACCCACTATCTTTCAAAATGAATCCGTTTTCAACAGTAAAACAAAATAAAGTTTATACTCTATAAAAAGCTTAATATCAGCCTGAAACACCTCATTATGGGAATTACCTACTTATTCAGGAGTTAAGGTGAATGCTTGAGAAGCACATTCCCGCAGAATGACTACTTGATGATGCACTTATGAAGGGTATTATTAGACTGATGATTTCAATGAATACAGAAGACCTCACTGGATAATTCTGGAGGTCAAGTGAGTGGGCCCCTGCTGAAATGTGTATCTGCGTTGTGTGTATTTTCAGAAAGGGCAATTATCTGTTAAGTGGAATTTTTCACATCAAATGGTGTGTTAAGTTGGCAGATTTCTGCAGCTCTATATGGAGGAATCTGATTCCCAATCACATGGCTAGAGTTGACCCGCACTGCCTTATTGGTTGGTTTATCTCACACAATTACGATGAAATGTTTGTGTTATTTATAAATAAAGAAAAGCAATGAATGGAAAAGGAAATAGAGACAACAACCGAAATATGTATGTTTCACTTGCAGTTAAGTTAAATGCATCTATTAACCTCTTAGTTCTATGTTTTAAACTCAACAAGGCAGTGCAGTCACCAGATACACAAATCAGCGTGGAATTGATCCCCCCCCACCCACCACCCCCCCACTCATTCAGCCACATTGCTCTATTTTCTTTAATGTATTTATTTATTTTTATGATTGCACTCTCTTCTTTCTTTCCTTCATTTTTTTGTCATCTCTTGCCACCTACTGATCTTGCACATCTTTCACCAGATGATGGCAGCACTGCCTTTTCTGAATGATGATGAACATAGTAAGTACAGAAGTGCTTTTTCACCCCACATAACCCTTTGCTGTCTAAGCATCCTGGTGGAGATTTTACTATTAAGCATCTAGCAGTTTCACCATCTCACTGTTTCAGTGTTGCTGTCTAGCAAATCAGATTTAATGAAGGCAAGCTGGATGTAGCTTACTTTGTTAAGCCCCTGTACTCTCATAAGCCGGTTGTTCTGAGAAATAGTCCACTCTGTTTGGACAAATGCTAAAGCTCTTGGTTGGGGAGGCTTACTGTGGAACAGATGATCCACAATAGTCCACAATAGTCCACAATAGTTTTAATAATAATAAGTGTCATAGAGCTGTTAACATCCTTAACAGCTAGTTTATTTTGCTGGTTATTTCAGAGCTTAACATTTATTTACCTATTTATACAGAAGGAATAAAACGGAGAACATTTTCAACTATGAAATTCCATATATTCAATATTATAATATCATAGCACTGAAATGTGTTAACGAATAGCTCTTCCACTTTCCATCGTTTTCCGAGCGGATTTAATTTGGCTGGAGGGCCAGTCAGCCAAACAAAAATGAACTCTTACTAAAATAAACATGTCTGGATCTTTCTTTACAGGCACTTGGCAGAAGCTACTCCCTTTCCCCGCCAGCCAGAGTGCCATCCATGGGCCAGAAGTCAGCTTCAACTTCTTCTTCCCCCAAGCCTCTGACTCGGGCTACCACTACTCCCCCAGCAAGGCAGACATCCTGGCTGGAGAAGGGCCCCAAACCCCCTACACCCTGGGAGGCCGCCTCCCGGCATCCCCTGGGTCTGGTGGATGAAGCCTTTGCTGGCCAGAACCTCCACCAAACCCTGGCCTCAAACATCCGCTTGGCAGCACAGCGCAAAATGCTGCCCGAGCCGCCAGCAGAGTGGAAGGCCAGGGTGTCTTACCAGTCCCAGCAGAAAACAGGCAGCCAGACTTGGAGCCAGAGCCAAAGTCGCAGTCAGAGTCGAGCTCCCCTGCCATCATTTGTGTCAGCAACAAAGAGTGCTGTCTCCACTCCCACTGCTCATGCTGGTTACAGGTCCCTGCCAAGGCAGTGGCAGCCTCAAAGGTCTGTGACAGAAGCAAACTTGGGGCCCTCAGTGTCTTCATCTAAGAGGCCCTTGGGTAAGCAAACTTACAAGTCTGTATTCACCAGCAACACTTGGAGTTGGAGACGGTAGGATACAGCTCAACTGTTGTGACCATATGTGACCAAACGCATTCAAGTACAGTTAGAGGAGTTTCTTTTTAAATTCATCAACATCTAAACAAACCATATTGTGAGTGAGTAGTGAGCTAATATATAATGAGCTGGAAAGTTGGAAAGAGTTCTCCTGGTTTTGATGCTACACTTAAATACTATTACGTTTCTAATTTTTTTTTCTGTTACATCTTCAGTGCAAAAGGATTTAGAAGACATATTTGCATGCCATAATCAAATGTGAAAATAGATGATTACTATAACTATATATGGAGACTTCAAAAAAGATTTCAGCTACATTTAAGTTACAGCTGTCTAGCTTTGTGAATACACTGAAGTGGGCCTGTAGTTCCTCATATAAAGCAGTGAGTATGTTGTTAAGAGTGAATATACTGAGAGTAAATGTTACGTGCTGAATAAATGGAAGGTTTTGAGTTATTATATAGAAACAGAACTGTACATCTGGAGATAACGGTGATAACAGTACCAGCTGACTATCCAGTTAGCCTTTTGGAATATACAAAAAGAGAAGAAAAGAGACATGAGAAGCTGCTAAGAGAGAAAAAGAAACAGTGACCCACCCATCTTATAGTAAGTTGCAAGCAAAGATTGTCTCTTGAATTGTTTTGAGCTTGTGGATTTGCTGTTCATCCTCGTTTAATTTTCTGCTGTGGGTGTATGTATTTAGCATGCTGGTTCTTGCAGTGAATGTGCACTTTTTCTTTTTTTTTTTGCTGGTTTTGTTTGATTTTCAGTCCATGAAACTTGAGGATGGGTGCATGTGTGGTGTTTTCAGATCAAGAAATCCTTTCACTGTCAGAATGAAAGCAGTGATGCATTAGAAGTGAGGCTTAAACCTTGAGCAAAGGTTAGTGCTATAACTCAGAATGTTGTGGGCGGACGTGTTGTTATGTAAGCTCTAATAAGTGAGATTAATTCACTTATTTACCAGGTGCATTTTAATTAGTGCATTAGCATGTGGTCACTAACTATTCAGATAGAGAGAGAGAGAGAGAGAGAGAGAGAGAGAGGGAAGATAAGAAGCCCAAAATGGGTCACCTTTCCTACCAATTCAGTTTGTCAACATTTTTTTTTTGTTGCAGTTTATAGAAGGACAGTGGCATTTTAGTTGGGAGTGAACATATAATCAAGGAACGTTGATGAATTCTAATTATGAATCCAAAAAAAAAAAAGATTTTGTTTAGGTTTATGATAGGTTTACAAGAGTGGGAGAATTGCTTACCATATGTGATGGCTTTGTGGTTTGTGTTTAGTTTGGGCTTTTGCTGTAACTTTGCAATCATCTCTAAAGATTAAGACTGGGTTGGTGTTTCCACAGAGTGTACATAATGTCCGAATGTGATTCTAACCAAGCAGTCTCATAATCATAAATAAGATTTATCACACAGCATTGTGCTGAACATCCTGACATGCTATAGTGTATCTGTGATGATTTCACTCTATTGCTTCCATTCAAACAGCACTTATTATCGATATGATACAATACCAGTAATCAATATCTGTTCCAGCCTCATTCAGATATAGTTTCACATGAAGCATTTTTCAAAATAAATTCAGCTAAAAAGCACTATTCCACAAATTGCACTGTGTGTTTGTGCTCTTTGCTCTTTATTCCAAGCATGAAATACTTTGCTCTAGGCCATTTGTTGCTTGCTGTACCATCCCATGAAGCTTTTTGTATGATGTGTTGTCTTTAATAGTCACTCGCTCTGTATCCAGCAGAGGGGGTCAGAAGGGTTTGGGGTAGTGGGGGAGGGGGTTGTTCCCATGGTGACCACCAGTTACATAATAACAGTGGCTACCTACTGTAGCTGAACCATTAGAGAACAAGAGATAAGGACACAAGGGGAAACGATAAACAGAAATTATTTCCATATCATTCAGATTTGGAAAACACTTTTTTTTCGAAATTCAAATGCTATTAAAAGGGTGGAGCCTGAATTGTGAACAATACCTCAAAAGTGCTGCATACGTAGCTTTAAAATGTTTCATGTTCTGTGTGTGGAGCCCCTGGCATGGTTTTATGTATGCCATGCATTACAGTGTGCCGGAACATCTAATCTTATGCTTTCCTGCCCTGCTGGGTGCAGACACTCCTCCTGCCTCCCTTTATTTGTCTCTTTTGCCAAGTAAAAGACTATATGGGAGGTAAATTAAATTTATCAGGGTCAATTAAAACATAGTGACTGGATTATAAGGTGAGTGCACCCTATTAGGCCGTGGTCTCTGCTATATCACATGATGGCCTTTAAAACAAATAGTATCTGATTGGTCTGCAGGCCCTGAGGGGGCCATGTTGTCATGCCGGATGTCACTGAATATATTTATTGTTGGCTGTGCAGTGCACATCTGGAGCACTGATAAATACAAATGTTGCTGAAACAACTTTATTTTTGACGTTAAAGCTTTGTCAGTGTTTTCCAAGAGTGTTTCCATCCCTTTAGTGCTTTCCAATTCATGTATATTTGCAAAGTTGCGAGACTGCAGCAGATTATTGCCCTTTGTACTGTGAGCAAATCAAAATCATATCAACCTCTGTTCTACCACAGGCTCAGGCAGGCACAGTGAATACAGAATAGGTGAACCATAGTGGGCTAAGCAGGATTCATATAGATCTTAGGTTCATCCATCAGACGTACCCTCACAGCCCTGTCAGATGAACTCAAGTAACCCTTCATTGACCCAACCCCTCATGCTCCAAGTGGGTTCATTTGAATTGAACTATCAATGCTTTAAATGTGGACATAATAATGGGTGTTACAGTATTTTTTATACTATATCACTACATCACTTTGTACCATTGTGATCATTTATTTATCTAATACTTTCACCTGTTTATGCTTTTAACTGTGTATTTATCCATTTATTGTAGCCACCTATTTCAGCTGCTTACACATACCTTTCACAAGATTGTTCAGATGTTACAGCTATCTCAGTGTGGATATATATTTTTAATCAAAATTTTAAAATTGTATTTGATGAAATTAGTTTAGTTATTTCACAACCTTTCCACATACATTGGCAACTGTAGAAGTATTATACTCCTGTGTGTAAGTATCCCTAGTTGATCACAGCCTACACCTAGAGTGATAACAGTACAGAGAGAGATAGACGGTGAGCAATAGAGCAGTGGCGGCAGTGCTCTAAAATTAGTCACTCCTCAGCTTCTGAACTAAATACCAATGACAACAAAGTGTCCACCCACCCACTCATTCAGTCACTCAGTCAGTCGGGTGAGGCTGCAGCCCACCCTCCCCTCGACAAGCCCCAGTGACGGGGAGCACCAGCACCCACACTACCCAGTCTGACCCTCTCGCCTCTCACCTTTCTGACTTCCTACCCTGAGGAGACAAGCACATACTAAGACTCCCCCCTGAGGGTCCTTCAGGACAGGTAAGCCATCACGCCGGGCTTCTCCACAGGTGTGCTGTCCAGTTCTAATGTGACGCTTGCACTTTGAATCAAGCATGGTTCCTCTCTCCCACGTACAGTTGTTCCCACCACATTTTCCTGTCAGCCACACAGCTTGCCTTGTCTCACAGTTAAAAGTAATTTCTGAATTTTAAAATAATTTCTCATAAATATGTTTATGATTAATGCATCTACTCTTTATCTTACTGCTTGATGTGTTTTTCTGTGGGGAACATCCTGCTTTTAACAGTAAATCCCAAAACATGTTTTATGTTTATCTTTTGCTAAATATGTTTAAAAAAAAACCAAAAAAAACATAAAACTGACAACAAGATCCTGAAGTTGCTTTATGGAAGCTAAAAGTAAACTTTGCAAACTTTTATCCTCAGCCTACTTAGCAGAAACAGTGAATAGACTTTGGCTTTGCCATGAAATGCTCCTTTGTTCCATCAAGAAACTTTGTGAACAGTATTTTGGTTTGGAATGAAACATTTGTTTTGTGCTCTCTTGACACCTGTGCTGTAAACTTTCCGCTGTGCTATTTCATCCTGTGTCTCACGTGTTTGCTGTGACAGCAGCATGCTCTCTATCTGTGTCCCTTCAGCCCACTTGGGTAATTTCAAACATATTGATTCCAGGAGCCCTGACACAGCTGGTTGCCATGTCTGAAGAGCATGTGCTCGGCGTTTAGCAGCCCAAGGTTATTTAAAGGGATGTGCTAACTTTGCCCTTTTCACTGCCCCAATAAATTCTGTCTGCTTCGGTGGGTCTTTGTGCTTGTTGTGGATGCTTGATGTTGGCCAATCGATGGCCAACATGCAGCCGTGTTGTCTTGCTTTTGTGCCTTGTTGTATATTTGAACAGGTTGTACTCATGTGCACTGTCTCCCAGGACTTCCAACCTCACCACAGACCCCCCAAGGGGCAGCCATGTCACAGTTCTCCACCATGACAACCAGGGAGAGGAAAATGCAGGCGGCAGCAATCTGCAGGGAGGTTCAAGCCCAGGAAGGTAGACATATCATTTCCTCTTCACTTCCTTGTTTTCTCATCCCTTTGCCCCCTCAGTTTTTCTCACTTTCTCTTGTTACACCGTTTCTTTGCTTCTGTTTCCATCTCACCTTCTCTCCTTCTCATCACATCCTGCTCCTTTCACCCCTCTGCCTTCTCTTCTTATCACACATAACATCCTGGCACATTAGCTTTACTGTAAACACCTTGTCCTACACACATGTATTGGACACAGCCACACACTCTGTGTGGAAGGCATGAGCTCACCATTTGCCAGTCCAGCATTTGCCATCCCTTCCTTCTACGACCTATAAATAAGCAAATGAATACTTTTATGGGCCAAAGTAACTAATCCCTTTGTTGTCCTTTGAACGTACTATTTCAGGGTGAGGGCAACTGTGTGGCTCACTGGGATAGGGAGGGTCTGAAGGCTACTGACAGCTGAAAGATATTCTGGCAAATTATATGTCTCACTCTCAGATATAGGCCTGTGACATATCCATGATCAGCATGCAGTAGCTAGCACGCGGCGCTAACCACAAAACAAGCAATGGACATGAGTGGATTATGAGGGAAGATAATTCCCCATTCATCATATTGGCAGGAACACCAAGTCAGCAATCCGTGTAGAGGGCTTTTTTTTTCTTTGCAGTCATGTTTTTTCCTGTGTGAATATAGTTTGTGTTCGATGAGGTTTGATAAGTGGGACTATAAGAAAAAAGGAAAATAAATTTGTCTTGTCAGAAGTATGATCAATGTACAAGTATGTAGCAAATACACAAGCTCTTCAGCCTTTTGCTTGTTTCTTTGTTGTCCAGATATAGAGATGGATCTTGGGAAGAAAATGAGCGTGCCTAAGGACATCATGCTGGAGGAGCTGTCTCTTGCCTCCAACCGGGGCTCCCGTCTCTTCAAAATGCGCCAGAGACGCTCAGAAAAATACACATTTGAGAGCACCCAGAATGAAAACAACCAGCAGCTCAATGTAAGCAGAAACTGGGATGCAGCAATCACGCAATAGAACAGAGTCAGCGCCTCTAAAGCTCACTAATTAACACCTTATATCTATTTAACCCTTAAAAAGCCAAAGTGTATAAATGGGAAGTTGTAGTTTTACAGGGAGCTGTGTACTGGACTAGCCTAATCCTTGGTCTGGAGCAGTGACTTCCTTGACTTGTCCTTGCAACCCACAGTAAAATCACAGCTTCAAGTGGATTTAGCCAACTATCACAGCACACTTGAGAATAGGGTTATTGCGAGCCTTTCGCACTGTGTTTTCTTCATGCACAGTCATCCCTCCCCACCACATCTTTTCTCTCCATCACAGGAAAAATAGTCGCACAATACCATACATCCTGACAAAGTATATGTGAGAAAGATTAGGCACTTGAAGTGTTTATCTGACTCGTGCTACATACATGGAGTGGCACAGAATAGTAGTAGTGAAAGTCTTCCAGCTGGTCATAAATAGCTTTATTAATGTCCCTTTGTGTATGGATGGGCAGTGAGCCAAGTCAGCGTTTTCTTTTCCCAGCATCACTTAACTGAGCCTGATTTATATACTGAAGCTGTCAGTTAAAATGAATCAAGATAAAGTAATTATGTTTCTCTTTGTTATATCTAATTAATTAGCAACACTAGTTACATCCTTTTTCATGTAGTTGGGTGATGGCCGTGTGTACTTTTCACTGACTTCTTGAAGTCCATAGATAAAATAGTTATTATGCTCCAGGGAAGTTTCCCCCCTCATCTTTGAAGTGAGTAGAACTCACATATCTCTGGTTTGTTTATTGCTTGGGGCAACGGAGGGACTTTGTTTCAAGTTGTCAACATTTCCTGAGGAAGTCCTGGAGTAAATCATCATAAATATCTTTCAGAGGGATGAAAGCTGGATACTTGGGCTGCAGCACATTTCGCCCTGGCCCAGAAAACAATGTTTCTAATGTTGAGAGAAACTGCTAAATGCTTTGAGTCCACATGGAAAAAAGCAGCATTGAAAATTGGAACATTTGGCTTCAGTGTGAATCACCTTTGATTTACTGTACATGCAAACCACATTTTTCATTGTGTTTCCATAAATCTAAATACATCAGAAAACTCTGAGATATTTTTGCTGTCTGTCAATCAAATCATGAGGTCCACTTAAATAGCGCTCCTGGAGCTTTCATTCTTATTACACAATCTTCCCCAACAACTGGAGTTTGCTCAGTTGTCAAGCAATTGTAGATGTTTTGTGATGACTTTTGTGTGTTAAACTTTTGCTTTAAGCTCAACTCGCCTCTTCGATCTTTCTTTCAGAACGCAGGCGTTTCTCAAACGGAGAATGGGAATGCCACGGACAGCCACGGTGGCAAGAACAACTCGGGTGTCGACCAGCCACCTAAAGTGCCAGCTGACACACCAGAAACAAAAATGGCGGCAAATCCAGACAGTATCGCCCCGGGTAGGTGACACTGGTGACACCAAAACATTTCAAGGACCCGAGAATACTGCAGCAGTAATAAACTGTAGCTAAAGCTAAGCTGACCAAACCAGCTGACCTTACTTACTCCCTGTTTGAGCAGCACATTGCACGAGAATCTGTTTCCCATTTATCATGACATCACTGACAGTGTTTTCCTGACCACTGTGTTTTAAGCAAGACGAACTTCTTGGCCTAACTGATACATTTGGTATTATTTTGTCATGCAGAACTTTGTGTGGGCAGCCTTTTTTTCGGGCACGCTAATATATTAAACATACAGTACAGCTCAGGAGAAATAGCATTGGTCTTCTGTGGATGTGCTCTCCACAAATTCACTCATATTTTGATAAGGATTCAACTGTCTTTCATTGTTTGTACTCACACAGGCTTTGATCGTGTAGGAAAACATTTTCTTCTTGCCTGGAATCTGCTGGCTTCAGGCAGAATATGATTACATGTTTTTATTCTCCCTCTCTCTGCCTGTCTCCTTTCTTCCTTTCTCTCATTCTGTCTTCATCCCACTTCTTTGTTTTATGTCTGCTCCTCCACATTCAAGCTATTTCTCTCACTCTCGTTACAATCAGCTTTGACCATCTCTTTACAAAAATTGTTGAGTTTTACCAAGGGGAAGTGTTTCCTGTTTTCCTCCCGTGCCACTGATACCATCAGCTTTGCACTCACATCCTCCCTTGTGTCTCAACTGTGGCCAGCTGACACAAAACCGTGCTGATTTAGGGATGAGTATGTCTACACGGGGGTGTGGTGTTATTTCTGGTGGTCAGGACCAGACACCACCCTTCAGTGTCTGAATGAAGTCACTCCAGCTGTAGCAGAAAACAGGCCAAAGTGCATTAGGTATCAAATGGTAAGAACTCTTAAAATAGCACACTCATCCACACAGCGGAACATGTTCCATGTCCCTGTACTGGTAGCAAAATATTTAACCAGGCTATTGATATACAGTTAAAACTTATAATCTAATGGAGCTTAGATGAGACAATAATTGGCGGGAGATATGCTTAGGGTATTTTAGCTTGAAAGTGGTAACAACATTATATAATAATTTACTATAGGATGCATAGAAGTGTTGCTGTTACCACTGCCTAAAAATGTACTGTAATGAATGAACTGTTTTGTGCCATTTTCAAAGCAAAGCATAGAGGAACATTAAATGTGTCTTCAGTTATTGGACCATGTTTCTAAATGTTGCCACGTTTAACCAGAAAATCAGTTATGGACAATAAGCCAGCCTGCTGTCTTTTTCTCTTGTTTTTTTCTCTCTTTTTGGGATCCCTCTTTTATCTCCACTCGGGCTACATAGAGCTGGGCGTGTGACCAGTCCTTTCCCACAAAAATATAAAATCAGCCAATTGTCCAGTCACAAGAACAACAATCCAGGGCCTCAGAAAAATCTTGTTTTCAATGTTCAGTGTTTCAGTGTTTTGTAATAGATTCCCCCCAAAATCTGTAAACTTCCCCGCAGGTCTGTTTGGTCTCTCCTGCTTCCTCCTCAGGGCAAAACATAAACTCAGGAAGGGGGATTGTTCATTGTGAGAGGTTAGGACGTGACACGACGCCTCGTGTTATGTAATGCCTCAGCTTGCGAGCCCCCCCTGAGTGAAGCACTGGGTTTGAAGGATACTGCTTTGGATGGGCCTCTCCCATCAACACACACTGACTATGCAGGGAGACATACATGCAGGCATGCACATACACACACACACTGAGACACAGGGAAGCTGCCCCTTGATTTGTTTGGCTGTGAATTTTGATGAGAGTATAAAGAGCTAAAGAAAAAACTGTGGAGGTTACAACAATGTTGAGCACTGCCAATGAATATAAAGAGTTACATATTAATGAAAAAAAATATAATAGTTTCCTCAAATGTCATCTTTTTTCAACAGTGTAGGTTAAATATACTATTTTTACAGATTTTGTTTTTCCTTTTTTTTCATTTGTAGTCAGACTATTGAATTCTTTATCCCCTTTGTTCTCTCTCTCTCTCTCTCGCACACACACACACACACACACACACACACAGACACACACACACACACAAATTGTATTCTGCAAAAACAACAGCAAAAAAAAAAGACCAAAAATGAAAAGAAAACTGCAGTGTTAGAAAAAAATACCAGACTGCTTAAATTTAACACTAAGTACTTTAAAGCTAAAAAAAGCAACTTTGCCTTTTGACAGCTCCAAATGACAGCAAAAGGTGAACTTTATTTATTTTTTTAACTTCAGTACCCAGAAATCATATGAAGAGACATCAGCATGCACTTCCACTCAAGTTCACTCATGGCCAGCTGACAGGTCTGTGATCTTTTTATACAAAATGAAATCAAAGGGATGGATCAGCTTTCTGTGGACAGCCTGTTTTCTTGTCACGGTGTAAGAAATAGTTTTGAATTTAGCTCTTAAGTTAAACATCATTACTTACCATGTGTGGAGAAATTCCCAAACATTACAACGGAACTGTTTTGGAAAAATAAGGTCAACTTGAAAAATATAAATAAATAGATTTAAAAAAAAAAAAAGAAGCGAAATGGAAAAACTGATGTCTGCTCTTTATTTGGCATAGAACACCCTTATGTTCAATCACTCTCTCTGTTATGTATATGTCTGTTATGTCTGTATAACTCACCCAGGTTATGGAGGTCCTTTGCAAGATATCCCTCCAGAGAAGTTCAACTGTACAGCTGTGCCAAAGTCCTACCACTCACCCTGGGAGCAGGCCATCATCAATGACCCGGCCTTAGCTGACACCCTCATGAACTGCATGCCTGAGCCAGCACCCCGACCAGAACTACCAGGGTACAAATGTTTCAACAGGTAACTACCACAAAGGTGAAAAGGAAGTTATCCATAAAATACGAGACCTCCAAACTAAACAACTATATACATCAACTGTCCTTACCCTCAGAAGCGTTTCCTGAAATAGTGCCCTATGGTTGAAACTAACTAACCCTTTTATGATGTGATAGAAGTTTGGTTAGTTTTAGGCAAAGACCATAGTTTGGTCATAGAAGTCATAACCTCATAGAATAACTGTGGTGATGGTTAAAAACATTAACTGTTGGTTTGAAAATGGAACAGTCACCTGTATTAAAATCCAGTGTTTTGTGGACTGATCCATCCACCTCAGCCTCGTCCCTCACCTAACCTCGACCTAACCTCGTTCTTTGTTCCTGTCATAATTACTACAACCACTAGACGGAGCTGTCACTTGAAAGTAGACATGTCATTTTTGGGGTATTGCTGGATATCACTTAACAATAAAACATAGCTGTGGATCGTAATGAACTGCTTGCACGAACGACTTATGGGGATTTGTTGGGGGGAGGGCAGTGTCATGGAATATCACTGCAAGATGCCAAATGTACAGATGCTAAAACGTGTATGAATATTTGTTATTCAAAGCAAAACCGACTTAATTGAGCAAAGTGGTGTTTTATTGCTTAATTTAACTCTTCTTTTGTCCCTGAAATACTGTGTTATTTTGTCTATCAAAATTTACAGTCTTATTTTAATTCAGGCAAGTGCTGAGTGAGCAAATCAAGTATTGCTCATCCTCAAGTAGTCCTTCATCTGACTCACAATGTACACAAGTATTGTATGCTGCTCATCCTAACCAGCTATCTCTTGTTATATGTCCTCTGGTCAAAGTCTTTGCTTGGCTCTAATTAGTTGCATCACTTAAAATGTCACTTGTATGCATCTTGTGTTAACGCTGTCATTCTGTCTCCTCCAGGGTGGCAACCCCGTTCGGAGGCTTCAGCAAGGCACCTAGACCTGCTCCCATCAAGCTGCTGCAGGTGGAACCCCTCCCAGACTTCCCTGAGCTCCAGGGTGACGCAACAGTAAATCGTCCCTCCTTCAACAGATCTGCTCTGGGGTGGGTGTCGGCGGGTGGGCCAGTCGCCCTTCCTACCGTTTCCCTTGATCCTCTGCTCATCCCTGAGTCAGAAGACCTTTGAACCCATAATGAAGTCACACAGAGATGCTGTCTACTTCGTTGTTGCACCCAAGGTTATGGTGGGCAAGGAAATGTTTTGGTCAGAACAGAGTCAGGGTTGTCCTGTTGGCTGTAGCTGGTCAAAGTTACCATGTGTCCAGCATCCCTTGGTTTTCCAGGGATCTTAGCTATTGCACTGCACTCAGAAATGAACTAATCATTAATTAATGTACAGTAGGCAGAAACACTACTGGAATAAACAGAATCTGTTGTATATTAATGTGCATAAGAGTATTTTGTCTTACAGACACGACACAAGTTTCGCTCAATAAAATGGTGTGGAATGCAACAAAACCTACAGAACTTTTCAGTGTTTTTATTTTTCGTGCTTGGACTTGCTGATAGAATTAACACCCACATTCGAGACGCTTCTCGTTTTGGACATGGATTGAAATCTGTAGCATATTCCGCAACAAGCCCCACGGTAATAATTTCACAGTGAGATGGTCAGAGCGACACTGAAGGCTCACTTGAGTGAACGATGCTGTGGCTGTGTGCTGTACTCGTATGCAAACCCATCACTTATCACATCGTGTGAGAGGCCAAACATACATGTGAGCCACTGTAACACGCCTCAAGGTTACACTGCCTTACAAATGAAATCTGCTTCACTGACATGAGCCGCTTGACTGATGCGTCTCTCACCTTTTGGCTATGCCCGGTGGAAGGAGTGGGATTGATGGGAGAGCTGCTTGATGAGCTGTGCCCACTCCTTATCTGTCTCTCTGTTTATTACCACAGCATTTGGAAGCCTATCTCAGATATATCAGACTGAAGCAAACAGACTTGACTGACTGAAAGTTACCAGCAGGTTTTACTAGAGCTACAGTCAGACTTTAATATCAGTAATTTGTAATAGTGTAGATAAAAACGAATGAGCTTGTGTTATCTCAGTGAGGAGTCAGGTCTCCATTAGGAGGGATCACATCTCTCTGTACGTAAAGCTGTCAATCACTGTGACAAGGTGTCATATATAGGATAACATGGTATTTGTAACATATGACTGAGCGTTGACGTCAGCTCAGTAAGTTATGGGTCTGGTTTGAATACGGTGTGTTTTTGGTGTCAGTTTGGTGTCTGAGCCACTTTCTGCATATTCTGGACACTTTTCAGCAATTTTATATTTAAAATTTTCTATATATTTAAAAAAACTAAGGAGAAAATCTACAGAATAAATTTCATAATAATATACATACTGACTATAGAATTAAATCTAACATGGGCAACAATGATTGCTGAGCACCAAAGATGCCACATGATCCTGCAGACTTTAAAAAAAAAAAAAAAAAAATTATCCAGAACTTTTATAAAGTAAGATCCTTTGCCACACTTTCTCATGAAATCCTTACGTTCTGGAGGCCGGTGCATCTTTGGCTGAAGAAGGGACATGTTTAATTTTGTGTAAGTTATTGATGTCTTCTTTGTGTCCAAAAGTGAATTAGGAAATGCCTCTCAGATTTCCTACAGCCATGTGACCGAGTCCAGCATCAGCATTCCTCGCCTCTGTCAGAGACCCTTTGGAATGTGCAGCCCCCAGTGCCACTCCTTTCTGAGTCCTATTGAATTCCTCTTGCCAACTTCTTCAGGAGAACGGTGTGTATAGCACACCGCCCAGCATCCAACAGAGCCAGTGGTTCTGCCAAGAACCATTGTAAATATTGAGTAGTGTTTATCAAGGGCAGGCATGACCTCCCTTTGAACTTTGATTGTAGCCATTATCAAAATGCAGCAACGGAAATATTATTGGCAGGGACTGTAGCATAGGCTGAGGATCGGGGAGCTAGACGATTCGATTATTAGTCTCTAACTGCAACCAGTTTCCCCTCAGGCGTGTTTGTCTTGGCATGAGATGGCACAGTGGACACAGGGCACAGGACACTCAATTATCAGCTGTGAGGTTTAGAGCTTGCTCTGGACAATAGGGGGGCATGTTGGGTAGAGAGACGGTCCCTAAACTGAAGGTTTAGGGGCCGTTGAAGTTATTTGCAGCAATCAGAGTCTGCTTGTGCTTAGTCCTTCTAAATTGCTCTGAATAAGTGCACCAGGGAGAGTGTAGGAGTAGCGTACTGGAGCCTCAATGCTTCAATGCAATTCTACTGAGCTCAAATGCACAACAGTCCTTTTAGAAAGTGCTTTTGGAGAGGAAGAAAGAGCATACAAACACCTGATAGGAATCTAAGCCTGGAGTGGCCACTTGTTATGTAACAAGAACCCTGATAAGACGGGAACATGGCACTTTTTTCTGACATCAACAGGTGCAAGAAGCAAGACAGACGTCAAATTCGACTAAATTTCATCATTCATCTTTTGTTTTATACTCTGTGACCTCGCTTAGGGCTCAGACTGAGCAGCTGGTCTTCCATATCTTTATCAGCAGTTAACAATGGACTCTGCTGCAGTTGCATTGCATGTCATGTTTTAAAGATAAAGTCCCTTGGGTTCCCATCTGCACACACAGCACCAAGCACTGAGTGTGCAGTATGCTGCTGACACAGACAACGGCTTAAAGGTTGAGCCACATGACCAGCCAATATCCCAGAAGGATTTCTTTAAGTATGCATGGGTCGAATGAGAAAACAAATGTGTTACATGTGTTACAACAAATAAAAACTGCAAGGGCAGGGAGGCATATGGTTCTCTTAGAGGTTTTAGCATGCAGACACATTTTTGACGAGTTCACAGACTATACGTTGAGTTATGCTCAAATTTTTCACCAGACGTTGAAAATCCTGGATTAACCTGGCAGAATTGTGTTAAAGTGACCTCGTAACATAAAAATCCACATGCAACTGCAAAGCACAGCTAATCTACAGTGTGTAAATGTTTTAGATCTTTCTCATCTGATGACATGATAGATTTGCTTAGTTTGATGGATGTCTGCAGCAGGTGGTCATTTTCATAGGAAAGTGCAAAGTCCAATGGGATAGCTAAAAATAGGAGTGAAAATAAAACATCCCAGGGGTCAGTAGGGTGGTTTTGGGTTACCCAGTGAGGTGAGGTGAAAGGTGACGGGGCACACATTCCACTCCTGAAATGAGGTGAAATGATGCAGTAGGTTGAACTATGTTTCGCTCTGAGAAAATTTTCTGTCAAGCGTAAGCACGGGTGTGGATGCCTGCATACATGCACGTTCAATGATGAACATGCTTGTTTCTATATGTGTGTGTGTTTGTGTGTGTGTAGGTTTGTGGGGATTACTGAATTGGATGGAATCACAAGGTGAATGCCTGATCTTTTGGTACAAATAAATCGGGAAAATGATTGTTGAGCACTGTGCACTCACTTTCATCAATTGCAGAGAGGTTAAGTACACAAAAATTCCCCACTGTAGAAAGCACTTTATGGAGGGATGCACACAGCTAGGCTAGTAATTAGCTTGTTCGGACAAATGAACATTCAAGATTGTGTTCCTCTTTACTTGGAAAAGCCCTCGAGACCAATTAGAGCTTTGTTCTCTCACAGTAATCCAGCCTTTGACTTATACCTCCAGGGAATCATCTATATTCCCGACTAGTCAATATATGTTAACCTCCTCCGTTTGGTTAATAGTCAGTGAAGAATTATTAACTTACAACTTCAACAACAACAACAACAACAACAACACAATCATTAAATAAACAAACTGTAGCGTTGAGTCCTTCAGGTAATAAGTAAAATGCTCTTTCTTATCTAATGTAACTGGGAAAGAACGGAAAATAGCTTTAAATATCCTTAATGCAGAGTTAGGGGGGAAATAGCCCATTTTTGATGATGTTGCCGGGGAAAGAATAATTAATGTGCCTTATCTTAGTCAATGAAGGGTATTACTTTCCCTAACAGACAGCACTGAGGCAATAGCATGCTTTTCCTGTGAGCTGCAGCTACCGCAGATACGGCAAACACAGCAGTGAAATATATCACAGTCACCCCTTTGGCTGCGCTCCAGAATTAATGTAACATGGTCAATTGCCAAAAAATTATGCTTATGTCATCCACTTTTCTGCAGTAAAACAAGGAGCACAGTCCTACTCTGGGGTTAGAAAGGAAATGTAAATTAAATCAAGTGAATAAAGATAAATAAACACACACAGATAAATGTTTTTTGGATGGACACACCCTCTCACCTGCTTTTATTGTGGTGTATTATGAAATACACCACATTCTGGTACATCATGCTGTGTTTGTAGTAATGCTAACTCATCATGATAGCACACAAATACCATTTCAGTGAAAAACTTTGTTGTATCTTATCAGTGATTCAAAGAACTATGTGTTCTGAGGGCTCTTATTTTGAAATCTGACTGGACTGAAATGCATTTCCAGATGTCACAACTAAGAAGTACAAAAGTCCTCACCAAGAACCATTAACTTAATTGTTCTTTAGAAACCTGAGGAGTGGTTTCGTTCCAAGAAAAACTCATCATTACCGGAGTTTAATCCCTGGTTAAATATAGCAGGAGTTGCTTCAGAGGCGTCACCTCCCGTGGCCCCCATTGTGGCATTTGAGCATGTCTAATCTCTTGCGTAACAACAGGGTATTCACTTCTGTGTGGTTCCTCATTAGTAGTAATTCAATATCAACACAACAAATGGTGTCACAGAAAACACTACAAGCTTTGCTTTGTTCAGTCATTCCACTTTATGTGTTTTTTTTTTTCAGAAAGCAACAAAAGGGTGTTTTCATTTAAGAGGAGCAGCTTTGATTGACAATCTCAAATGCAACATGAATTCTTAACAAATATCCCATTTTTGTTTGTGTTTATTTGTATGGTCAGGACAACTTGTGTCCTCGTATAACTAAAACCATTGCTTCATTAGTACAGGCTGTTCCATTTGAATTATTTGCATTTCCCATGATACCACGTGCATCCAAGTTTGCATGCGCGCACAGAAGCATACACACAAACTAGGGCATTTTTTTATTACCCAGACAGGAGCAGATTAAGTTCACATTTTAATTAGACTCTTAAGTTTTGCAGTTGCTGTTACTACAGCAGAAGAGACCAGCAGTTGAAGAGGATGTAGCATTATTCTTTCAAAATTAAATTTACTGAAGTTATGTTCCTACTCTCTAATCGAATAATGCTTAAAGAATAGATTCTTTGTGATCAGATGAATCTTTCATACATTTAAAACTTTTGCTTTTTCATTTTCCATTTGTCTTGGTTTAAAAGGGACCACTCTGAAAGCACAGACTTTAGTTATATGGTTTCGGAATTGTTGTCCCAATTTCCCTCTCTATCTCAGGGCTATAGAGTACAGTAGGTATGGATTGAAAAGCCAGACAACATTGCTAAAAATATCCCACTTCAAACTGCACAGCACATTTGGGGTGAAATGGAATTTAGTTGCCTGGTGACCTGACCAAGATCATCTAGATGAATCGATCTATAAGGCAAAAGTGAGAGAAAAGGCAAAAATAAATCATATCTGATGTGTCACATTAAAAGTACACTTGATTCCTCAAAACGCATAAGTGTGTAGGTCTTGTTGTTGGTGGTGCTGGTGAAACTGCAAAAAGGACAAAGAGAGGACAGGGGTTTGTCATTTGAGCTGTGTTTAACCACTGTGTTCAGCAGATCTCTTGCTGTTCACTGGGGTTTTCTCAAGGTGAGAAGTCAGGGCCATGGCACCAGCTCTCAGCGGGACATTTACCATATGCACTGTCTCCTTGCAGAGGAGGCAAAGTCCTGCTAATTAATCTTAAATTAAAATGTCCTTTACAACAGAATCAAATTTGTGTATGATCAGTGGTTCTGCTGGGCTGTTAGATTTAAGAGCAAGAATAATTTAATCTCAATCAAAGTAGAGAACAGTTGGGACAAGTGGACATATCAAGGATTAGAAATCAGGAAGTCATTCAAAGTGCATGCCAGCCAGGCACTGATGTGTCAGTGCAACAATACAGCCATTTTTAGAATTTTGGCTCAGAGTGGGGCAGAAATGCTGACAGGGCACAAACTGTCAGATTCAACGGCTGTACTACAAACTGTCCACCAAGGTCAGTCAGGAAAACTTCACATCTATGGAACTTGTTAAAGACCTGATCCGTTTGAGCCGTCCGATCCATAATTTATGGGAAGTGTAAGATATTCAGCGCAGTGCTTCAAAGCAAGGAGGCCGACGGTGACTGTGGGAATCTCCACCATCATGATGTGTAACTTCTCTACGTGACCTCACAGCACCACATTGGTAACAAAATACTTATCTTATTAATCCTGTCTAAAAATTTCTCCAAAAAAAACCAACAAAAAAAAACAAAAACCAACCAAGATCATGAAAGCTCACATCACTCATACTTATTACCCATTACACATTACAACACTCAAACGTTTTTATATTTTAAGAGGAAGCATTATGTGTCCCTTGAGGAAATGTGTGCAGGGGGAAATGGCATTGTCTCCTCAATGTGCCCTTTCAAGTACTTCCTGGGGAAAGGCTGCACACCGCTGATACATTGTGACTCCTCACCACACACTTGATCATTGCAAACTGTTTCCTCAGCCTTAATGAGTGACTGTGCTGATTCTTTTGAAAGCAGAGGATTTTTTCGTTGGGTACTCGTTGGCCTGGTTACAATAATTGGCATGCTGGATTTCACAACTGATAATTGGTCTGTCTAATTAAGGATCTACACTGAAGGGTTTCATAGGAGGTGGCAGGAAGCTCTACCAAACTGAAATTCCTCTTACAGTATCTAGTTTCAGTTAAGCAGACATTGCAAATTAATTGGTCAAATGTTTCTTAAAATGCCAGTGTGGAATTTGCAAAAAAAAGTGACTCAAAGGAAACTCTGAATTTGAGAATCATCGAGAAAGAGAAAGCCAAGAAAGTGGACTGACCTTTGTAAATCAGCAAGAAGGATAATTACAATACAATACAAATAAATAACAATGTCCAAAAACATGTATGCAATCAGTCATATTGGCTAAAGACTAAAATTGGACCCCTGCAATATACAGTAGGCTGAATTTCTCATTAATGGAGTCATGGCATAACTTAAAATAATGTTATTACCTAGAGATGTTTTTGAAAATAAATAAATGGACCATCAAAGATATAGTTTATGGCCCCCTAATTATATAACCCATATTATGTGCCCTCTTGTGGATGCAGTCCAAACTACTTATTTTAATTAATATAATAATTTAATTTAAAAATGTGGTCAGCTTGAGGCCTGAAACATAACAGCCCTGTTAGACACAGTGGTCTCTTGCTTAAAAAAAGGGGGAGCAAATCTTTAATTGTACACCCCTTTCACTTGCTTTCTTTATGTAACGGGATCAGGCAGATGGTGTGCCTTACATCACTTTCCCCCTGCTCTGTTGTTCATAATCATCAGTCTTAAAATTGCCACCACATTGTTGGGGGTATAACCATGCAGGTAAACGCTCTTTATACCCACCACGCTACTACGCAGATATTCTGTTGATCTTCTTGGTTTAATGATATTTTTTTGCATCCCTGCTTGCACACAGAAAAAAAACAAAAACAATCTTTTTCTAATGTATAAATGCATTTGCAAGTGATTAAAAAAATCGTTTTTAGAGCGACAAGCTACTTTTAAACAGATTTTGTACGTGATGCAGGTTTGCAGCATTGGGGACTGTAAACTAACACTACGCATTGTAGTGGGCTGCAAACTGCAAACCGCTGCACCATAAAGCAACATTAACGAGCCTGCCAGCAGAGTTGGCGCTCTGCAAATATTGGAGTGTGTGTGTCCGCCCGCGCCTGTGTGTGTATGTGCGCTGTAGCTGTGGCAGTGGTGTACAGTAACATGGCAGACTGCAGTAAATACAGTGTTGAAGAGGCGGGGTTTGACATCTCAGCTCCGAAAACATCTCTAATCCAGTATTTCAGGTGCCGGAGTCGACCGAGCGACCATTGCTCACTACCGCCGCGCATCAGCGAACTGCAGCAGGACCGCCCGCCTCTGAAAACCCGGAATATATGACAAGTGGACAGGGACGGCTGCTGTGTACGAAGTGGAATTTCTGAGAGGAAAGAAAAAAAAAAAGCCGGGGAGAGAGTGAAGTTTCAGCGGCGTGAGGATAGCACTTTGTTTTCTGGTTGGTGTTGTAGTTTCCAGCGACTCTACCTTGAAGTAGATTTTTAAGCAGAGACTCATTCGGCTTCTCGCCCCCACCCCCCCCTTCCTCCGAAACTCAACCAAAATACTCCAACTCTTGACCTGTGCACCCCGGAGGATATTACCGCACTTTGACTGATCGTCCTCTCTGAGGTGAGTGGCTTTTTGTGTGTTTAGTTTGACACGAGTTAACTCCTCAAACTTTCCTAGTTTGTTTGTGCAGCGGCAAGTGGGGGCGGAAATGTAGCTTTACCTGGAACCCAGGTAAGTCGGAAACCAGGTAGGCCTAGCGTTAGCTGCCTCTTGTCGGTCGTGTAGCGTTACCTGGCGTACTTGTTAAGTTACAAAACGTGGTGTGGGAATGTTTAAAAACACCGGGAGGCTTGTTTTGTCGTTTTGAGGGTTTAATTTTAATGTTGGTAAATGTTTCTCTTGAAAGTCGCCCGTAGTCGCCTTGTTGTTGACAGCTAGCTGTGCGTATAGCTATGTGTCAGCTAAATCATGAAATATTAAAATCATGCAGCTATCTTAACCTAAATGAGGTTTAAGTGACTGCTCCTCAGGTATTCAGCTTTTATTTTCACACAATATCGCCTTAATTTGTTGGAATATGTATTTATTTATTTAGGTACTTGTATCAAGTGATAGATATCCATCTCTTTATAGGGTTGTGTCACCTCAGGAACCACAGTTTGAGCTTACTGCCAAGTCTCCTGTTATGCTTTGGTGTGGACTGAGAGGTTTGTTATTGCGTAATTTTTGCACACCCTTTTTTTTTTTTTTTTAACAAAACAGTCTGAAGTTTATAGGAGCTCATTCAAAGCTCATTGGCAGACCCCCATCCACTGCACCCTGTGAACTGGTTTCTCCCACTTTAATTCAATCCAGTGATAAGAGACCCCCCTCCACCCTGAGCGGCAGACCTCCGTCCCATAGGCACGGGTGATGATGAAGCAGTGAGATCGCCAGCCCTATAAACATCTTGCACACTCATCCTTTATGTTCGCAGTTGTGAAACATTTCCTCCAGGAGAAAGATGGTGAAGTAAATATGGAGGCATGCTGAAGAACCAGTTTAGACAGTAAGCCTTCTGCCAGCTCTTTGTTTGCAAGCATGTCTAGAAGAGTACTTGGAAAAAGCGTACTTTTATTAAGTATTGTTTGCTTATTGTACCGTGTCCTGATCTGCTTTTGATGAAGCGTTTTCCTGTTTGCTAGATTATGGTCATTGAGTGTGTTCAAAAGACCCAGTGCAGAGGTTTGTTACTTTACATTTTACTTTAAGTTGAATTAATTCACTTTAATCTTAAGTTAGAAAATGGTAAAAGGGAACAAGGTTTGTGGTCACAATCATCATACTGGATATTTTTTGGCAAGCTCCTGTCAGGTGGGGGAACATTAAAGAAGCAATCTTGAGAGCGGAGAGGAGGATGTTATATTTCAGTGAGATTCTATTCACTGTGGGATCCTGGAACATGTGCTTTTGTTCTCCCTTTTCCTCTGCTGGACACAGTGAGGAATAATGGGTGACTCAGTAGTGTAGGTGACCTGTTCAGTTTCACAGAGCTGAATGCGGTGACCGTGTGCTGGAAAGCCGCAAGCCTTTGAGCAGGAAGCCCACACAGGAAACGACCGGTGCATTGATGCCCGAAGGCTTAAAACATGTCTGCAGTCCGTAGAGAATTTTAGAGTTAAGTTTCACTGTTGTTTTAGGGCTTCAGCTTGTTTTATTGCTTCTTCTTCTAAATGCAGTGGCTGCATATTCTAAGGCGCTTGTATATTTTCAGACTTGTGTGTGTTTGCCCAGTCCTAACTTTTAATTAAGATAAACAGTCTGACAGAGGAATCGGGGGAAGGCCAGTGCACTAAATTACAGAAAATTAAAACATTGTGTCGACAGTGGAGAGGAAATGTTTGTCCTTGTGTCAGACACTTTGTTCACCACTTAATCAAAAACACATATGACGTTGAATTACAAATCTAAGTGGGAGACTGTCAACAGTGAGACTTCTTTATGTAAAATATGACTTCATTCCTACATTTAACATATGAGTCAGACCTCTGAGAAGTTTGCATGACTGCACCCGGAATGGAGAACTTTTTTCTTTTTTTCTTTTTTTTTTTTTTAAACCAAAGGCTTAATCAAGAAAAAAAGTAAATGATTGTCCACTTGATAAATGTCCCAATGAATAGGTTTCAACAGAATATAATGTGTTACCTAGTTCAGCATTTTTTTTTTATTCCATTCATTCATCAGGATACTTTCTACTTTTTCACCAAACTTTAGCAGAATATCTTTGGCACAATTTTCAGATGTTGCTAATGGATCCCAAATCCTCTGATAAAGTAAAAGTTGCTCAGATAATTTGTTTTACATAAAAGTTCACACCGCAAAACATTTGTTTTTCTTTGTTACTATAGCAACAGTCTAATTTTAAATGCCATCTAATTATGTTGTGAGGAAGTTGAGGTGTGTTTTACATAAGAAAATCATCTGTGTGTGTGGGCTACTTAAGTGTAGGTGTGAAAGAGGTGGAAATAGAATATTTTCCCATTTACTAAAGTTATGTGGTTGATGTGTAATACACGCGGGGAAAAACAAATTGACTAAAAATAGAAGAAAAGAGGTTAACAATACTTTGTTCTTCATGGGTTTTGGAGTTGCTGTTGATTCTAATCCCCTTAAATGAAAGCCATTAATCAACAGCGAGTCAGAGTTGAGGAGTAACAGGAGGGAACATGTTCACCTGTGGATAATGCACCAGCTTGATGGAAAGATATGTTGGTTTGCATTGAGAAAAAGTTGTAGAGAGGCGGGACGTTGTGCTGCACCGTGGGACACATTGTGTTTTATCAAGGGAAAGATGGATTAAAATTAATTTAAAGTCTGTGTCACCCATGAGCAATTTTATGACTTTAGGCTGTTTGAAAGAACAGTGATGTAGAAGAAAACCTCGAAGCTAAATTGATCCAACAAAGTCGTCTTTATATGCATCAAATGCCCCTTCTCTCTTTCTGCTCTTCCCACGTTGTGTTTCTATTTTCACATCTTATAGACATTGAATTAGCATGACTCAATTTCCCACAGACTGATTCATCAGCTGCTCTTGGCATTACCATATAAAGAAGATCAATCGAATCATTCCTAATGAGGCTATCCATCAACAGATCACTAATAGATAAATTAGAGCATCAAGACTTCCCTATGCCTTCACACCCGACATGTCCACATCTAACTGACTCCTTAAAGCTTGCCAGAGCTGCTGATGCACAACACACTCTTTGGCTGATTGCTTTGAGGTGCTAGCCTTAGCATTTTCCCTATGACAGGCGGGGAAAAAGTCAATCTTGGATTTTCCTTGACAAGTTTGAGCAAGCCTTTGTTTACAAAGGGAGACTGGGCTTCCTGTACTGTGCTCCTAAGAAAAAAAAGTGGAATGACTTCTTTCGCTTGGCTTCAAGTCAAATCTATATTACATACTTCCATGCTGCTGTGAGAGTGAGGTAGGTTTTATTTTATATATATTACAAATATATTTATATATAATATTTTCACATACTTTGTATAGCATTCCTGGTGGTATTTCATTCTTTTTGCCATTTTTCTAGTGGTGCTTTCTCTGTGTAAGTGGAGTGCTTAGATAATGCATCTTTAACCTCTAGGATATTGCTTTTTGTTGCTATGATTTCATCTTATCTAATATCAAGTACACTGCTCTTGATCTGTCAGTGTTGTCTTTGATTGAACCCAGCTTCTTTTACGTGTGTGAACTCCTAACTGAATTGAAAGGCCCAGGGTCGACTGAGCCAAATGTTATCCAGGATCACCAGTGTTAGGTTGATTAAACTCAGAAAAAAAGAGTTTAAGTAAATTAATTGCTTTGTGAGATGGGCCTTCAGAGACCAGTGCTGAACAAAGAACTGAGAATCTTATTAACATTAGCTCATTCTGGTTACCTGTTGAGATAAAGCCAGAGGGTTTTATGGAGAAAAAAAAAAACTTTAATATGGACAAACTTTGTAAGGATCAACTCTAAGAGAGTAAAATCAGTCTGAAGAAAATGTTGTCATTCACCACTTGAAACTTGACTTGAAAGACTTGAAACGGAAGGGTGTCAACAGCCGTCTTGGCTTAAATTATGCAATGACTTAAACCTGGCTTCTGGACAATATTGTGAGCAGCTAGTTGATTCATTTTCTCCACCTAGGTTTAAGAACAAAGAGGCAGATATTTCATATGGCTGCATTCAATTGAAATTGATTATGAGGGATCTGTTTTCAATTGAGATGAAGTCTTTTTTTATTAGAATATCATGAAACATCAGTATATGAAATACTTTAAGAATGTTCATGTTGGCGCAGCCACCTGTTCCAACAGTGTGCACGATTCTTTCCAACTCATCACTCTTTCATCTGTATGCCTGCTCACAGGTTAGGTACAGTATGTGACACTTTAACCCTTCTGGATTGTAACTCAGCAGGTCCGTGGCTAAAAATGTGCTCCGTGTCCTGCAGTGCAAACACTACATGGTGAGGCTGAGATAGTTGCAGAGTGTTGGCCTCATCATGTCACAAAAGAAAATGAAATGATGGTGAAAGTAATTTTTTAGCAAACATAAAGGGAAACCTGGTATTTTTATTTTTGCCTATGTGAAAAAGCAAACAGAGCATAATCCTTTAAAATCTTGTCACTGAACTGTGATCAGCAGATAGTTTCGCTTAAGTGATATTGGCAGTTTTTCAAGTTGACCACCGTAATGCAATAAAATTTGTAGGACCGAACATTTGTATACATATAATATTTACTCCTGCTGTTGTCAGCAATGTCACAATGCAGAACATGCATTGGCTTCGTTCTCCTTGCCGTCAGACTGATGTTGAATAATGTGGACATGAGGGTGGTGTGTCATTGTGTGTACTGAGATGCTGCCCAGACATGTTTGGTATTATTATCTACCCTTCTTTAATTGTAAGAATCAATGAATTGTAACATGAATCAGTGCTTAATTTGGCCTGGAGCAACTTGGGTGCCACTATGATTGTTGACACCCCGCAATTAAAAGAATAAAAGATAATAGTTATTAGAATATAAGAATAATGAATGAAGACATGTATTCAGGCTCCTCATTTGTAACAAGTTTCTCTTATATATACATGTAGTACCAACATGTCAGGGCGTGTGAGCTCACTGGAAAAGGTGGGCTGTGTAGGTGGAGCATGCACTTTTCCACTTGCTCCTTCTTCCCTGAAACTAATCTGAAAACAGCAGCTCTTGAGCAACTCTGAGCTTAAGCGATTGCTTTGGAATGCTGTTGTTATGGAGCTCAGAGGCAGAGACGTTAGCATGTTCAGTGAAATCATGTGAAGATGACTGTAAGTACTAAACTTCCGGTTGCACCATTAACCTGCCTTAAACTCACATTATTGCAACATCATCTTCTATTGAGGATTCTTGAAATACCAGGATGGCAGTGTTGTCCAGCTGGTTTTGGCTGAAACTTCGTGTGGTTCTGGAGACTGTTTCAAGAGGGCTGTTTCATTGTTTGCACAAAGTAGGGCAATATTTTCTGTCCTCGCTCTGAATAACAAAATGTTTGAGGTTTATTCTTTGAGGTTTTTTTTTTTAGGTGTGAGGGGACTGAAGGAAGATGAATCACTGTGTATCACACAAGGAGCTATTGCTCATTGTTGTTTCTTTGTACTTTTTTGGTGTGGAATGTACATCAGCATTTTGCCACGACTTCAGATTTCCATGAAGTCACACAACAAGCTTTGTTATCACTTAGAATGACATAAAAGAATACCCTTTTAAACATATCAAAACGTACAGCCTGTGACTATATGCACCTCTTGGGGCATTCACTAATGTAATAACCTAGACACAGCTTTCACTGCCTCACTCAGCACAAACATATTCATCCATCAAACCTCTCAAATTGTGTTCATTGCTGCTCTCATAGGTACACAGTGCACATTCACTGCAAGTTTTGCTGGTGTTGAAGCTGCATAAACTGCAAGTTTCATAAATTGAACTGCATCTTCAGTGGTTTGTTTTAATGTCCTCTACTGCTCATCTCATGTAAAAAAAAATAGGTCAGTCTGGTACTCCTCTGTATCTGCGTTTTATTAAAGAATGACAGTGCCAGGCAAGCTGGGAAAATGGGAAAGACAAAGGAAAGTTGAAGGAGTGGTTTTTTTTTTTTTGCATGGAAATCTTGAAATCTCAGGCCATGAATTGATGACCAGCAGCTTCAGTTTTGGATTTCAGCCCGAGACTAGAATCTACATAAAATCAACACATAAAAACACAGAAGTGCAGATGTAAAAATACCATAAAAATATCTTTTGTTTTTTTGCTACAGTTTTTGTCTGTTTCATATTATTGTCAAACTGAATACACTTTATTTTCTAACTGCTTAATGAGGTAAAATTAGCAATTTTAAGGACCTGAATTTGGGCTCTGGTGGCTTGTGACATCTGTTTGTTATTGTGTTTGATGTATTTATTACTACGAATAGGAAAATGCAATATACTAATATTACAAATAATCGGGGGGTGTAGCACTGTAGGTAGAGTAATCTATATTTAGAACTGACATAGACTGTGGTCTGCAGTTGTCAGTGTTGAGAGCTGGGGAAGATTGTTGTCAGTAGTGACAGCAGATCTTTACAGAAGGTAATGTTTATTTCTCCTGAGCACCAGAACTGAATGAAGTCAATCTGCACCTAATAGTTTTAGCTGTTGTTTGAGTGGTACTGCACAGTGATATATTTTTCTGTTCTTTGTATTCCTAATGTACAGCTACACGAGCTTCGTAATATTCAACATGTTTATGATTCTGCTCTAATACAACACAATCTTTTTCCCATTAAATATCTGTTTGCTATTATTGACTATAATGTTAAGGAAATTGAATTAAATTTGTCTGAATGTTAATGTGCAACTTAGGTTAGGGCCAACTTTAGTGTGACACGCCTCCAGTGCAAAGGCTGTTTGTGAAAGTTAATGTATAAGCTTTGTTGACATGCCTAAAAAGTCCAGTTTGAGATTTGACCTAGAATATGTCATAGACGGGTAGGTGTAGTCTGAGATGCACTGCATTTCTCTGTTATAAAAATCAATGTTGTCCAGTTGAAAACAGCAGTTACACATATTAGAAAACAGTAAATGCTTACTGTACTAATAAGCAACATAATGCCAACTAAAATCTCATTTAATCTCATTTCTCTCTTTCTCTAACACAGCCCAGCCTGTGTTTGCTGCCCAGCCTGGATAAAACTTTACTATGGACGAACCCCTGAAAGGGTTGATTGACTACAGCTGAAAATCTTAAATAGCATCAGGACCATGTGGAAAAACTTGCTTGCAGGAGTCCACTATCCCTTCTGAAGCTGTTGTTAAGCTTTGTGCAGAACAGTCAAGACAGGATGACTGAGGTGTGTTCCTGTGTGGTCAAAACTCATCTTATCAGAAGTATCAGACGGCTGACAATGAAAGGCTTCCCCAAACGAAGAGTTGGATTTTAATTTTTTTTGTGTTCAGTTGTATTTTTTTTTTTTTTTTATTTGAAAGACTTCTGCATTGCAGACAAAGTAAAACAGCCTTCTACATGAGCTGCAGCAATGGACTAGAAGCCCATGTGTAGCAGGACAGCTGCTGCAGCTCGTGGAATAACGTAGCCCCAGACTGTTGGGGATTCCCTCCCAGCTCCAGCCTGCTCTGTGGTCTGACCATCCCACCTGTCTGAACGCAGACCCCGCTATCCAATGGCATGGGTCAAGTTCTTCAGGAAGCCGGGGGGCAATCTGGGGAAATCTTACCAGCCGGGGAGCATGCTGTCTCTGGCCCCCACCAAAGGACTGCTGAATGAGCCGGGCCAGAACAGCTGCTTCCTCAACAGTGCTGTTCAGGTAGGTCTGTCCTGTTGGCTGTTTGTTGATTATTTGTGTAAAAATTGAATTGCCTTCTGTTACTGCTTGTATAACTTTATTTAATTCACTTGTTGCTCCCTTTCTTCAGGAAGGGGAAGCTGTGCATGTTCCACCCTCTGACATGTGACCATCATTTATTTAGAATTATCAAAGCTTAGTCACTGTCTAAATTCGTCAGAGCTTCACAGCAATTTATTAATGTATTTAAAGGTTGCTTTTGACTAGTGGGATACTGGGTGGCTCATTATTGTGGTCAGCCACACAGTGAGGTCACTCTTAGAGACAGTGACTCAGAGGGTGAGACAGCCGATGAGCTGGTTGAAGGCAATCATTACCTTTGGCTTGGTTTTTGTGAGGGAGTTTTTCTTCTCGCCCACTCCTCATCCTCATGACCTTGCAGACAAAAGTAAGAGTTAAGTTTTTTAGTGTAAACAGCCTTGATGACCTCTTCCTCTTTCCCTTGTGTAGGTACTGTGGCAGCTGGACATCTTCAGACGCAGTTTGAGGCAGCTCCCTGGACACTTCTGTTTAGGAGAGTCATGCATCTTTTGTGCGTTAAAGGTAGGGTGAAGTCAGTATATTTTTATAGGAGCCAACGCTGAGAAGTAACTGTGTAGTAACTTGTTTTATGGATGTGGTGACTCGTTGGGTCACGTATTCAGATTGTGTATTGAGCAGTGAGCTTGACACGAATGCTTTAAATAAACAAAATGTCCCATAGTCCATGTGCAAACAAGTTCTTGTTGTCTTCTTCAGGGCATTTTCTCCCAGTTCCAGCACAGTCGGGAGCGAGCCCTGCCCTCTGACAACCTGCGTCACGCCTTGGCAGAGACCTTTAAGGACGAGCAGCGCTTCCAGCTGGGCTTCATGGATGATGCCGCAGAGTGCTTTGTAAGTTCCTGTGGCAACCCAGCTATCCTGAGGGAGGGAGACTAGTGTACGGAGAGGGATGTGTGTATGTTTGTGTGTTACTCTGCCGCACAGTTCGGGTAATGTACTGCAACAAACTGTTTGGCGAGGTCACTGAAAGAGCTTCTGTCCCTCCCTTCCCCTCCCATCAACCCCTGCCACATTGCCGCTAAACATCATCATGACAGGTTATATAAGCGCCAGAGTTCTGTTTGAACCTCTCCGTTTTGTGCTATCATATTGTGTCGCATCATTTCCATCCTTTTTAAAAGTCGATTTCATGCATCCTTCACCGTTTGTACATATTAGTTCCATTTTTTTTTCTGCTGTTTTTTTGGCACAGCAACGCATTGTTTAGCCAGAACTTGTTTTTCCATAGCTGCAGTGTAATTTTCATGTTTTTTTTTGTTCCAGTTTTATTTTGATCCAACCAACAAATGCAAAACAGATCCTGCAGCATTTTTTTCATCCGCTATTTTTCAACCAAGTTTTCTTTTGTCCATTAGGCTTAATTAGTTTATTTTCTTCTCACGATGTTGATAACTTCTGCTTAATGACAGTATACCCAAACAGCACAGATGTATCCTGATGTTATCCCACATTCATTGTTTATCCACATAGGATGCCCAAGTACACAGCAACAGATAAACAAAAGAGAGAATCTAATGTCTCTGGAACAGGAGCGGAAAGAACTGTACTACATGTGAACACTGGGTAACAAGTGTGAGCATTAAGTCCCTTATGATTCTCAAATCAGAAATTACCCACAAACCTGCCACAAAATGAAGTTAAATGCAGAGAAAGCAGCTTTGGTGCTTTGTTTCTTTCTTTGTCTGCAAAAAAACCCCATGCAAAAACTCAACAGTAACTTTTTACTTTTTTCGAAAGACTGAAGCTTATGTGCCAAAGTTGCTATCTTTTATAGACAATCTCAATTCTTAATCCCACACAGATCTTTGCCCTGGAGCGTTCACCATGTAATGCACTGGCAGCAGCAAGCTGGTGTAGAATTTATGTGAGGAGTTAGCCAGTGTCAGATTAACAGGCTGTGAAGTTGTGCCTGTAACCTTTGCAGGCCTACCTTGCAGCCTTAATATTTTATAAACTCACAAGTACCGCACCGAAACAGGAGGGAGCTAAAATGGAGCATAGCTTTCTCTTCAAATGTGTTCCTTCTGATGTCAGGTTTACAACATGACTCTTTAAATTGCAGTGTCCCATTGCTGTGCAGCTATGCTCTTGGAAATATCTGTATTGGAGTTAAAAAAAAAACAAAAAAAAACAATAAATAGCCTGTGGTACTTGTAAAGATGTTGCTTTACAGCAACAGAGTTGGAAATATTTGGCCCGCACCTGATAAATCTCCTGTTCTGTCATAGGAGAACATACTGGAGAGGATCCACCTGCACATTGTGCCTGAAGAGACAGATTCCTGCACTTCACAGTCTTGCATCACGCATCAGAAGTTTGCTATGTCAGTTTATGAGCAGGTCAGTAAAGAGCCTCGACGGCATTGATCTATATTATATTATTTTACTTAGTGTTTTTTTCTGTTGTCTCTATCTGTGAAAAGGTGGTGTTGAAAATCTGTTAATTCAGACTAATATTTTTTCTAAGGACATTAATTCTGATTTTATTGTGACTTCCTTGCTGTAGATATTTCAGTTCATACAGTGTCTGTTTTTGCACAGCCTCTACAGTAGTGGACAACCTGAACACACACCAGTGTTAGGATTAAGCAGCAGATACACACACCACACACACACAGACAGGTACATGAATCACTGTCTGAGACAGTAGAAATCCAATCCGTCATGTTTTGATACTGGGTCGCCCCAGTGGAATAAGGGCGGTGTTTCTGGACAGATTCCACAGTGCTGCAGCAGCAGTACCAGATAAATCACAGATGGTGTACACATAAATTCCAACACAACACAAGACAGACACCACCCTGCCCTGTAGCTCTGATGCCCATCACTGACTGTGTCCCTGTCCCAAACCAGTTCTATCTCTGAATCAAACAGATAATGTGCCTTTGGACTAAATCCCTTAGGGGCACAGTCAGTGGATTTTGTTCCACCTCGACTTCAGGGCACCCAAATCCAGCAAATATCATCAGAGCCTAAATGAGGATTTCCTGTGTCAGAGGGAGATTGATAACTTCAGAAATTAAATTGAATGCCTGATAATGTCAATCAGAGTTTAGTTGGTGACTTAAAAGAATGCTGTAAAGCCCGCACTTCATAACACATGGAAGCAGTAAGACTGACATGTCTTAATCTCTTGCCATAATTTATACAAGTAAAGGAGAGTTCTGAATATTTTTTAGATTTAGCCCTTGGCAGTGGCTGTGCGTTGAAATCACACCGGTTTATCCTTTTTCTTACTTTTTCTTGTGTGTTTTACCCTCTTGGTCTCCATCTCTCTCCCCTGTGCAGTCTGTGTGCCGTAGCTGTGGGGCATCATCCGACCCACTGCCGTTCACTGAGCTGGTGCATTATATCTCTACCACTGCACTCTGGTAAGGCACAGGCAATATGAAACTTTCTTTGCTTCCCCTTCGTCGTCTGTCCCGCTGCACTCTGTTTTTGCTTTTTTCACTTCTCTCTGCACATTCGTCATGAGGGCGTAATTTAACTTTCAGCTGACATTTCACACACCATTTTTTTTCTCTCCACATACCTTGATCTCTCTCTCTCACTCTGCTTCTTTTCTCTCTCGCAGTCAACAATCGCTTCAGCGCAGAGACGAGTCATTTGGGGATCTGTTACAAGCAGCGAGTACGATAGGGGACCTTCGCAACTGTCCAGTGAGTTATCACAGTGCACCAGTTTACTGCAAAAGCCTTTCATTAGAAATTTGGCCACAATTTTCTCTATTAAATGTTTGCACCATTTGATGAGCAATTCTAGGGGGAATCCCAAACGTTTTATTTTCCATATTCATTGTTACTGACCAGCCAGTTTTGTAGTCTACATTGTAACTGGGTAAAGTTGCTTTTGGGTATTACCATAGTCTTTTTCTGTGTTTTTGTTTTTCTTTTCCAGAGCAACTGTGGTCAGAGGATAAAGATCAGACGGGTGCTCATGAACTCCCCAGAAATAGTTACCATAGGCTTCGTCTGGGACACCGACCAATCAGACCTCACTGAGGATGTTATCCGCTCGCTTGGACCTCATCTCAGTCTCTCTGCGGTGATTATAATTTAATCAACAATTTATGTGCACTTTCCATTTTATAGTGTAGTTTTGTTTCTACCTTTTTTACCCTTTATATTTCAGTATCTGCAGTGTGTGGAGTTCCAATATGAACATTTTTGAGAGTGACAGGGTGTTTTTACAAAAAGCAAAATGTCAAGGATCTTTGTTTTCTTTTTTTTCAAGTGGACAGATTAAAGATTAAGGTTGCTTTAAAAAAATAAAATATTTCAAGACATCAGGACAAAATTTACAGTCAGATCTTTTCAGATTAAGTAATTAATTATTTAACACAATATCAAATAACTCTTTCCAGGCATGGTTCAGTTTGTTGGTATCTTCTTGGAATCATTCACACAGCTGCCGTTTAGTGTTTTTTTTTTTTTTTTTTTTTTTTTTTACTGTTTTAGGGTCAGTTTATTTTGGTACAGTTGAACATATGTGGGAAATAAAGTGGGGATTTATTTCTCTGTAAGTCGGGGCCGTTGCATAAGTAGTCAACGCCCAATGCCCAGTTGGCCCGCACCACTGATCAAAAAGCCCCTGCTGGCCTTGGTCAGCTTGTCAAAAAGCCCCTCCCCTCATCTCTGTGTTTTCCTGAGCGTGTGTGTGCATGTCTGTCTGAGGGAACATGTGGGCTGAACAGACGTCACTGAGATACGAGGGAAAACATGTGTTCAAGACCGCTTTTGTTGTACTGTTAATATTACGCATTCTTGGTCGTAAGTATGCACAAATGTGGGAATGTTTACTCCTTCCCTGTTCATAAAATCACATCTTCCTGTACATGTATATGGTTAGGTTGTCTGCAGCGTTCACAGTGGCACATGACTCTATATATTCCTAAGAAGCCTGTTAACATCAGTCCACTGTGTTTGGTGGATGAGCTTCACAAGCAGAAAAAAATCAGTGTAGTTCAGATCAGGACATGCTCATATGCTCCACACATTACATAACTTCTTTATTGAAGTATTCAAACCGCTTATTTGACAGCTCCCTCTTGTGCGTTTCCAAAACGTACCATCAGAAGAATTTGTCAGACCCCCCCACTATAGTGTGGCACAAAGGCCTTGATTCATTAGGGAGCGTTTCATGTGACTTTATTGGGTGTTAAAGGGAGCCCTCCACCCCCACCATTTGCTTTGAAATCTATTGTTTGAGAGAGTGAAAGGAGAGAGACAGTGAACTGGTTGTTCAGGATACATGGGAGGGAGAAACAAGTGACCGTTTCAACACTTTATCCATATGTCTGCAAAATGCTGCAGCCTTTTACTTTCATTGTTGTATTCATTCTTTATTTTCTTGCTGATAGTTTTACATTACTGAGGAAAGAAATAAAAGTAGAAAACACCACTTCATGTTACTATTCAGGCTGTGGACCACTGTAGTATAACTCTAGATATCAAGTGTTGCCATGACAGTGCTGATTTAAACCAGCCCTTATTCATACTGATTGTCAGTTTATTCCCTCAGACTTTAATCTATTAACAGATTGAGTTACTGATTTTCCCCCTGGCTATCACATCACTCACTTGCCTGCCCACTTACTGTAGCATTCATGCCAATAAGTAACTGGTGTATATATTTATATATATATATATATATATATATGTGTGTGTGTGTGAATGGACACAGCTTTTCTACAGGGTAACAGATGAACATGCCAAAAAGGGAGAGCTGCTGCTCGTGGGGATGATCTGCTATTCCAGCCGCCACTACTGTGCCTTCGCCTTCCACACCAAGTCGTCCAAGTGGGTCTTCTTTGATGATGCCACAGTGAAAGAGGTGAGAAAATATACACTAGTGCTCAAATCACTAGCCAGTTAAATCAGTTTATAGACAGAAAATCAATCAGCAGCTATTATGATGATCAGTTAATTGTCTATCCGTCTAATTTTTTCCAAAATTTTCAGTTTGGGCATCAGGTTATTAGTGTACAGATGAACCACCCTTTTTTATATAAATGTGTTTCTATGAGTTAATGAAACACAGTTTGTTTTACAAGCAGCAGCAAAAAGTAGTGACGTTCAGTATCTTTATCTCCATCACCAAGTCTCTTTATCGCCCAGTAAGGGCCACATCGATTGCCCTTCATGAGCCTCGGGGTTCATGAGCCTTTATGGCATTGAACAGTTAGCTAACCCCCCCCCAACCTCCAATGCCATTTCTACTGCAGTGCCCCAACTCTGTCATCACAAAGTACTGCAGTAGTGAAGTGTAGCTTAATCAGTAAAGACCTTTTTACAGATTCCTTTGCTGGTTAAAGTTGGAGGGTCAAAGAAAATGCTGAGCTGCAAGATACAGGTGTTTGTGCTGTGTGTGTTTGAGAAATAGGTTTTGTTTGTGAATCTGCGTTTTGCAAACTAGTGGTTTTGTGTATGTGTATGTAGAGTATACAGTTTGTGAATCCTTTCATCTGTTCTTCCCCTTTTCTTAATACTGGATTCTTTTCTGCGGTGTCCACATGTGAGCAAACCTTTTTGTCTCAAAATTTTCGTGGGGACTGTGGTGCAGCGGCTGGCTCTGTGTCAATCCATCAGCAGCTTGTGCTGTGTGCAGCCCACCCCCCCACCCCCGACTGCGATGAAGGAGCTACAGTGCTCAGCGCCTGCCAAGTCCATACCTGGATCGAAACTTGCCAGCATTGCTGTGACGCCCAAGTCCCAGCCGTTAAATGACTACCAATACCATGGCCATTGAGAATTCCTGATTCTGAGTGGCTGGCAGGTGTTTCTTTTTCCTTGTAACTGACCGAATAACTTGTGAACCTCTGACACAGGAGTCAGTGCAGTATTTGTCAATGCAGATCAATCAAGTAATGACATCAACGGCAAGGCTTAAATAGCTTTAAGGTTGTGTCATGGCTGTACATTTAGTCTGTCAATAAAACATTCAGGTGCAAAGATTATTAGATCCTTATGTGCCCTTAGCACAGCCTTAAGTTTACACCACACAGTACACGCCAGGAGTTATTAGACTACTTAGCACTGAGTTGTTTTTTTTTTTTAAGTGATTTGCATATAGAAAACATTAAGCATACACTGGAGGCTGCGCTAGCGTACATTCCCTCATCTGCAATCCATTTGCTGTTTTTTTTTTTTTTTTTTAATCCATCTCTGCAGCACTGCTTTTATCTTCCCCATGTTTTCCTTTGCATTGGTTCTTCTTTACTTCATCTTTCTGTCTCTCCTCCTCCTACCTCCTCCTCCCCCCTCTTCCCCCGTCATTTGCTTAATTAAGGAGCACACAAGCATCTGTTAGCCTGCAGCCTGCCTTTGTGGTGCCTTTGTGGCGAGACACGCACCTTACGCAGCTCAGCTAATGTGATTGTGCGATTTGACCTCATATGACATATGACCTTATATTCGTTCACAAGCTAGACTATGTTCAATGAAGGTGAGGTTTGTTTTAAAGTTGCCAGTGATTTTTATAAAAGCTGTCATGTCAGTTTCCATTTGATTAACGCTGACCTGGGTTGTCACCCTCTGGTGATGTCAGTAGACCTGGATTTTAGTGGAAACGGTTCACTTTGCAATAAGTTAAATTCTTTATATCAAAACTCCAGTTACACAACAAAAATTTTTTTGATACCTCTTTGCAAAATGAACACAGATTGACTAATCCCCTAGAAAGCAAAAAAAGATTTTCACACCAAAGAATGCTGTAAATCTTTTTTTTTTTTTTTTTTAATGTCACTGCGTATTATCACATCAAGTTTCAGAATTCCTTTTTCCTTTTCTAATGTACTTAAATCTCTACATCAGCACTGATCAGATTTACTTTGCATTTTGCTGTAGATTGGCTCCAGATGGAAAGATGTGGTCACCAAATGTATCAAAGGTCACTTCCAACCTCTCCTCCTTTTTTACTCCAACCCTGACGGGAGTGCTATCATCGCGGATGATGCCTCAAGACAAAACAACAGCCAGTCCCAAGTGCAAGGTATGATGTGTCCCATCAGGGCTGTTTCAGAATCAATCTTGATTCTGTATTTGTTCACGTTAACAATTTTGACTGTGCCAACCTTTACTGGAATGAACTTCATAATTAGTATCAGCCATACCATGGTAGAAGGTCTGTTGGCACAGTAACTATACTAAATAAGTATCCTGTATCAGGTAAGATGGGGGTGTTGATTTAGTGTCCCTTTCTGGAAATGACAACATCATCTTCCTTTGAGATGCGTTTATCTTCGGTCTTAGTGCTGTTAAGCTTTATGTGTTGTTCTTTTTATTCACAAACCGTAATCCCATCCCAAGTGACCTATTTGATGATAATGTCGTAAAAAACACTCATGAAGCTGAGGTGTGCAGCTACCTCTTTTTTCCAGTCTTTATAGCTGTAAGAGTGGTGCAGAATGTGGAGGAATAAAAGAAAAAGTGTGAAGAAGCTGTTTGAATGCAGCGTCTGAGTTTAGCCAAAAGTTTCTGGTGTTTAAACTCAAAGTGGCTTGTAATACAAATTTAGAGTCTGATGCTTGAGTTGAATGTTTGGCTGATGAGTTAAAGTTGGTTTTCCTCTATATACTCAGCTGGAGTTAAGTGTCTGACTAAGAACAAACATAAACTTATGTCTAGATGGAAATTTTTATGGAGACATGATGTTTTTACTTGAAGTAAAAACATCATGCAGTGGTGGTGGTTTGTTTAAGCAGAGCTTTTGCTCCTTTAGCACACATAATTTACAATAATAAAAAATCTCTTCATTTACAAGTAATTTTAAATGGAAATCAAATTCAGAGAAACACCACCAAACAAAAAAACAACTCTTTACAGGACTTTTAAAATCCCAGATCATATTAGTTGCCTTTGCAGACAGTAATGAAAATTTGTTGGTGACAACAGCTGAACATCTCTGCTGGTTGGATTTGTTGGATCCCTGGATTTGTTTGGTTGGGGAGGTTTTTATCCCCTTTAAAGATCCTCCTCCAACTCTCCATGCTGGCCATGCCCCAGGTCCAAGCTGTGGCAGCCGCTCACTGCCCATCAGAGCAGACAGGGCGCTGGACCAAACAGGATGATCCTTCAAAAACCAAGAAGAACACTGTGTGGATTTTGTAATTTAAATTCTGTTTCTTAGTTTCAGGTGCATAATGTGTGTTTGCTGATATCTAATTTACGTTTTATCAATGAACTTAAATAATAAGGTCTGCTCTTAAAAAATAGAAATGGACTTAACTTGAAAATTTAAAATCTCTGTTTCTTTTTTTTTTTTTTCTTCTTCTTTGCAGGCTTTGAGTCTCCAATGTCAGCACCTAAAAAACTGGACCTCACCAAAGAGAATCTTAACGCTCTGTTGAGCCAAGGCTCTTCCACACAGAAGACCCCTTCAACTTTCAGCAGGAGCAGTGCTCAGACCAGCGGAGGCCGGGGACCAGGTAAGGAACAGACCGCTAAAGTTTCCATTTTATGTCATTTTATTTAAGTGTTCGGGGACTGGAAAAAACTGTAAGTTTGTTTTTGATTGTTCCAACATTACAAACAAGTATCAGTTTAAAGAAAACTATGGCTTAAACATACAGTTTGTACTTGAGTGTTGAAACTTGAGTGTCTTGCAGTGAACATGAAAGCAGACAAACAGAGAGATGAGTCACACTGTGTGGTGGTTGTAGTTTTTAGCCTTGAAAGACAGCTTAATTTATAAATATTTTTGTCCACCGAGAGCAGTGACAAGCACAGATCTGGCATAGCAACTAGATGAAGAAGAGATAATTAAATGTCTTCCCTGTAAAACTAAATCTGGCTATGTTAGTTATACAGAAGGGATTAGGGACCCTTGATGAAGAGAGAGGTTACAAAGAGCTGCCAGTTCTCAACATACTTGAGCAAGAGTAGGAGAAGAGTTTAAATTGAGAAGGAGATATTTGTTAAGATAAGTAAAAGGCCTTAATGAAAAGACAGTGACATAAAACGGGTGAAACTGCTTTTCATTTGATATTATTGCAGGTTTCATTGTCATGTGGCTGTGAAAGTCCTTTTACCTGAAAACTGTTGAGTAGGGAAGGAACGTTGCCGTCAGTACAGTATAACTGAGGCACTGAAGTCAAATAATTAAGTCCTGCTTTGTCATGTTATGAACTGTTACACATTCTGTTTTGTTGCTGCTGAAGCGAACATAGTTTCAAAAACAAAATCTCAAAAAACACCTGGCATTTCTTTTTTTTTTTTTTTTAAACATCATGTTCTCTTCACAGTGATTCGTGGTGAAATCTCAGACAGCTAACAGAACCGCAGTATGATCATGTTTTCCAGTGCCATGACTAATCATTGTGTTTCAGAGTGAATATCGGCCAGAGACAGCAGAGAGAAGTCTCTGCATGGCCGTGTTTCCACCCTTTTGCCTTTCCCCTCATGTAGCACAAAATAGACTGTATACATCAGCACAGTGATGTGTTGTAAAGTTGGCCTCTGTCTACACACTCAGCAACTGCTCAGTGCCTTGGGGGTGCTGGGGTCTAAGAGGTGGAAAATGGTGACAAGGAAAAGGATGTAGTGACAATAGATAGATATATGTACACTGAGATAAAAATACCTTTAATAGGGTCTATAGTGGTGGAAATCCCCACCTGATTCAGCAGCAGTTGCATCATTTGTATACTGTCTCCATACCTCCTGTCCCTCCTGATTGTAATACCTGAAGTCTTCTTTTGTTTTGTAGTGAAAATTACCACCACTGATCCCAAGAGTCGCCTCAGGGAGATTTCTCGAGAAGTTGCCCAGAAAGCTGGAGAGGTGCGTGGGATGCATCCATCCAGAAGAGAGCCTGACAGGAGTGGTCAACGGAGGACAGAGTTACGTCACAGAGGTTGGTTGCAGATGTACTGTATAGTAATGTGGATCTATGGAGGGAGACTGCTCATGCAGTGCAACCTATACACATGAGAATTACCAGGCTTTATGATACAAAAGGCTAGCCTTCCACTTCCCCAGCCCTTATGTAACCCTCGGTTCGGGAGCAATGTGTCAGAAAGGGGATTAAGTGCTGACGTCTGTTGGAGCCTGCCTTGATCCCACTCTCTCATACTCAGTAGCACTGGTTCCCTTCTCCATGGTCTACATGAACATGTAAAACAAACACACAGTATAAACAAAGCAGATCAAAACCAAGTAGTGATAAATACTGTATAAATAAATTAGAGGGTGAATTTAACTCCAGAAGTTTATATTTCTGCCAGTATTTCTCTGAAGTCTTCTCCTCATTCTTCACAAATTGAGTTTGTGTGTCAGTTCTAATCAGTAGGCTGATTGGTCAGCTCCTTTAATACTCCTTTAGTACATTGGTACTTTCAATTAAGTATCAGTGAGGGGATTATGGAACACAATTGTAACACAAATCTCAAATCCACCGTGTCAACAGCAGTAGCCAGTCTCGGCACTGAGCTCACTTCCCATTATGATTGAATGCAGTTGACTAAGGAAGGCTAGTGCCGTTGCTGTGATGAATTGTGAGGCGGGAGGTGACTCTACAGTTAATGTAGACTACCACAACATGGATCATGCCCAGGCTAGCACTTTGCTAAAAAGTCTCCAGAAAAAAAAAACCATACTCTCAAGAAAAGCTTTAGCAGCTTTGCTGCTCATATTGGACTGTGGGTTACCCCAGTGAATTTCTAAATGATCTCTGAGTGTATTGATTCAGATGTGTTACCATTCTTCCAAAAATGATCCACAGCCTTTTACACGGTTGACAACACTGAGCTGACAGCAGAAACTCTTTAAAACACGCTGGTATCACATATACAAGCAAAAACATAGACGGCAATCTTTGAAGTGATTTAACCCTGGCTCACAGTCAGCAAAATCCAGAGCAATAGGGACTCCATCTTGTGGGCTGACAGTTTAGTGTAGCACTAAATCCTCTTTTTTTTATGTTTTCACCTGAAAACATGTTACCACAGATTCCTTTTCCTGATGACTGAGGTGATGATTGCAGTGCAAAGGACTGACTGTATTACTGTCAGCTGTAGATTATAGCAGTGCATTGGACAGATGAGGCCTGCATGTTAAATGAGGGCTTGCACAGTACAAGTGCTTCCATGTTAGAAAAATAGCTTTTTTGACCTTTTTCCACTTTCATGCCATTTTTTTTTCATTTGGAATCTTCAACCATTTTCCCTTCTTTTCTAAATAAATTTTAATTATGTTACATAGATCATAAGGTGCTCTTCATAAACCTCAATGCTGGTGTGTGTAAATAAATAAGGGGTTGTGAGAACACCTATAGCTGCATGAGTGAACCAGTTCGCAGGAAGGATGTCTGGTCGTGTATTTTGAGATAAGCTGGCTCGAAGTGTCCTTGGAATAGCCGACACACATCCGTACCACATGGATCATCATGTTCAGACATGTCACTTTTCCATTTGGGAAACACACCCATGTATTCATATATGTATATACACACAAAAATACATACAATATCAAAGTGCGGCCTTTTTAACATCAGTACGTACATGGATGTCTCTACATGAGCTGGCTACCCCCTGAGTACACACCACAGAGGAAAATCGACTCCTGTTGGTCGTAATTTACACCTTCCTGTTATCTGCCGACATAAATGTCAGTAAACCCTGTTGTCGTCATGCCCTTCCCTCACTTTCTGCCCAGCATGCTGTGTTCTTTAGCACAGCATTGCGTCTTGGTGTCGAGGTGTCGGTGGAAGTCAATTTTTGGCAATGTTGTTCATGACACTGTCTTTTGGCATCAGGTGCTGCAGGAGGTGCAGTGAAAAATCAGCTTTAGTTTGGTTTAGAAAAATGCTTTTTCTCAAAAGCCACCTGAATTGGATTTGTATTGCTAAATTGATTGTTTAGAAGTTAACAAATTTGATAGGTTCATTTTTGTAGAATTAAAACATTAAAACATTGATTTTCGTAACTGGTTATTTACTGTCTTGTTGGTTAGAAGATTAAAAACATGTTTCAGTTAAAATGTTTATGTTGTTACAGTATTATATTCTTCAGTCAGTAACTTAAAGTATCTTTTCAAAATATACTTTGCCATTCAAGTTCTCATAGTTCAGCCCCTCACAAAGCTTCTTTTACTTAAACTCAGATCAGGTTCAGGACAGGACCTACTCCCGCTCCGTCTCCCCTCCGGAGAATGGCTTCAAGCAACACCTGGAGACTCGACTGTACAGCAGCCAAGGGAAAGGTCCCACTCGGACTGAGCGAACACCCCACTTTGGTGGTCGGCCCTCCTATGAACCCTCTCGCTCTCACTCCAGAGTCCAAGTGCTACCCAGTCTGCCTGTTGTTAGCAGTGGCAATCATAGCCGGAGACTAGACGAGCTGTCCAACGGATATGATACTGACAGCAGCCAAGACTCCCGAGAGCGTCCTGGAAGTGGAGGGAACAGTCGCAGCAGGTCTAGCCGCCCGTGGAAGCCTATGCGGGAGGCACTAAATGTGGACAGTGTTATAAGTGCCATTGGTGATAGTAATTTGGTAAGTCAACAGCGAAGGCAGCATAGTCCCCGGAGAAGACCCAGCAGTCAGTCTCCCTCCCGTGACCGAGAGCAAGACAGAGAGTTTACGTGGGGAGGCCGGGAAGAACGTAAACCCAAGAGCCTGATGACCATCTACGAGGATGAGCAGAGGCATGAAACTGGTGGCAGCCGAAGCTCGCTGGACTCAGATGGCCGGGGCGGCTACAGTGACAAGGACAGGTCAAAAGGCTCTGCAACTCTGAAAATGCGGAATGACAACTGGAAGATCCAGCGAACTGAATCTGGATATGAAAGTAGTGACAGACTGAGCAATGGCTCAGCAAACCTTGACTCACCTGTGGTAGAGAACCTTTCTTCCAAGGACCTGCGGCCCATACCTGAGTTGCATCTGACAAGGTAAAATGGGTTGTGGATCTGTTTTTTTTTTTGTTGTTTTATTAAGCCAAGTACACAACATCTTAGAATTGCAAAATATGATGCAAAAATAGCTATGACACAATTTTGCTCCGATGCCAGCATCACAATGTTGCTTTGTCATCCCCCGGCCTACTCATTTCAGGATTTGAGTCTCAAAAGTGCTGCCATTTCTAAATAATTAAACATTACAAACAAACTGTTCCAAAAATAGCAAGACCCTTTTAACATAAATGCACACAAGGCAGATACGCCAACCTTATTATGCTGGGCTGTCATTTGTTGGCTTTGTAGTACAGGTCTTGTTTGGAGATAATGATCCTAACTAGCTGACAACTCCTGTACTCAGAGGGAAGAGCCAGCAGATAGCTGACTTCCTCAACCACTAGTGCATTATTCAAACCGATCTCCTGACAGTGTATTGGTTAAGTGCTCCTTAATTATTAATTCTTTAAAATACGGTTCCGATGTTCTGTGACTGAGTTCAGGCCTGAAGTCACTGAAAATGTGAAAAAAATCATATTTTATTTTGGCATATATTGTATATCCTTTTGCAGTTTTCCACCTGTTTTCATTAGGTTTATTACAACATCTTTATAAATTTTACAAAAGATACAAATCTTAGCACTTATAAAAGGTAACAGCAGGTGAAAGAGTAATCATCCATAACAAATGAAAAAAACAGAAGAGAAGCATCAGTTGTTTTGACAATAAGATGTTTGTACATGTTCTGTCTTCACATTAAAGAAAAGAATGTTGCAGGAATTGGTATCAGATTACACCACTGTAAATCATTCATCATAAAAATATATATTTAGCCTGAGGTCATGGGGCTTTATTGCCACTTTTTTTTTGTCCTTCATAGTACAGGTCCACCTCAGTCCTCCTAAATGGTTGGGAAAAGATCATGCTCTGGATTATCATTGCATGAAGAATTTCATTAATTTTGTGTTTTAGGGATCACTTCCTTCCGAGAAGCAGTGATGATTTGAAGGCAGACATGCTGCACTCTACGTTTTCCACTGGTAAGTAAAACAAACCTTAACCTGTATCTTATTTCTGTGCACTAATAACTTTGTTGTAGTAATGTCTGCTTATTCTGTTATTACATATAACTGATGAAGCATGTGTGTTCCCCAACCAATACAGCTAACATTTAAAACATTTTGTGAATATGAACATTTGAAACATTTAGTCATTATTTCCAACATAAAAACATATAAATCCAGAGGAAACGCTCATCTATTGTTCTACATAGTGGAAACAGGTCGCAAATTAGAGTATCATTCTTTCACAAAGGCTTGGCCCTGACATTAAAGACATTTCCTCTGCCAAATAGACTTCCGCATGTTGTAAGGATCTGAAACATTAAGATAGTACTCGGCAATTTCCTTGATTTATTGTTCCATCAGTAGTGTTAAGGTCACAGCCTGATTGAAGGGATACTGTATGGAAATAAGTGTGCTCTGGTTCCTTACTGACTGGCCTTGACCTTTTTTCCTGAGTACAGTTTATGTTATGCAGCTTGCAGAGAAATGTACATGGGCTTAAAGGAAACACCAACCCAAGTTGAGAACAGGCTTGTATCAAAAAAATTTAGTAAAGCTTGCTTATTTTTTACTGTTTTCAAAAACCGTCTCATTCAAGGCTTAGTATTAGGGTCTGTCCTACCTTACAAATTAAATGCAAGAAAAAATAGAATATAGTTAAAAACAACCTCAAGGACCTTGTTAACTGTTAACTGTAGTGAATAATGTCCTTTGCAGCAGGCAGTACAATCATTTTTAAATCCAAGGGGTTACAAAATCAGTTTAAAAATAAGAAAAAAAAAATGTAAAAACAAAAAACAATCAGCCTCAAATATGAGTCATGTTGTGAAGTTGCAATAAAGGTTATTTTTATGTCCAAGACAGGATGGAGGGAGATTAGATGACATGAATAGCACTACGGGGTTTGTCGCCTGGACACCCTTCACATTCGTCATCAAAGACATGCTTGCTTGTGATTCACATTATCTGCACGGAGAAAAAGAAGGAAAATATCTTTTAGATTAACAAATGTCTTGAAAACGCCCGACTAATTCCCTCAACGGGTATACACTGAGTTAATCCTGAATAAGAGGGGGAGATGAGTGAGCTTGTAGGGGCCACCCAGCTGTGCCCAGTCGGGCAGAAAATGCCATGTCTTGGACTGTCACAAGGTGGTATTCAAACATGAGGCAAATAAAATGCCATTTTGTAGCACTGCAGTCATTTCAAGGTCCCAGAGAGCTTCAAAGTAAGGCACAGAAACATTAGATGCAAGCAGCAGTTCTAATTTTATCTGTCTTTAGTTCTTTTTGGAGTTGAAAATAGCTTTGACACAAGTGTTGTGAATTGAGAAACAGAGGCAGAAATGCATAGCGTTGAATGCTGGTGGTGTTATTGGCCTCTGAGCATCTGCACATGAAGAGTGATTCATGTGGAACAATGTCTGGCAAAGGGAAGATATGTTACACTTTTGTATGAAAGGCACTCATCAATGCTTCCATTTATTCACAGGCTGTTTGCCCCCTAGTGTCTTTAGTGAAATATGACACTGTCTACAGAACGTGTGAAAAAACAAATGACACACTTAACCAGGTTCATTCATTTGCCCCCTCTTTAGATTGAATTTTTGTAATTAAAGGTATCTGAAGCTGTATTTTGTGTTGGTGTTCATTAATTTGATGAATGCTCTGAAATGCTGAATTGTTAATAGTTTAACCTAAACCTGGCTAAAAATGTCCCATTGAGGCTTTGAGGTCTATTCTTCAGAAGCTATTTTTAAAATCAGCATGGCATAGTTACACCCCGCTGTCTGCAAATTGTATTGACAAGCTGCAGTAAATGTGTCCAGAGTCAATTTGGCCTGAGTTCAGCTGTGGTAGTCTGGCGTGAGCTGCAGTTTCAGAGAAATCTGAGCAGATTCCAGTAGTCCATTAAAGTCCAAAATCCTTTCTAAAAACACATTCATGTGGGGGGGCTGTTGTGAGGAGCACAGTTGACATTTTGACCACAGGCATTCATCCCAATGATCATTTGTTGGAAAAGAAGAGATGTAAAGTCGGGGTCGGGGCCCTCTTTGATCACCTTAACGACAGCCTTTGGATCTTGTTGTGAATAAATCTCACTGAGCTATATCATACCAAAATGAAAATGGTAGCAGAACATCCTGCCTGTAATAGTGTGAAAGGTCACAGCTGTCAGGAGCTGGGGTGTAAATTCCAGACACTTCAATCCTTCTATTGAAACAGTAAATCGCATCTTTTTCTCTGTGGACCCACCGCAGAAGCTATTACAGCTCTGTTTGCACTTGTCAGTTTCATCCACAAAGTTATTATCACATAAACAGAAGACTTGTGTACTTAACTTTACCCTCATATATGTGTAAACCCCCAAAGTGTTGTTGGTATGAGATGAATATTATCCTAAGATAGTGATAAAACTAAACTTTTGTTTACCAATGCTTCTCCCCATCTGAAACAACTGTGACGCAAAGTTGAGAAAAAGATAAAATTTTATCCTCAAATGGATTTATTATCCATTGTGTTTGTTTGCATACATCTTCTGTTGAGTTAGTGTGTTGAGAGCTGTAATGCTATTCAGTGTAGTCGGTCTGTTGATGCCACGTAGCAAGACAGTGATGGATGTGAAAAGCTAAGTGTTAATGCCTTGGGATGAGTGCACCTTTATTTTGTGGTGTGCTTATGTCTGAGTCATATCAGCACACACAAAAACAAAGGCTGCTGCAAATGATTTTTAAGAATTTGAGGTGACTTTTTGGAGTTTTGGCCACGAATAGATATAATTGTTGAAAACCTGACATTTTTCCAGGGTTCAGGTCCGCATGAAAAGCTAAACTGCAAATATCCACGTGAGTCTGATTGATGTTCAAGAATTTTAAGTACCCCAGACAGCAGAACGCAGACAACTACAAATCTCGACTTGACAGCCTTAGAACTGAAATGTGTGGAGGTTTTTTTTTGTTTGTTTTGTTTTTTTTTGTCCCATTAACAAAACTTCAAAGGGCTGTCAGGAAATTTTGCATGTACACTTTCTCAAAACCTTGTTCGGGTTTGCTTTCATGGTCTGTATAGAGGCACATTTCCTGTTGCCTTCGGGAGTTTCTCACTCTGACAGTTGGAATAATTGAAATGATGGCAAATCACTTCTCTGTTCCCTCCAGTTAAAAGTCCTAAATAACTTTTTAGTGGATAACAGCCCGCAAACAGGTGTCTCTGTTGAAATTTCTCAGAGTAATCCTTGATGCTGGAATGGGGTCAGAGACACATCGGCTAGTGTTTTAAAGCTGAATATATATTAGCAAACACAGTGTAGGTTTTAATAAATAAGCCACTGATTGCTCACACATTTTGTAAGTGCAAAAAAAGCATGTATGCATATGTAACAGCTTCACTTTCTTTAATCCTAGTTAACAACTTGATGCTTTCCAGTTAACTTGGGGAATGAGAGGGACGTTTTATTGTACACCACTTGGTGCAGTTTAGTTGCTGCTGATCCACAGTCTAATCCATGCAATTACAGTACATGGACGGTTTCCCAGGCAAGTGCAGAAGGCCATGTAAACAGCAGGACACCTTGAATACATCTGTTTTGCTGGCGTTCACAGCTGCAGCCGTGATTGCAAAAATCCACTGAAATGAGTTTTGTCTGGATTTCAGCCGAACCCCGAACCTGAGGAATTGATTCACTTTAAATTAGAGAGAGTTATAGTGATGATTTGATAGCTGTTGTCTGAAAAAATGTTTTGATTTTAACGGCAAGAGTCAGTCTTGCAGCCCCACAACAGTCAGCTTGCCCTTTTGATATCCAGCTGCTTTTCCTTCAAGCTTTTTCTTGGCAATCGTGCACACGACCATAAAGACAAAGGGATTTTCTAAGGAGAAAGCGTTGTAAACTGCATCCCTTTTTGTTTTTGAGAATGATATTGTTACAGTTGCTTGCCAACATTGCAGATCAACGGCATCAAATTGTGAATTGCCACATGGACTTAGCAGCTTAAAAATGCAATAGTGTTGTGGAGGGGATCTGGAGTCTGGAGTCTGACCCCGGCGTAATTGCATGCCAGCACAAAGGATTTAGCCACTAATGCTTTGATAGAGCACAGGAAAAAAGAGGGTATGCTGACACATCACAGATGGTCCTCAGCCACTCACTCTCTTACTTGTCCTGTTAGTCAGCTGTTGTCTGTCTCAGGCCTTGTAAATCACACCCACGCTGCTAACTTGGCAGAGCTCCACACCAGCCCCCGCCCAGGGACCTGTTTTAAGCATGTGTTGATCTAATGGGTGAAACCAGCTATTATCCCCAATTTTTTTTGCAGCATATTTCATTGACATGACGTCATGACGTGACTGACCTTAAGAGGTTAATAGAATTTTACTCTGTTTTCATTAGTTTGTGCATGCTCCAGCTTCTAAATCAGCTAGAGTTCATTCAGGGTCCTTATTGTTTCATTAGTACTGTTATGAACCCAAATTCCCTTTCAGGGGCCGTGTTCTTTGGTTGGATCAGACAGTCAGCGTGGTACACAGGGGGCCTGAGGGCGCTCTGCCAGACTAGCTGCTTTGATACTTCCTCTCTCAGCACCAGGCACCATGACCCCTGTTAGATAACATGTCTTTGCTGTGGAGGCACAGGAAAAAAAAAAATATTGTAGCTGTGTTTAAATAAAAACCCATGACAGATGTTACCTAGCTCTGGTTTTTTTGACCATCTGGTAGTGATGACCATGAATTTACAAATTAGTGTCTAGTGATATAAAATGCTCATGAGACTTTGTTATTGTCTAGATGAACAAGAAAGAAAATCTCCAGATCTACAAGATGCAAACATCCTCTCTGGTCAAGTCATACAAAGGTAAAACAGTTCAATACTAAAAGCACAAATTCTCAGTTGATCTGGCACAAGGGCAAATAAAATACTGATGTTTGTGTTTTTGCTCTGTAACAGACGAAGAGCCTTCAGATACACTCCTGGAATCTTGGAAAAGAACAATGGTCTGGACAGCGAACAAGAAGAAAATGTGGATGGTAGTAGCCCTGTGAGCCCTGTGCCTCCGTACTTAGCAAAGACCAGCAGTTCTGAGTGGAACAGCTCAGATGACCTTGCTGGACCCTTCTCTGAACAAGAAGAGACTGGCACAGCTGCCCACTTAGACGCTTTCACGCACAACCATCCTCCCCCTTTACCTCCCAAGCCCTTTGGCAGCAGTCACACTAACCCATCTAGCGTCCACTCCCAACCACCGGAGGTGCCAACACGGTGGAGCCCCCGCAGTGAACCCAAAAATGGCTCTTCGCCCCTCTCGCACACCATCCTCCGTCGGTGGATTGAGACACCTGCCGAGCAGAGGCTTTCATCCGATGCCAGCTCCAAGTCGGAGTCATCGGACCAAGACAGGAACAATCTGTCGGCCAGCGAGAGCGACGAGAGGTTACCCAGTCCAAGGCCTGGCCACGATGATGGTACAGAGTCCCTTACTCTGACAGATATGGTTCTTCCCACCACTTACTTTTCTGTGGATAGCTGTATGACAGACACTTACCGGGCCAAATACCATAAGAGGCCCGCCTTATACATGAAAGCAGAGGACTATGCTTCATCAGGAGAGAGTGATGCTGAAGGGAGAGGGCTCCCTCTGCCAGATGTTCAGCCACCAGAGCCTTCCAAAAGCCGATCAGAATCAGGTATTTAACAGTACAGAACACTAGTTTTAATACTGTACATGTGTTTGTGGCACTTTTGTGAATGTTTGCATTAATTCATTCTTTGGCTTTTGTCTTGCAGGCTATTCTACCACTAAGTCTACTGCAAAGTGGAATCCAGTTACTCCTAAAGGACTTGATGAGCATGGTTTCCTATGATTTCAGCAAAAGCATCAGTAGACTTGGACTGGATGCCCAAAGGAATTGTTATGCACAGTTTGACTCCTTCTAACTGGGTTGGACATGAACTGGATGCCAAAGAGATTGTAAAAAGAGCGACAGGTGTCCTTAATAGCTGACTGGCTGTTTTGGTTTAAACTATAAAAGCTTTGAATGAATAGTAAATTTGCACAGTAGGTAGCACCAGAATGGTACAGATAAAGAAATCTTACCCTGCCTAAAATATTTTTCTGTTGATGATTTTTGAGCTTTTGGAGCTCAGAAGCAAAGGGTTAGGTGAGTAAAGAATGTGTCACAAAGCGTCACTTTACTACACAAGAGATTAAAAGATTTATTTTACATGAAGAGATAACCAATGTCTTGCAGTTCTACTTTCTCACACTCTATCAAATGCTTTTATTTGTTTGTTTAATGGCTCACATTTCAGTGTTATGGGGTGCCTGCCTCAGTTCTGTCTGTTGTTTCTACCTTTCAGTCGGTTTTGAAGAACATAAGGTTCCATGTTTTTTGGTAGATTTTGGAAAGTAATTCTACATATTGGACACTCTCTTGGCTCGACTTAAAAATGGATCCCAAGGATCCGTGTGAATATGAAGCTCAAGGATGCCCACATTGGTTTTTGGCCCATAAGACCTCTGTCAAGGTTGAACAACTTGGATTTTTGTTGGTACGTGGTGTTAAATGACCTCTGCAAATAACCGGCAAAGGTTTTTCTTTTATCTCACCCTCTGTTAAACTCCTTAGGTCAGGTCTGGGTCTAATATACCAAAATAAGTCTGACCAGCAGTGTGGGGTTCCAGGGGCTATAAGGTGATGGGTAAACATGTTAAATTGATTGCATATTGGGTAAGAATATTATGTAGCACGAGGCACACCTGCACACCCATCATCCGCACATATTTACTGTGTTTTATATGTCTTTGCACTGTATTTCTGATGGATTATTCTTCTTTTCACACTCCTTACAGTTATATCCTTCCATTTATTTGTCTTCAGCAAAAACAACAAATTTCTGTCTCACTTCTTAAAGTAGCTCATATTAGGACATGGACATGCAAGGATTCAAAAGCTTCACTTAGAAATAGACAGGGCTTGCTTTTTTGAGGGGTGTTATCAATAACATGTTGTAAAACTGAGTAGTGGACTATTTTTGGTTTAAAATGTTTTATATATGCAGCGGACTCTAATGCACAGTGCCTTTTGTATTTTTCTATGTCAGGACAAGATTAAATTGGAGCCATGATTTGTACAATTCTTTGATTTTAAAGAATTTTTGTAACCTTTACAATAAACAGTTTTATTTAACCATATCTGTGTGTCAAGCCATGTTATATTTAAGAGCACAAAGTTTAGAGTACAGCAATGTTAACCATGAATCTTTATTATTTAGGAAGATGAGACCTAGTCTATGATCAATATGCTAATTTGGACATTTTTATCTTGACTGATGACAAACAATGTGTTTACTAAATAAATAATTCCCACTGAAACACAAATGCAGCTCATTGTATTCAATACATGCTGGGAAATGTGGAGTTTTGCTGCCATCTGCTGTCGTATATCATTAATGCATCCAATATTAAGCACTGGCTACCCAACTTAAGTCAAACTAATAGTTTGACTTTCAGGAACTTTGTACTATGTAGGCATTTCAAAATTATGGAAATGGTAATTTTTTGGTTCTTTTTCTTCTTTTTAATGATGTAAGGGTCTCCTGTAACATGTATAGTTCACTTTATCATCTTGGTGAATCACAATAGAAAACAAAATGAACAATACTTTCTTCATCCTGAAGAGGGAAGTAGAGGACTTTGCAAACAAAATAAAAGGTGCAACCTGATGTACAAATCCGTAAGGATTCACACTATATATTTAATTTAATTTCATCACTAAGACTAGTGTAACTTTCTATACATCTGATGATTTAATGCGTCATTCTGTGTGTAGGAGGGCCTTTATCGTAGAATTTCAGTGCATGAAAACAGCCCTAGTATTTCCATTGTTAAGATCTCATTCAGGTGTGAAAAATATTTTCATCAACAAGTCTGGAAATATCTCGAATAGTTTCCTCAAACAAACATGAATATGTGGAAGTATGGTGAAACAAAATGGACTTTCAACACAAGTTACTGAGGAAGACAGGTAAAGAATGAATTTTCACCTTCACTCATCTGCAAATAACTCACAACTACAATTAAGAGGAGATAATGATTTTTAAAATGTCAGCCCAAGACCAGAAAAAAAAAAAAAAAAATCTGGTCACACATGAGGATAAAAAGGATAAATGCATACCATTCACCATATTCAGAGAATCCTGACAATGTTCTGCCATTCAGTACTCTGCTCCTTCTTGCATGGCATGTCTATCACAGTTTTGGTATGCTTAAATCTTAGCTGTCTTCTGGTGTGTATGTGTGTGTGTCTTCTCCACCATCCATCAGAGTGGGACTTGGCCTGTCAGTGTGGGCTCCTCCTCTGCAGCTGCCGTACTTCATTAGGGGCCATCAGCTGAGCTCAGTGCTCTACTGTCAGAGTCAAACTTCTGTTTTCTGTTTCTCCTCCCCTTGCACTCTCTCTCCCCCTTGCAAACTGTCCCTCAAGCTCACTCACATCCTTCATCCTCATATTATTTCTCACCCTGTCAACTTACCTCAGCCATTCCCTTCTAGCTAAAATTTCCCCTGCCCTTGCTCTGTACCATCTCCTCTCCTCATACTCCTTTTTCATCTATTGTGTCCTCTTTAAATCAGCATAACCCTTGTGTTTCCTAATATATTACACGGTGTTGTTGCACAGTAAATACTGTTTCTGATGCTTTCTTTTAAGTACATTTACCCTAAATGTAAGATCAACTCATAGGAAATTCAAATCACAGGATTAACTGTATTGCTTCATTAGAGAAGTTTAGGCCGCATGGTGGGTTTGAATTTTCACTATTCCTCAAATATAAAACTTTATTAACACCAAATGTCAGAAACAAGACTACATAGCCAAAGTAAAGTTATACAGGACGCTGCTGAGTTTCTAACAGTATTTAAGAAACTACTTTTTATGGGAAGATGTATTTTCCGACTCCTTGAACGCAGCAATGGACACGCACCTGAGGGGCGCCTTTATCTTGCTAATTGAAAGCACCTGGTAAGTGTGAGTTAGGCGACACTATGCGGTGACCAAAAACTGGCCTTTAAACTTTGCTGTTCATGGAAAAAAAAATTAACTAATTAGCTTTATCCCCGATGGTTTCAGGTCCTCAGAAATGGATTTTTAAGTTAATATAAGTTACAAATAATAAAATACACCGAGTTTGACCAGCTAAATTTAATCATTCAGCCAATTTGGACTACCAAACGGAAGGTACCGTCCCAGGACTGCGTTGTCCTCCATTGGTGAGTCAACATTTATTTTATTTGTCTGTCTTGCCTCTGAGACAAACCACTTTTAATTAAAAAAGAGAGAGAGAGAGGAAAAACTATTATTACTATATCTAAGGACCTACATCTACTCCTTAGAATTTCTAGCTTGAGCCGCTTGCTAGTTCCTGCTAACAGCTTCATTTAATGGTTTGAAATATTTAAAAGTATTTACAGAAATCTGCTCTAGCTAAGGGACAGTGTGTGGGACCCTCTAGTAAATGAAAAAACAAAAAAGTAAACTACGGGTATTTAGGGACCTCCTTTTTTTTTTTTTTTTTATACTTGAATAGAAAAATCCTTAATAATTTCCAGGATTCAAGAAATACACCTAAGAAAGAGCCCAAGCCCTACCTCTTTCAAGGTAAGTGTCCCTAACCTATGCTCCATACCACATTTTATTTGTGTATTTATTGCTGGCCTGGTAACATACACTTCACACATATAGATTTCTCAGAGGGAACATCTAGTGGCCATCAGAGGAACTCTATCTGCAGGCACTTTAACTGGCTTTTGGTGATGGTGGTTGCTGCTCAGGTAAAATTTGACATTGGTACGGAATTGTTAAAATTTTGGCGTTTAAGTTGGCACGATGCTAATGCAATGTAAATTCAGTGGCATTTGTTCTTCTGTGTAAGAAGTGTGAAGCTTGTTGGCTAATGTGTGGATATAATGTTTGTTGCTGCACTGTTTCTGCTCTGGTTTATTGCTGTAGGGGGCAACAACAGTTGGAAAATAATGAATTTTCATCTTTAGGCTGCAAGCTTATGGCTTCATCACTGCCTGGATCTCATGCTGTGAGAGAACTGGTTTCACTGTGTCCCAGATAAGAAGGGGGATTGACAACATGGACAGGTGATTACTTTTTACATCAGCCATTTTAGTTTGTGTTATATTTATTTGGTGTTGCTTTTTTTTCTTTATAGAAGTTCATATTGGACTTGAAGAGAGTAATGAGATTAACATCTTTCCAAACTTTTAAGTTTAAAAAAAAAGTGTAGCAGTCTTTATTCCATGTGTATTCTTTTCCTTTTCCCAGGTAGTCATATTTAGTTTTTTTTTTTTTTTTCTGATTTTCCTATCTTGTCTGTAGTTCTTCTTTAGCAAACCACCTTGTGCCCAGTTGTGTACATGTGTGTACACAGACAGACATGCATGCACACACATCCCACGGGGCTTCTGTTCTTGTTGTCATCCTGACAAGCAGTAGGAACAGGATTATGGGTAGAGGCCCTCTTACTTGGGGCAGGAGAAAGTGTGAAATCTGATTGCTTCGGAAGATTTAAAAAATAGGACCCTGTGAGGTCGGTGGAATCCTAAATATGAGCAGGCTAAAGAAGTATAGCAGCAGGGTGTAGTCTGTTCCGGGGATTTGCCAAATTTTCAGACTTGAGAGGGTGGCTTAAGTGAGGACAGAGAGAAGAAGCTGCAGGGTGCATAGGTGGTAATTGCTGCTTTTTTAAAAGTTTGTTTTTCTTAATTCATAACATCTAACTTGATAAGGTGGTTTTTGTGATATCAAGAGATTTTGTTTGAAAATACTTTGAGACTAGAGTGGTAGGTTTTTGAAACAGCCCATCACATATTTTGCTGGTGTTTTTAGAAATGAAAGTGCAAATATTTTCCCTAATGCAACTCAAACATTTAAAAGAAAAAGGGGGAAAAAAAGAGTTTTGAAGTTAAACATTTCACACACAGGATGTCTCCTGTAATGTTATCACAGTTCATCACTAGGGGGCATTAAAGCATTGTGTTTTTGTTCCAGTCTGACCTGAGGCTGTTTGGCTAAGCCTACCTGCCAGTTTCCACCACTTCCACTTTTGAGCCTCTTCCACTTGTGTGCATGAAACAAAATCACTGTAATGACTGCACGGTGCAGAAAAATAGTAACATGAGACTGAGAGGGAAGAGCTGCCTTCTGGGAAATAAAAAAACATTTTTTGGTTTTGTTTTTCTGGCAGTGGTGGGGTGTAGCTGGTGTGCCACACCAGCAGGACACACGTTGAGATTAGTGACATAATGCTATAATGTCTTAGGTGAAAGGCTTTGTGATAGAGGTGGTATGGCTTAGATGTTTGGAGGCTTCGGCACCACGTGCTTTGCAGCATGATGTGAAAATTTTTTCTGTATGCCTTCCTGTTTTTCTCTGTTCTATCTTCTCCTTCTGTTTATGATTCAGATATTAAATTTCCTGATATTTTCTCCTCCACAATATGTTAAATTCTACCCAAGATGGCTTCCTGCGATGACATGATGCTGCTCTGTTTGTCTGTGTTTGTTTTTGTTGCCTTCTCCAGACATGCTGTTTGTTTCTCTACACCTGCTACAAACCACTATTGGCTTTCCTCACCTGCAACAAATCAATATCATGCAAGAAGGAAGCTTAGACTCTAATATGCCCAAAGCTATTACAAGGATTAGAATGATGGAAAAATGTACAGCACAAGAGCGAGACAACACTGAACTGGAAATGTGTCTTTCTTTAATAAGTGCTCGCTGTTAACTTTTTCTGCCTGTGACTTTTGAGTGTTTTTAATTGCAATTTGAAAAAATTTAATCCTTTCTTTAGCTGAGAAAACAGTTTTTTTCTTTGTGCCTTTCCTAATCTTCTTGCTTTTCACAGAGGCCATGCTGATTGCATGTTAGTGGTTTGACCCCAGCAGATCGTTTTTGAAAACTAATTTAGAAAACTGTTCACATTGGGTTTTTTTGCTTTGATCACTAAGCCCCCTAAGTTAACAAACTGTAAATATTCATACAAAAATGATGTCAGCTGTCATGCTTTTGAATGAAAGCGTTCTGTCTGTGTTTGTCTTCAGGGTTTTGTGTTGCTGAGGTACACTGTGAGACTGACTTTTACTTTTATTGGTTCAGTTAGGTTTCTATAAATATGTGTCAGCAGCTGAATGTTACAAAGTGAAATGAATGCCTCATTTAAACATTTGCCTTACCCTGTTGAAACACCTTCTTTGATGTCAGCCACAGATAGGTCCATTATCGTTGTCTTTATGTTGCCCCCCCATTTGTTTTTCAAGGCAACTTATTGGCATATGATAAAGTTATGTTACATTTTAAGTGAGCTGCCCCTTATACAGTATACTTATGAAAATATGGATATAAAGGCACAATAAGGATCTGATACGTTAATTTCTTAAAAAAAGAAACATGACACCAGATAATTGTCAAATAAAAGCTTTGACATTTAAGGTTAGTGGTGGACCTTACTTACCTTTTGAGGGACACAGACTGAAAAAATAAAACATTAAATGGATATTTAGCTCTTATAAAAGCATTGTTTTGTCTTTTGATGCTCTAACTAAACAGTTTAATCTAATGAAAAAATGTATATTTCAAATAGACCCACTTACTGTATATAAGTAGTAGAACTAACAAGTTCAAATGCCCCTTTAAAATATTTGATATTTTAAAATATAAATATTAGAAAGTAAATTTAGAGCAGCAATTTTCTGCATTGGTAATGTTAGTTTTAAATAATTACGTTTGTCATTGTTGTTCAGAATGGCCATATATGGTAGAATTACTCACACATACACACGTCAGTGGATGGTACTATCATCTTCAGTTCTTACTGCCCCAGATGATGTGGTAAACATGGGTTCAAGTAGAAGCTTGCTTGATAGAAGATTCATTGGCTTGTGCCTGGGAGCAGAAATGGGGCGTAACTCATTGTATTCCTGTACATCTAGGAGCCTTGCTTTTGCTGTCTCCTTGGAAACCATTACTGCGCTGCCACTTGCATGTGGTCTGTCATGGATTCAGGTGGAAACGCAAGCATCTTCGTGTGCCAGTGAAAAGGGAAGGCGAAGTAGAAATGGTTGGGGGGGGTGGGGGGGTGCGTTTGCAAATGGCTCTGAAGTCTGCAGGCTTAAAAGTGTAGATAACCATGGATTAGCTCTGCCTTCTCCCTCCAGCAGCTTTAACTGTGTGGTCTCTTTCTCTTCAACCTTCCTTCTTTTTTTCTGTACATACACTATACAGAATTGCATGTGTGAACAAAGAGCATGTGGGTTAATGTAGTTGTGAGAATTTTGTTTTGATCTGTATTCAGTTTTTTAATTGTTTTGATGTCTTTGTAGGTCGTTTCGTACGTTCTCTGGGTGTTTTGAATTGCTTATTCATGGACTTGCATGATAAACATTTTGAGCTGGCTTCTGTTTTGGAATGATTAATTAATAGCTTGATTTTAGTATGTTTACCTTGAAGCCGAACAGCAAATGTCTTGTGCAAGAGTCGAACCTTGAATATGAGGTCAACAAGGTAATCTACCCTTCAGTCCTTTAAAGTTTTCTTGTGTGACGTATATAGGTGAAACTACTTTTTGGATCTAGAGGGAACAAGGAAAGACTGAGAGAAGCAAGAGAAGTGAGGCCTACGTGATGCAAATTTTTCTTCTCGTTTAATAGTTGTTAAAAGCCTATGTGCAGTTGCCTGGTTTGAGGAAATACTGTTTTGTTAAATTCAACCTGGTTGTGGTTTCTCCATTTTTTGAATTCAAGTATAAAATTGGTACAAAAAAACACTAATGAATGTTTTAATACAGACACATGTTGCAGGTATGACTTGGTTCATCATACTGGTGTGATTGTGAATGGTTAAATAGAGGATAATTGAAGTGCTTCAGAGGAGATTTCAAAATATTGACATATATGCTATATATCGCGACATTGCCCAATAATATTGCGGTATTATTTATAAGCCATGTTGCCCAGCCCTAATGCTTAGTTTTTCTAAGCATGAAATGGCTTTGCAACTTTGTCATTTGTTTGATGCCAAGGAGGAAAAGCAACCTTATCTTTGACACTTGTTTAAACAGACCATGGATGCATATAATTTGTAATCTCCATCATCCTCTCCTCATGTATTTGTGTGAACAGCTTTGGTGGCAAGGATCAGTTGATTGACATTGTGCAAGCATACACAGTTAATTCTCTCAAAGACTTTTAGTTTTCAGAGTAGCTGTTTTGTGTTCTGTTGTTCCTTTGCATGCTGCAGATTATATCAAGCATGATGCACTGGTGTTCTCAGACAAAGTACAAAGCATTGCTTATGCCAGTAATGGAGGTCCTCACTTATAACACTTCAGAATAACACTTCACTTGTTAGGCAGGTGCTAATATAGAGAATGTACCATTACTTTGTAGTGTGATTACACTGGCCAGAATTATGTGATCTGATAATTAATTGTTTCATCCTAAAATGGAGTTAACCTGTGCAGTATTTCAAAGACTGAATAAAACAAACTTTCAGTGGTAGGTTATCACTTGATGTTGAGCCAGCAGATAAAAATACAAAATACAAATCAGTTACATACAACTCTGCTTCCTCAATAACAGCGCCATGATCGATTGTGCTTATATACTTCGCTCAAGGTCTTTCTGGGCGTCCATTGTGTGATCACCGTTGTCCCTTTCCAAATGGCTCAAATCCTATTGCTCATCTCAAGTACTTCAGTAAAGAGAAGATACCCTTATAATCATGCACAGCATAAACAACTTCATTTTCATTAAGCCTCTTTTACGCTTTATGGTAAATTTAATTTAGAGTATCCTATGATTAATGTTCTCAGCTGACTATGCTCAAGAGGAGCAGTGGGACAGCATGCACTGCCCTGAGCACAGTGAAGGAAAACACAGCATAGGAGCCAGGTTTGAGCAGCAATGCATAACATGTAATGGGGATGCAGAAGATAGAGCTGTTATAATAAACACAGATGAAAGAGACTTTAGTTGTAAAGGGAAAACAAATGTTTTTCTTTGAAAGTGATTTTAGATTTTGAGGCTTTTGTTTGGATTTTAACTAGACAACTAGACGTTTATAGATAATGGCTTAAATCAAAACACTAAATGTAAGTGTTGAAAATTAATGAGTTTCAGTATTTTGAGTGTGATTTGAAAGTGACACGTACATTGCACAGAGGCTAATATACTATGCATCAATTTAAAGCTATTATATTAATTACAAGCGGTTTTTAAGATAAGTAAAATCCCAAATTGTAATCCTTTTAAGATCAGGAATTGGCTTGACTTGCGTCATACATGCAACAAGCTGCTCACAGCGTGTGCTCATGGCCCCTCTCTTCTTTATCCTACAATGATAATGATAAATAATAAAGTAAATACTCTCTGACATTTGACAGAACCGTGCACACAGAGAAACACGTACATATACAGAAACAGATCACAACCCCCACTGCTGTCATCAAATTAATTCATTTTGGATTTCACAAATATGACCTGTGATTGCTGGTTGTCAGTGGTGGTGGTGGTGGTGAGGGGGGGTCAGTCGGCAGCTGATACATGAAATGATTGGGAGAGTGCAGCGTGTTCTCATTATCTTGTCCCTTGCATTGTAATTATCACTCCTGCTCTTTCTGCACCACTGCTCCCATCTCTCCTCGCCATTGTAATCGTGATTGACTGGTGCGGCGGCCAAAACAGCGCAGTCTGAAAAGGCATCAGACACACATCTCATAACTGCCCTGCCATTTGATCTTCTCCTCCTTCACACTGACTGCTCCTCCATCTCTCCATCCCCCTAGTTTTTTCAGGTTGAAGGGAAGTGGCAGCCAGACGATAAGAAAACATGCTTGTAGAAGAGTACAGATTTGACATGCCACAGGAATGTTATTCAGTGTTTTTATATGTTTGAATATATTTACAGTTCATGTTCGACCCATGCGTGAATTGACAGTGCATGCATTCAGCAGTGCTGAGGGCTGCATAAAGGTCTTGGAATTGTACATTATGGATACACATAGCTCTTCTGTGGTGTGGGAGCTACAATTTATAAACACCGATGTGTTGTGAACATATTTCAGTAGTGTAGACACAGATTTGCAAGGTGCTCAGTTTCCCTCAAGTAAAATTTTTGGCCTTCAGTTTCCTTGGTGCTTTGAAATGCCAGACACTCTTGCTTTGCGACAGGTCTGAATGATACACCTTGTCAGAGAGGGAAGTTCATCAGCAGCCACTGAGAGTGCCATCGATTGAGCTGCCCTTAGCCCCGCCAGGTAATGGATTGGATTTATCCCTCTCTGGATAAGGCTTGTGCTCAGACGTGTACACACATGCACGCATGCTCCTGCACACAAACACAAAATACAGTAGTGCTCCTTGCACATCTGTGTGTATGGTACACAATCATGCAGCTACACATTAAATCCACACATACATCTCACAATGTTTGTCTACACAACATACTTTGACAACCTGTCTGAAAACTTGTGTGACATTCAGCAGACATTTAGACAGTTGGGATCAAAGGCAGTGATATATTTTCAGCAGCTGTATGGATAGGGAAAAAACAAGACAAGGAGATAGTACTTTGATAGATATCAGGACATTTGTCAGGCATCTGTCTATGCTTATTTTAGGAGTGAGAGATGAGTATCATCAAATCCATATTTTGAGGAGGAAAAATGGCTCAAAGTTGATGGAAGATGTCTTTGATGTAGAAGAGTCACAGCAGCTTAACTGTTTGTTGTGTTCGTCTTGTTTTTGTGGGCAGGCTTTCTCGAACAAATATTAAGCAAATCGTCATCAATAAATCGTTTCGAGAGCCATTTAAGCATTTCAGCTCTCATTATGATGACAAGGGTAAACAGATTGGAAGATGTAAAACACTCGATTAAAGTGGCATTCTACTTGCTTCCCTAAATTTTAAAGAGGCAATGCATCATGAATGTGTCCAACCAAAGATGAGCATAGTTGAAGAGAAAACTAATTAGACTAATCTTTTTGCCAGGAGGTTTACCTATAATGGTTATAATCTATGGACCTTAATATGATTCAGAAAACACTTAGTGGCAATCCATCTTCCCCTATGCCTCAAGGCAGTGGTGTGTGTGTTGTGTGTACGCATGCATAAGCACAGATTTGCAAGGTCTGAATTTGCTCACCCATTGTTTATGTAGAAACTACAGAGCCATACTTGGAAAACTCCTTTACACTGTGTGTTTATTGATGAGCTGAGCGATGTCCACAGATGTTATGAAGTATAACTCTCGAACAGTGTCAAATTAATTCTTGCTTTTGTAAGTGATCTAACTCGCATATATTACTACAGCAGTGATGTTTCTTGTGGAACGTGTCAGGTAGCACATTTGAAGAAATAAAATAAAAATTAAAAAACTGTTTCAATAATTCAACAATAACTTTGTCTTCAGAATGCTCTTTTAACAGATATATGTTTTTAGAATACAGATGGCTGTGGTCAGAGATGTAGTTATTGGGTCAGAACTTTGATGGCCCTTGCTAATGAGTCTGTGTGGCTGGAGCATCTGTCTGGACATCTAATGTAACTTGCCATGTGGAGAATGTCATCCACCGCCTGGCCTCTAGCTGCAGTCAGGTCTCCACAGCAGAGTTAACATTATAATTAGTCTACAGTCAAAGCATCCTGAGAGGTCTGGCTTACTTTGTGCTGACCATGACCTATCAAAGGGCCTTTTTATTTCAGTGGGAGTTGCTGTTACTCTTTACCTACAAGAGAAACACAGATGTGGTTATGAGTCAGATTTGTGTTGCCTTTTTGTAGTGGAATTGAAGAAATAATGCATTGCATAGTTTCTGGTGGGATCATGAAAGTGGGATAATGGTTTTATGAGTGCATTAAAGTGTCTGTAATGTCAGAGCTGCAGGGTGGATGTTTATGTTTTACTGAAGTTGTCATGTCATTTTCAATAAAAGTGTAATATGTAAATGTATTGGGGCTGAAGTACATGGTTTTGGTCAGAAAATCATTCTTCCATTTCTTGCTTGGAGTGAGACCATGAAACTTGCAATTACTACAGTTTGAGACTTTCTGGTACCACATAGCCAGAATAGAGACTTCAAACTGTTACAGTCAAGGGCTCTTGGGGTGCCTTTTCACTCTATGGAAATCAGAAAAACTATGAGCAAATACAGGCAACTCTGCATAAAAGCTAATGAAGCACCCACGTACCCGCTGTCGCAAGGTAATGAGTGTACTTAGCTCTAAGGGAAAGGACATCACCAAAGGATTTTCAGTGTGTGCCCACTTCCCCAAGTGCTTAATCATGGTGCTTGATTATGAGCAGCCATTAGAAGCCTGTGAGTCAGCCCCACTCATACACTGCAAGGAGTTATGGTGTGCTTGATTGAATTCAACATTCTTCGCCCCTGGTCTATGAGAGCTTGCCAGAAGATGGCAAAAAAGCCTGAAAAAGCCTCTCTGTATTGGTGCATCACTTTAAGCAAGCAGATGGGCTTTGTTTGGAGTGTACTTTTTATTAGATGTGAAACACCTTCTGAAAACTGGCTTGGAAATCACAATCTGACTCATGTTTAGCCTGCTGTGGATTTTCCACAAGTGGGAGCTGTTATTGTCAGTCCTGTTGTACACATACCAACCCTTGCCACCTTTAGGAAAGTATAGGACTAAGTAACAGATGAGCAGTACAGATGCATGGCAATGTTAAAAATCTACTGAATAGGAAGGTAATAGTTGCTATAGTTTTAATACTGCCCACACCTTCAGATAATGAGTATTAGTATTATGACAGCATTTTATTATATCTGTATATGTTTTTAAAGATAACTGTTTAAGTAACTTTTTTTTTTTTTGATACCATTGTGAAACTCATAAGGGACAGAGTGTCCCCTGTTTTTTTTTTTTAATGTGGACAAATAAACTGTGGTTAGGACCCTCCTCTTTCCATCTCCCTAACCTTAGATATCTGCGCCAAGGAATGGTAAGAATCTCTCTTTGCCTTTTTTAAACCATTATCATTCCTGTTTCCTTCTGCCATCTTGTGATCTCTCCGTCCCTTTCTCCTTTGTCTGTCTCATTGCGCCACTGTGTCACTGGGCACACCTGCTTCATCCAGCTGTCAATTACAGAACAGAATTACAGACTGGCACGCAATTAGGGTCCGCCTCACGCGCTGGCCCACGCTGGTAATGAGTTTCCCCAGTCATTGATCAAAGTCACAATCACACTCTACTCCAGAGTTTCCCAATTAATTTTCCTTTTTTTTTGCTATCCAGAGAGCATCTATGTTGAGCCGCCTGAGACTGTTTATTTATACGCCAAAGCAGCAGAATTTTCCACCCAAGAAAAAATGAGATAATCCAATTTCAGTGTTAGGGTATGACTGCGTTTTGAGCAAAGTCTGTGAAGGGAATTTAAATTTGCTTGTGAAAAGTTGTTCCCCACAGTTTTGAGGTTTGAGAAGAGGGTAGCTAGCATGCCAACCAAGGAACCAGTGAGGTAACTGCCAGATGTTGTGCAACTGATAAAATTCTTAAAATTCATTTTTAAGAATGGATCACTTCATCACGTCATGTGAGAAGTATTTTAAAAGCACAAGAAGTGCCACTGCAGAGGACACATTTGCCTTTGTTTTGGAGCAAATGTCCATATATTTTACTTATGTGTATTTTTCCATATCCAACAAACTCATCAAACTCCTTGGGCTATTGCTGCAGATCATTTAATCGAGCTCTCACCTGAGAAGGGGCTGCATGTACATCTACTTCTCATTATGCAAGTGTCAAGACTTGAGTAGTGGGCTTCCTGGCAAATAATAGAGGAATGACATTGCTTGTTTGTTTTCCCTTAGATGTGAAATGCGCTGAGGCAGGATGGAAATAGCTCGCGGGAGGGGTGGAGTGAAGACGATAGTAAAAGAACAAGCTGAGCATGGTTGCACACAGTGTTCAAAGCCACCAGGCACAGGTTTCTGTGACTGACAACCTGCTGTAGATGGAACCTCCCAGCCACACTTTTCTGTCTCAGTGAAAGTGCCTCAGTGATATTGAGACAGTGTGTACTCTTCTTCTTCCTTGCCTTATTCACTTGAGCATTTAGATTGTCCTCTGTCTCCTCTCTGTTTCAGCTAGGTTTTTCTAATTAATCTTGGTGGGTTTTGTGAGAAAATATGGAAAACTTCAAATGTTTGAGTTTGAAATGAGGAAATCCAGCAAGATAGCAATCTTGTGGTGAAGACAAGGTAATGAATTAATTTTGGTTCATGGCTCAGTAGTGAGGGGAACTAGGTTGAGTAATGAGAAGAGGAAGCTGTGATAATGGAAATCTAAATGATTAAAGTGTGTGTTTGCAAGGGGTGGGGGTAAGGAGGTGGGGACTTCCAAGAGGGTTAGGGTGGCATGATAGTGTGCGAAATTGTAGCAAAAGCAGTTCTGGGGTAGAGTTTATATACTGTCATCGTTGGCAGTTGTGCCTGCGACCAGGCAATAGAAGAAGACATGATTTTTAGCTTTAAATGCTTAACATGCACTGTACCTATTTAAACTGCAAATGTAGCTTTAACACATGGAAATGGCAAACGTAAAATATGTTGACAGTTGAACTCATGTAGATGAAACAAAAAAATTAAGAATATGGTAAAATACAAGAAAGTGTGACCCTGTCTCCAAGGAACTGTGTTAATATCCAACTAAACCGCAACAGCAAATATGTTTTGTATGAAATATTGCTGGTTGGATTATGTTTAGAGGCAACATGTCTTTTGAATTTATGGACAACAGCAGAATCACTAGGGAGTGGTTGAGATGGAAGGAGGGCGTACAAAGCACACAACTGTCACTGAGACTGCTGTCTGTAGGCAGCAAAAGTGCTTTGCTTAAGATTAGGAGAAAATTAGAGGACCTTTAGAGGACCTTTGTCGTCATGTTTGCAACCTTAACTTGCACTTAAGGTTGTGGGATGGTCACAGTCAAAAGAAACAATGACAGAATAACACAAAGCCCTGTGTTTTGTTGACCCACCACTTTGACTCTGGAGGGTTTATCATACACATCAAACCTCCATCACTGTCTGTGAGGTGGCAGGTAATGTGAATTCAGGACACATGCTCATTAAGAAGATGATTTCTGATAGTGTTTATGTTCCTTTAAAGTGCAGTTCATCGCTCAGGGAACTGAGTAATAGGTTCTGACGACATAGTAAGTAATGGCATATTAAATTAAATGGTTTCAGTGGCACATGTGTAACTGGAAATGACCTCACTCACCATCCGCTTGCTTCCTCTCTTTTGCTGCTGTGATATAGGGAGACTACACATGTACACACATACACATGCAGCACCTCTGTGGAGGTATAGACTGAGAGTACATATTTCCCTAATGGAAAAGCTCATTGCGAAAAAAATAACAGTAAAACCAACCAGTGCTCTGTCAAACTATTTCACAGTGTCAGCACAAATGCGGCAGTCTGTCTTCACTCTGCAATGAAATTTATGGCCATTGATGACTGATTGCATTTCTCTCCCTCACTGTACTCTGAGCCTTTTGAAAGTAACCCAGCAGCACATTAATTTCTCCAAAGTCATCATTTCAAGTGCAGCGACTGGCTGGAAAAATAAAAACTGAGATGAAGAGAGTCTAATTTTAGCAGTTCATATCAGTGCTGACGATAAAAACGTTCCTAAATCACAATTCAAACATTTGAAAATGACTTTTTGTATAGATGGACAGTGTGCAGAAGTGTGAGCATGTGTAGGCTTTCATCTCTGTGTAGACTCTACATAGTTACAGTATGTGTGACGTCTCCTGACTGCTTTTCTCATTATTGAATCAACCAGTGTCATCTCAAATTAAAGGTCCGGTTATGTCATAATGCTCTCAGGGGCAAGAACAATCTAAGTGCCTCAGAGCATTCTCAAGAACATCAATATGCAGCATGCATTTAGTGGAACCACTGAGGTAGACACAGTGGCTCAAAAGTGTGCCTCTAATTAAAGGTCTAATGTCTCATCTTGTGCATGTCTTTTCCATTTCTTATCTTGCCATTCCTGTTGAAGGCAAGGAACGCTCAAGCAGAGATGGACAAAAAGCTTGATGAAAAGACACTGATTAACCTGTCATGTTCCAGACAGGTATCCATTAGGCTTTTTAATCAAAGTCTATATGGCATGAAATTGACATTTTCAACCCACCATAATGCCTCACGAGAGTCACTGAACTGAACTGATACTGCCCTATACGTCAGTGCACTTGTAGCTGTTCCAACCTGTACTTTCATTTGCCGTCTTCATGCACCAGTGCTTCTGAAAGACCCTTTGTTTTCCCAGTCTGTATCAGAAATAAAGGTTTCTCCTCTTGATTGTGTTGGAGGATCGTGCACAGACATGCACCTCATAGAGTCAACATGCAAGTTCCGTGTAGTGTTGACCAAACTTGTAGCCTAATTATGAGACATTAGCAAGACAGGGGTGCTTCCTCTGGTAATGTCAGTGTGTAACTATAATTTTCAAGCATGTTGACTGTTTCTCCTCACTATAGAGGAATGTTTTGGTGCATAAGACTTGACCTAGGAACAATAATTTGCTGCCCCTGGTCAAATAGTTTGCACTTATCCAGGGTTGGAGCCAAAGGGCTTCCTTGCTGAGGGTCATACATTCAGTACTGTCCACAATTTCTCCCCTTCTTTTCACTACCACTTCTTCCTCTCCTCCCTCAGTTTTCTTTTCTGCTGTGTCTGTCCTTAAGTCACAGGGAGAGCACGGTTGTTTTGATGTAGGATTTGATAGATTTGTTTGCTGCTGCATTCATTTGCTCTGTATCAGGGAGCTGACGGGCCGTAAAATGAAAATTTGCCTTAGATTTTCAGCATGACTGTTTGAGGGCAAATGTGAAAGAACTTCCCATGCATTCCAGATATATATTTTTCTCTATCTTAAAGTGCGTGCGTGCATGCTATGCATGGCAATTAATAATGAGGATTGTAAAGTTCTTATGATGTGGTTCATATCTGTTAAAGGCAAACTTTTTTTTTCACGTATCCCCAAAACAGCATTTATTGCCCAAGAGGTTGTGATACTGTGATGAGAAACTCTTCCAGTTTCACTTATTTTGTTGCTCTTGTAAAGGAACCTTGTGATTAAAAAGTGACAGTTATGGATAGAGTCCTGCTTTTCAGGTAATTAGATTAAATTAAAATGCATGTTGTCGTCTTGCGATGCCCACAATCTCTAATTAAAATGAATGTGATGCAAACAACGGGAAGCATCTTCTTCTTAAAAAACAAGTTGAAGGAGACAAAGTCAAACAGCAGGCTCGCCTTTTGTAAGGCTCTGCGCAAAACCAGTCGCAGTAATGTAGCTTAAGGGAAATGATGATGTTAGAAATGTGTATAGAGTGATGATGCTTGTTCACACTTCTATGAAACCTCCCAATATCTTGGCCAAAAAAAGGAAATCTGAACGCATATTTATTAGCTTGGCTGCTATTGTTTTCGACTTGTTAATCTGTGTCTATCATCATGGCAAAATGTGGTCCTGGAGCCACCTATTATAGTTGTAATTACCACAGAGGTGGCTTTGGGTAATTTCACAGCAGTTTATATGTTTCTTTAACGTGACAGTGTCTCAGCTCTGCGAGATACAGTCAGTCAGTGCAGTTGAGATCAAAACGAAGGCCCAGTTGGAAGATGTGTGGTGTGGTCCGACCCATGAATTACTACTGATTACTAATGGATTGGAACGGCAACATACTGACAGGACGTGACGTCTCTATTTAATTTTTTGGTAACTTGACAGTGTATGAAAGACAAAATACTTTTTCTTGTATGCCATATTTCTTCTCGACTGTGGTAATGACCTTGATCATGTGCAGCCACCAACGTACTTCCTCTTTGTTCATGTGCAGGTGATGCGTAAGGTGAAACCAAAGCAGACCTGGTCGCGCCACAAGGAAGGTGCTTGTGGGAGAGCAAGACACCCCATTGCTCTTTCCACCCGGTTGCCCAGCCGGTGTCAGAGCGTGCTGGATGATGGAGTACTCTCATTCCGAGTTGAGAGAGCGCTGAAGGTGAGAGTCGGCCAGAGACCCAGTTCTTTAATCCTAGCTGGCTTCTGCCACCTTGTTCAGCAAGATAAATGGACTTTTGACACACAGTCACATCACACGCTGGCCTAGCTTTGATAAACAAACACTTGTTTGCTCTTTCCCACCTCTTGAAGACATTATATAGTCATCAGTGAGAGTCTTAACCAATTAAAGACATCAGGTATTAAATTAGTTATAGTAAAGCTTAGAAAAACATGAATGCCATAGTCAGAACTACACTTCCAAAATAGTTATAAACGTATGGATTCAGCTGCACATGCTTTATATATCAACATACATTTCATTCTCTTCACTATGGCAACAGAGGTGCTAATGTTTTCAAAGCAGTTGTATAGTTCATTAATTGAAAAAGTTCAAGGAATTCTGAGGGTTGTCAAAAAACAAATCTGTTTTCCTTGACAAGACATGCAAACATGATTTTGTGACAGCCGCAACTGTTGGTGTGCTTTGTGGAAGTCCAGGTGTGCTGCAGACAGGCAAACCATGGGGGGGCAATTAGAGAGGATGTCCAACACCTGTGTCCACAGTTGAGATGGGAACTCGAGAACATCCCAAGTGATGTTTCCTGCAGGAGCATTCAAATTCACAAAAAGTATATGTCATTATTATGTCAGTATATGGCAATATTATTTGAAATGGGAATTAACAGTCCCTTAACATTGCATGCACACTGCCAACAAAGGAAAAGAGGCTCTTAAAATGCAGAAATAATCACTTCATTTGATGTGTGAAAGGTGACAGTATAAAAAAAACTTTGTCCATTGTCAGCACAACTTACTGACAATGTAACTGTAAATTCTAGAGACAAATAGGTTATCAGACGAACAGCAATGACAAGTCAGGATCAGGGAGGCAAGAGGCAAAAGGTGTTTCACAAGAACTCACAAGCTATGCTAAGAATTAATAAAGGAAAGTAAAAGGCATCAATTTTCATTCAAGTATCTTGTGTCTTTTTTTTTTTTTAAGTCACCATAGTTTAGTCTTATTCTCACTGTAACCCTTAAATCCTGGGCCTCAAACTAATATATCAGAAAATATAATTACTATCTTTAAATATTTAGTACCATCTTATCTTACATGGAACAGTTTTTACTCGTCATCAAGGCAGTTGAAGTTTGAAGTAATGAAGTCTGAGAGTATCTCAGACAGATCTACTATTGAGAACCCAAAACGTCATCGTTGACACAGTGAAATTTGACATGCTCGGTGGTACCATTGGTTTTGGCCATACACCACCAGTAGACGTACATCTATCTTTCTATCCATCTTTTGTATTCCCTTCCCTCTTTCTCTGCATAGTCTTCCCTCCCGGCTTGTAGCATAAATGGATTTTCATGCATCATCTGACTGGGTGTATTGGAGTTGATGGAGTGAGGAGGATGACGCAGTGTCCAGTCAAATAGCTCCCGTCCTGTACCTTTCTGCCAGTTCCCTCTTCTTTATCAGCGTACCCCCCTTTGTCTGATCCTTTGTCTAACCCCTCCCTGTTTTGACAGTTCCCTTCCTATATAAGATTAGCCTGTCTGTAGTTGTGAGGCATGTTTGTGCTTAGTGTTTGTTCAGAATAGTACTAAATTGTGAAAATGATGTAAGAAGTATATCACATTTGTAAGAATTTGGCATTTAGATGTATACACAGAAATTGATTTTCTTGTCAGAAAATACTTCTGGTCTTTTAAGCCATGTACAGTAATATACTTGCAGGAATTCTTAAGGCATTAATATGTGGCCACTATACAGGAACAAATGTAGTAGTAACCCACTTTTAAAGTACATGCAATCCACATTATTGAAAGGGCCTTGATACGACAATGAAAAGGCTTTTCACATAATAATAATTGGTACTAAAACAATGTACATAGCAACCTCTGATGCCTCCAGTTTGTCATGCCTGTCAGCCAAGGCTCCTTTGTCTTAATGTTATTGATTTTAATTAGTTTCCAGTATCAAGTTTGGTGATATTTTCAGAAGACTTTCTTTTCATCTGGGTTATTCCAGCTATGAAAGGGCCCCCTCCCTCCTTTGCCATCAGAAAGAATGAGAACTGATATTGTTCCCTTTACAGCAAGTCAGCTTCCCATTTGATTGCTTATCTTTTTTATTAGCTTGATGCTATTACTGGCGTGGCTTCTTGGCTTTCATTATCCATTTTTATGCTGTAATATTCTCTTGGAATTGTTATCGTAGGCGAGCTCATCTTGTCGTGTTGTTTATGCATGATTGATTTGTGGGTTGCTGATCTCGCCCTCCACCCCTTGCTCAGCGCCGACTTGGCGGGTCGACAAGGTTACTTATTCACACATGATAGACATCTTTATTAGGAGAAGAGAATGCTTTAAAACCTTAAGCATAGGCATTTATCTGGAGCACGACATCTTACCGCCCAACACCCGACATGCCCATACCCATCCATCACGGGTCAGCTGATCACCCAAGTTCAGCCCGTTTGCCCTCTCCGTCAGCCTGAAGGACAGAGCAGGGCTGAAGTTGGCAGCAAGAGACTGAGAGGAAGAGGGAGTGTTTGCCATGACAGCAGTAGGTCAGGGAGATGTCATTACCCCCTTTATGTTGACCAGTAATATTACCATCTTTCTGCTGATCAGGCTGACCATGTAGTTTCTGTTGGAGGTCAAAGTTTAAAACTCTTTTCTCAGCCAAAACATAAGAGGAAGTTTTTCAGATTTTTTTTTTTTTTTTTTGTTTTAATGTATGAAGCAGAAGTACATAACTTTGAAAGTACTCATTATGGATCCTATTGGAAAAACAGCCAGCCTTGTTTACCCAGCAGCCCTAGTGTGGATCTTTATGCATTTATTCCTGTGTAATGAAGTTTTTGCCCGGTAGTGATGGCAAATGTCATTAATGCTTGCGAAGATGATGACTTGGAGTAGTCACATTAAGCCAAAAGTGTGGATGCTTCTAGTTTTCCTTAAGACCTATCATTCTCTTCTCCCGCTGTGTGTAATGGCACTTGGCATCAACGCTCGATGACGAGGCAATTTAATTTATCTCTCACTATTTAGTTTTTTCAAATGTGTGGCTCTGCTCTTCCAAGGCTATAGTTATCACAATGATCCTTCTCCAGCCAGACTTAAGTGCACGCACGCACGCACGCACGCACGCACGCACGCACGCACGCACGCACGCACGCACGCACGCACGCACGCACGCACACAGACATTCTTACAAGCTTGGGTTCTGTAGTCGCTGAGATAGCATGCTCAGCAAAGGCATTGCCTTTCAGGCTGTCTCATCCTGGAGCTCTGTAATCTTGTTGGTATTACAGAAGCCCTATAAAGCTCAAACAAACCCCTAACAAGCTCATGAGTTAAATAAATATTATTAGTTAGGGCAGGTGGCTTACCACTGGGAATAGTATGTTGGTTATGTAGCATTTATTCTGGGTGGTGAGGAAGGGGGCTTCTTTTCCGAGTACTTAGTGAGTCTGATGGCTTTTAACCTTATTGACCAAAAGTGAATCAATGTAATGTAATACGTTCCAAATGAGGACTATTCTAGGCCTATTCAAACATTTCAGCATTTAATACAGCTGTTCCCTTCATCTTTATTGGCCAGCAAAATGGTCTTTTCCCAGAGCTTTAATTATTCATAGATATTAAAGTTTAAATCCACTCGCCCTTGGGTATGCAGTTGTACGGCTTTGAAATAAAGGTCATTAACATTAGATGATATTAGCTTAACTGTTCAGAGATACTTTTCATCTTTGTCTTGTGGTAATGAAAACCTGTGTTGTTTGTTCTCTGGCATCCCACATTAAGAGTTGGCTCAGTATTCAAACAGTATTCAAAGAAAAAAAAAAAAACTAAGTTCTGATTAAGGAAGGATGTTATTTATATGGATGTCTGAAAATGATAAAAATCAGGCAACCTTTTCCTCTAAAAAAACAAAACAACAAAAAAAAACACATACAGTAGTAGATTATAAAGACACTACTCCAGATTCAAACTGGTTGCAAAATGAAGGGGGCGGTCACTGTTCTGAGAATTAAAATGTGTGTCAGTGTGATGCCTGATTGTTCCTGTGGAATTTTTGGCCAACTGATTATTCATGCTTGGCTGCCATTTTACATTAGGGCCCCGGATGCCCCTAAGATGATTGCTTACATGTGCTCAACTGATTCATATTTGAAGTTTAATTACCATTAGAGGACCCTTAGTCTCTTTGACATCATAACACAATGGGAACTGAAGTGGCCATCTTGACAGTAATAATTGGCCGTTGTTGATCAGATGCAGTCCAAACATTTGGCCTGACTGTATTTGTGTGAAGATCAGGGAGTGGCCAGCACATAACAGGCCCTGTAAGTGCAGATCCCACCACCCTTACTCTTCCATTCCAGTCATTATCCCTCAAAGTGCAAATAGACTGAAGCTGTTTTCACACATGAACTTTCACATGTGCAGCACAAAACCAGAGACTGTCTGTGACGCGATCTCACCATCTGGAAACACTCCATTTGGTTTGGGCAAGGGTTGCGCCTTGGTAGAATGTGCAGGAGGCAGGATAGAAACAGCAACACGCGTACTTGCTGTGAATTCTCTGGACAATTACCGGCTCTATTCACGTTGGCTCAGTCCGACATTACATGGACTTTAGACGAGGGAGACGGCAGGATAATGTGCATTTAATACACTATGATGGCTGAGATACAGTATGATGCTCTGTGAGAGTGCAGTCCAAAGACGACTCAGAAACCTTTGTGGGCTTTGATTAGTGAAAACCATGATTGATTTTTCGGGGTGTGATCGATGAGAGGCCTCACTGCTGATGGTTCAAAATGGCATGCCTTCAGTATTGATAAGCTCTTATTGGAAGGGGGGAGTCTACTTGTTGGATTGAAGGCAGCATCTGAGACTCTCAGGGAATGGAATTGTCATTCTTCCTCAGTGTAAGAAAAAACGCCCCCCCCCCTTCCTCCTTCCTTCCTGCCATCTTCTGCCATATTAAAAGGGTTATAAATTCAGCAAGGTGGCGACACCATTACTGAAATAACTTGGTTTCTTTTTTTTTAATTTTTTTTTTATTGCTCCTGTAGACAAAAACAGACAACTGCCTGAAGAACCAAAAAAAGAATTCATTCTCATGACAGTACCAAATTCACCCTCATCACTATCATATTCAACCAGTGTTTGTTTTTCTGCGCTGTGACATGTTGTCCTGCTTCACATGAAACCCATGCATGTTGAGCATGTAGTAGAACAGGTCAGAACTAGTACTGAACTTGAATTTGCATTCTCAGTTTCTGTGTTGGTGGTATGTGAAAGTGCGGTTTCCATTCAATTCAATGGTTTTGTATGTCCTTAATTTACTGTAATTGCCTGAGTGATTGACTTGTGGAACTGACACTGTTTTCTGTAAAAGTGCTCCACAGTGAAGGTTATTATATAATATTCATCATTGTAGTTCTAATTGGAGTTAAAGGGTGAGAGGTGTGGGTGGCTAACCACCCTTGTGTTGTCTTGTGGAGGGGTCAGCGTGACATGTCACTTGACTCATACTGTATTTCTGTGGTCCTTCCTACAGTCATTCTATTTTGTGTGGGATTTTTTGACTGAGTGTGTGTTAGAGAATGGTAAGCGAAAGGAAAAAATGGAAAGGAAAACAGAGTGGGAGTTAGGGAGAGAAGTCTCCATAGATTCTATTAGGGCTGCTGTGTACTTTGGGATGACTGCCAGGTACACAGTTGATAGAGAGGGAGACTGAGAGAATGAAGGTGGGAAAGTGAATGAATATTACAAGCAGTGGAGAAGAGCATATGGTCATGGAGTCCACATGAAGCCAGCAGGGTCCTAGTGGACTTTAAAGTGTTTGCTTTGACCAGCAGGACACATTTGGTCGTTGCCACCACATACTAGTCTGTAATTACTATATTTTGTGTCTCATAATTTTGGAGCATCTGTGATGAGTTTAATAACTTGTACAGGCTATAAGCTGTAAGCCTCTAATTAGTTTTTTTGTGTCTAAGATTTTATAGAAATGTTTTAGGTCAAGCAAACACATGGCAGTTGTCAGTGTTCTCCATATTCAGGTGGGTGTTTGTTAGAGCAGCTTTCATCAATCAGGCTGTTATCTGATTTGGCACCTGGCTTGATCAGTTGGTACAACATGCTGCCGACATCCCTGATAAATAAACCTGGAAGAACTATCCATCCCATCTGCCCCTACATATGTCATCTGATGTAACTCACTGGGATGGGAGCTTATACCTTACTGAGTCACAATCAGCATATGCTTGGCTGCCAGGTGCTTGTAACACATTCATTCAGAGGCTAATGTATGAATCCTTTTATTAAGAGAGAATGCCAATTAATATGAGATTTTAAATAAGTGTGTTGTTCAGTGAAAGTACTGCACTGACCTGCCTGGTTGATTTAGTTTATATTTACATACAAGTTCAAATAAATCTAGTCAAAACTGAAGTGATTTCCCTGAGATTATTCACGAGAATCTGCATATGTGTTATTAGTCTTGTTCTTATTGAAGTGTGTAAATATCTGTATGGAGGTTACTTGTGACATGTGGTTGACTTGCAGGCTAGTCATGGCTGGTGGAAAGGCCAGTGGAGGTATGTGGAAAATCAGCGATAGAGACGGTATGACTGAATAAAAATAATGAGCTGTTTGGATTGTCTCCAGTACCAGCCAAACTCTTGATCCATTATCATTAAAAAATGAGGGCATGTCTATCGCATGCTTTCAATTTCAATGTGTGAAACAGCAGGCTAAAGTGAAATATGTTCTTAATTATGGCTTATGTTTCTCTGTTTAAAAAGCTGGAAGGGAAGTTTTATATTATTCAGTAGCATTTCATGAAAAATGTAGGCAGCATGTGGGTGGGCAACACTATCAACTTCTCCTAAACCATTAAAAAAAGAAAAAGAAATAACACTGAACTTACCACACTTCACGTTCTTATGCGATAACATTAATAGAATATTTTAAGATACATCAATTTATATTTCTGTCTCATTAACATTGTATTTCTGCCTCTTCACTTTACCTGGCTGAAGTAGCTAAAGTATAGTAACATATGTTCTCTTGTACAGTGGCTTTATTTATTTTTCTTATTTGTACCAGCATAACATAACAGGGACTGTCAGTCTGCGTCTCCAAATAAAGAATAAGAGTAGGCCAAATATTCATGCGCAGGCCACATCCAATCAGCACATCTAGTGCACTGCAGCAGCATCAACTGTCGTTACACCAGTTTATCACTGTGAAACTAGGGGCTTTGGTATGATGAATTTCCAGTGGCTGCTTATATTAATTCCAAAGTAATCATGGCTTGAGTAACACTTGATTTTGACTTTAACTGTTCTGTGACATGGTAATGAATCTTTTGGACGCAGGAATTCAGTGACGTTCCATTTATCTTGTGGTATCTGCACTTGCTGACATTTTGAAAACTATCATGTTGTTACAAATCACAAACTTCTGATGCTGAGTAGGCAACGGTTCTGTGTTAACATTTCTGATTATTCAGTTTAGTTTAAAGCCCTCCCAACTTCGACTTTACTTAATCTCAACTGACATGACATTCCTTATAGGTAAATTCAGATATTCCTTTTTTTTTTAATATGTTCTTGCAGTGCTTTTCAATTATATCCCCATTTTCACCTCAGGAGATGGGTAGGACTCCATTATGTGTCCCCTCACACAAAGAAACTTCCATTTTCCTCCAGACTTTCAATACGTCTTAAGCTACGATGGCCTAAACATCCTTATTTCTTTTCTGTATGGAAAATGGGGATGATAAAAGTGCAGAGGAAATCCTTTTTCATTATTTATTTTCACAATATGTGCTCATTACTTATTATCTACAGTACTGGCAGTTATTATTGTATATATTTTTGAATAAACAAGAGATAACTGAAATCCCCATCTCTCTCTGCAACCTTGGCCCAGACCTGGAGCTTTAGATAATGAATGCAATTAAGGGCTTGCTGCATTAAACCTGCTGGTAAACAGTGGGTTTAGAGCTGCACAATATTAGACTTATTTTCTGTTTTTAGGGGAGAAAAGGGGAGATAGGAGACTGTATCCATGAGGGAGAAGATATTTTGACAGAGGTAGCGAAAGTGTTCCCACATACAGTAGTTAAGGAAAGTTTTAGAAAAGGGATCAGATTATCACTGTAAAAGAGGAAATACATTAATATTGCCTGAGTTTCATTAATTATTTGTCAAGAAGTTTGAAATGCATGGTAGTAGATTTAGCACTATCTGATAATTAATCGTTTCGTGGATACCTGTGCATGTTTGTCATTTCATTTGAATACCACAGTGTGTCTAGTTTACAGTGATGTTGTAGCTAATGCTATGATCAAATAAGATGCCAAAAAAGATACCTCTTTATGTGTCCTTCCCCTGATTTATCACTAAACACGTCTGCAGTGACACAATACAGTTGATTTTGCTCTGAAGGCACAACACATTGTCACTTTTGTGTTGCCTTGTTGCACTTTTTCTACACTATCCTCAAAGCATCTCTGTGATATACTTAAAGTCACACCTGAAAACACACAAAGTTTTGTTAAACTATAGAAAAAAAGACTTAACTATAAATCAGTTTGGACTGTGTGCTTGAAATTGTACCATGCAGGTGAGGTCAGGCACGGTTCATTGGTTTGCACCTATGTATCGAAAAAGTATCATGTCAGATTTTGATGTGAACTGTACCTAGATTGAGGCTGAACTGTCAGACACGAAAGCCCCTGAAGGTATATATTCTGTCTCCAAAACTGTGCAGCCACTGAAGGTGCTCCACAAATCTTTAGTATATGACATGCCTTCTGCCTTTTTGACAGCAAATAACTTAACTTCTATGTGAACATTTTCAGAGGAAGACAAATAACACACTAGTTCAAGCCTCGGGCTAGTCAGACCAAGCTAAACCATCAGAGTTGGAGAGCAGCAGGAAATCAAAGTTTGTGTTTTTGAGATTGCAGTGCAGCTTTAGAAAGGTGCGTGAAGTAGATATGGTTGACATGTGACTGTAGTGGCACACTGCAAGGCCATTTTATCTGCCATGGATTGAAGCGGAACTGTGGCATTTTTTAATTTTTTTTTTTTATCTGTTTTCATTTTCTAATTTCCTCAGTGTACCAACAAAGTGTCCAGAGAGTTGGTACTTGTAAATCACTGTGTAGAAATATTGTACTCCACTAAAGTCTCGCAGTGATGCCGTAATGTATTTCCATGCACAGATATAGAGCTGTACTTGCTAGTTGGATCATTGTAGTGGCCATAATTTCTTGTTGGGTTGCAGCCTCTTTCTCAACCCACATTTCTTTTTTTCCCTTCAGTTGTACAAGCTACTCCAGATGATTTACTCCATAACATAACCCCTGAGTAATGATGTGTTGTTAAGCAGTTTCTAGTTGTATATAAACTTCCTTGTGTTGTAAAGTTCTCTAATGACAATGATTGCTAAATTTAAGATGTTTTTCTTGCATCTTGAAACTTACCACCACCGGGTTATTCAAACTTACTTTAATAGCGGGTTCAGTCTCATGTTGAAGTGTGAATGCACACACACACGCATGCTCTCTTTCACAGCCTTTTGAATTCAAACATGAGTTAGAAGAACTACCCTGTAACACATGACACATCAGGAAGTGATAATTGGCCAGCACTAGATGCAGAAAAAAGGATGATGATTTTTACAGGAACTATGTTAGTTGTTCAGATTTGTTGGACTCATGAACCCTAGCCATCAGTAGTAGAAGGAAGAAAAAAGGAATTTGAATTTGAAGATATATAGTACTGATATAAAATAGATTTGATATAGAAAGATTTTGCATGCCTGATTTTATCTATCTTATATCTAATTTTTTTTGAAACAAGTTGTGAACACGTCATTGGCATATCATCACCTCAATTGATATTTTGCGAACTTGTTAAACAGTTGTTAATTTACACATCCAGCTGTTATGGAGCAACAGTAGGATTTATTTGGAGTTTGGAGTGCTTTTGGCCGTGTGTTGAATTTTAGTTCAATATAGCTCATTTAGTCCCCAACAACCCCTAGTTGCTAAATTCTTTAATATATTCACCAGCTAGTCACTGCTGCAAATGATGCTATGAGAGTGGTGAAAGTAAACCAAAACAGTAAAGTTGTGCAACAAACAGCTAAACAGTAACTCCCTATAAAGCTCCATAAAGCCAAGGGGAGCTGTAGTGTAGCTATCCAAAAAAAAACCTTTGTCACTCAGATCCTTACTCTTGCCCGTTTATCAACTTCAAGAACTGACTGTTCATTTGCTGTTTAATATGCCCCACCCTTTGACAGTTGCCATTGTAATGAGATAATCAGTGTTATTCACTTGTGTGGCTGATCAGTGTGTGGTGTTATATATATATATATATATAATATACATATATACATGCAGGCACACATAAGCTTATTTGCTGAAGGGCACACTGAGATCCACAGGTGGGCTAAATAAAAGCCATATTATTGTCCACCAAAACAAAAACAATCTAATTAAAGCAAATGACACCTTTTCAGAAAGCTGGTGAGGGGTCTGTCAGCCTGATGGAATCCTCATTTCTCTGGACCATTTGGCAGCGAGTTGCACCCCTCTTTCTCTCGTTCTGCCTTAATGGCCACGCTGACAGTGACATGATATTCCACATAAAAGAAGCCAAGAGGAGCGAGACGGAGTTCAAAACTTACATTAACGTGATCAGAAGTTGTGTTGCTTCAAGGCCTTGACAAGGTTGCCCATTATCGCGGGTCTGTTTTTCCCGTTTTAAATTGTGCTAATGCTGTTACTGAGATTGTGTGTTTAAGTGCTCAGTGCATGCTGAGGTGTGCCTGGTTTTGTCTCTAAAAATATATTTTATTAATATTATGAATCTTAAGATCTTAATATTAAGACCTCATGCCTTTGTTTCAAGTCAATTTGATTCTTTACCAGTAGAAAAAAGTTAAGACCCTCTTTCCCCCAAAAGCATGTTGGCTTACACACCCACATGCTGTTACTTGTAGTGTTTTTCCAGGTGTTATATATTGAAATGCATTGCAGCAGGGCATATTTCTATGCCCCATACATAAAAACCTGCAAGTTTGTGTGCATCCAAGTGTACTAGATGCTCTGTAAACAACTCGGCTCCTCCCTTCGGCCTCGTTCCGTCGGCACAACTTCAGCAGGCTAATTATAGCCGTCAATCACTGCTGTCTCCCCACAGTTTTTTACCCAGCAGCCCCTTTGTGCCCTTGCCCGCTGCCACCCACGCTGCTTAGAGGCAGATTAGCTACAGCCAGGCGCAACGAGTTGAGCTGCATATGAGAGACAGAGTGAAAAGAAGAGAGGGGATTCAAGAGCTTTTGATGGGCTCACTGCTTGCTTTGATGGAGATGGTTGACTAGATTTCATTTCGAGCACTGATGATATTCTGTCATTAATGTAAGGTACAGAGTGCCGCAACTATGAAGATACACACCTTAAAAGAAAGTTCTTGTAATGAACGAATACTCAGGGCTTCATGTCTTTGTCTCCTGTTTCCCTCAGTTTCTCTTGCACACATACTAAAATGATCTTTTTCATCTGAACTTATAATATAATTGACTTATCTAGGTTATGAAATCATTGTTTACGTTTTTGTTTTTGCTATGCTGTGAAAGGTTTGCTATTATTCAGAAGTTTGCTCAAGTTAGGTTATTGTTAGGACCACAGATTGAATCAGCATTAATTGAACACTTTGCACAGCCTTGGCAACAGAAGTAGCTTATTATTGGCTTTTGAAGTTATGAGGTGATATTTGCCTACTGAAATGGCATCTCGTCCTCACCCCCACTCTATTCTCAGTGGTTATTGCATTTTCTACACCTGGGGGGCAGTGTTGTCTTTTCTTCTCTCAAGTCACAACTGCTGTTGCAGTGGTGTACATGGATGTGACTGTATTTCATTTCCCTGTTACTAGCTTGTTTGCCCCTCACTGTTGGAGTAAGGGTGTTGGAGTGAGGGAAACGGTGAGTCTTCTCTTACCCCAACAGCTTTTGGAAGCTGTGGAAGGAAGGGCTACCCACCCCACTGAGATGAGATGTGAAATTAAGCAGGACAAGAGGAAGTCATACTGTGGATGTGTGCCCACTATTTACTGCTATCAGGAAGCATGGGTATGATGTAATCTCTAAAAGGCAGAGATAATCCTCTGGTAGTTGTAGCTCATCTTTTATTTTAAACATGTGTTTGTTTTTTTGGCATAAAAAAAGCATGTGAAAACTTTGGAAAACAGATTTTTAGACCTAGGAAAACGGCAGCTTGTAGGTTGGGGAATAAGGGCTGGCCATAATTATACAACTTCCTGAAAAGTCTAAAAACACAATTGTTTCTGTTTGTGTGTGTTCAAGTCATTTGAGCGATGAGTCGCCTCAGTCCTGACTTGCCCTAGAGAGACCAAGATGAAGTTCCAAGAACTGTCTCTCCATCTTTAATCACAGCAACAACCATTATGACTGCTGGAACAGAACTGATCTGAAAACAGCAGCTTGCTATCTGCACCCTGCAGTGGCTCCACTGTGGATACCAGTACATGATAAACACCTTTCACTATCAGAGCCCAGCGCAGCGCAGTACTCTGAGTCCAAGAAAGTTGGAATCAGAAAATGGCAACAGTAAACTTGTTTGACTTATTCTGTAACTGAAATGTGAACTGTATTTTTTATTTATTTTTTAATAAGAATAAAATACACATACCTGAGATCACACTTACTTAGACATATTATACTCTCTTCCTGCCTGTCACACAGTTTATAATTGTTATTCTTGCAGCCTAGATACTGGCTGTGCATTTTACTGATAGAAGGGCCCTAATGATCAAATCATGCCAATCTAGTGGGACGACATGTAAAAGCCCGTAGATTATTGCCCTGAAATGTTTCAGGTAATATCCAAATATGACCACTTTTATATGACCATGGGTATTTCATTACACCCTGAGAGAAGCCAGCTCGTAAGCGTGATTGGTTCTTCAACTTTGCCCACCAAGAAGGCCATTTTACTATTCTGACTGGTCTAGCTCACAGCAGGCTCAAGACCTTGTGCAAATGAGTAGAGGCAAATGTCAGTGATGTGTGGCTTACCTGCTGGGCAAACAACTTCCACCATCAGCAATTCTACGTGGCTCTACTTGTACCTACTGTGAAATTAACTATGCATTCAATTTCTATCAGACAAGAAAATGATCCCTGCAGTCCACATGTTTTTTGAGTGCGTATCCAACTGTCTCAAATGCAGGTGTGTTGGAAAGTGTCACCGTGAAAAGAGAACATCCCGCTCTCTGCTCTTTCTCAGCATTGCAATTTATTTATCATACTAACATTTCGGTCCATCTGGACCTTCATCAAGACTATCAATAAATTGTGATGTTGAGCAAGAGCAGTGTGCAGGAGTTTCTTTTCAGACTGAGCTCAGAAACTTGCAAAGGTGTGCAAAAGAAGCAGACAATTAAATTGGAAAGAATATTTGCTTTTCTGTGAAACATAATATTCACTCTTTGGTTGAGGAGCACAATACATCAGTCAACTATTTGAGAGTGGTGGAAAGCATTGAAGGCATGGTGTTGATTTTTTTGTGTTGTCATATCTTTGTATGAAAATTGATATTCGCAGCCACCCCGTGTTTTACCTCCCCAGGGCAGCATCAAGCTTTTTAATCCTAGCTTGCGTTGCCTGCAGCCATGTGAACTAGGTCTCCTGCTCTCTTTGTGGTTCAGAGCCTTTTTACGTATTGACAGTCACCTCTCTGCAGATATTGTGCACAGGTGTAGGCGTGCGCTTGCCCAAGGTTGTGTCAGAAACATGTCAACTGGACCAATACACAGAAAGGGAGGCTTTCCTTAAAGTGTTAGTCCATCCCAAATCTGTCTTGCACATGAAACACTCACTGCTTGTAGGGCTGACAAGCAGTCTCAGGTGATTCTTGAGGCCTCAGTACCCAAGTCTGAGCTGCACATGTGAACTTACCTTGAACAGAGAGTCATTACTTTAGCGCTGAATAAAATAGCTGAAGCATTCTTACAGCCGTTTTGCTGTTTCTGCTTTAATGCACAAATTGCAGCTCACAGTGGTCTATGCTGTGAAGTGTTTCCTGTAGGGACCTTAGCATTAGTCAAAATTGGCCTTTCTTTGCCTTACTTTTTAACATGGTTTTAATGTTATATTTTATTATCCTTTTAGATCTTGTTACAGTTATGTGTCTGGGCTGCAAATGCACTGAGATAGCTCAAACTAATGCAACTGCTGGTTTTGATCCCCCTGTGCAGGCAGGCAATCAGAACAGCTGACACCCAGGAAAGATGCCACAGTGTTTTTAGCTGTGGGATTTTTGTGGCGCTTTTATGGATCCACAGGCTAATGAAGGAGCCAGGGTTGAGACCCTAATGGTGCAACTGTAGTTTGTACCCAGATGAACCTAAAGAATCTCAACCGTAGGCTATATGCTGTTGCTAAAAATGCAATATTTTTGTAGAAGGTTTGTTCTTGAGCTTTTCTTACATCTCTCTCTCCTTTCTCTGTCTTTGTGTCAGTGTTTTTTTTTTCTTTCTGTCCCTCTTGCAGGCTCTAGTGAACACAAACAGCTTTTGCCAAGGGATTTGTGGATGTGTATGAATCGAGACTGAGACTTGGGAGCACTGGGCGTGCCTTTTGTTAATAGAATACGCATGGTTGGGTCTCCCTGGGGCTGTTAGTGATGAGAGGAGAATGAAAATGTTAATGTTTGTGGAGCTGTCGTGGATTCTTGAAGACCTCTTCAATTTACTTACGTGCCCCACAAAGAGTCCATAGGAGGAAGAGTGAATTGCTTTAGTGGTAGAATACCTGCATTTCAACCGACATTTAATTGCTTCAACTACAAAACTAAGTTTAATCATCACCAGAAGTTGCACTTGGAGGTTGCAGGTTTGCCTTGAAGTTTAAAAAAATATTTTTTTTTGCATCTATTTCCTTCAGGTTAGAGGTAGAGGTAACAACTTTATTTACTCCAGATATTTGTTTGGTGAGTGCACATGCTCCTTTTCAGCAGTGCCATTTCATATTCAGCTGCCCACAACTTGGACCTGACTGGCTTCACTGGAGTTGAGGTATGGGCATTACCTCAGAAATTTCTGAGCGAAGAGAGAACGTCCTCTGCTCAGTCTTTTTCACTAAGCTACTCTCAGTGGTCAGTTCTGTCTTTCCTTGTCTTCAGCTCCAAATTGAGCTTGCAAGGACATACAGTGTATTTCAGCATTTAGAATTTTACTTTTTTTTTTAAAATTTTACTTGTTTGTGGTGCAATAAACTTTATGAAAATTATTTCAGGCAGATATGCAAGTAGTATCGTGTTCCTCAATAGTTAGTACTTGCTGTAAATAAACATGATACATCAGGAAGATATTTCGACTTTCGACCACCATGGTTGGGTAGTGTGGTAAACACAGTGGCCACTGTTTAATGACCAGGCTGCCAAAAAACACAAATTAGCGTAAGTCCACAACTGACAGTTGTTTTTACATGGATGCTTGGCACCTGTGTTGTTGTTTTTTTCTGGCAGAGATGATTGTGCTCTTACCTCCTTTTCTTTACTCTGGAAAGTAGGGGGACAGACCAGGGGAGACACATGATGTGATTTAGTCTGGAGAAAGCAGAGGTCCAGATGCAATGGCAGAAGCTTAACCACTGAATTATCTCTGAATTTTTGCTGAGTGGAATAAATGGACAAACACAAAAACAAAGCGAAGGACATGTTGTTTAAGAATGTTGTACTCTGAGGTTACCCGCACATGTCCTTTCCAGAGGGCACATGTCCTTTCCAGAGGGCATGCTGCCTTCACTGGATCCTGCCTGTGAATAATCCCAGGCCTAAATTGGAGTCAGAATGTCAAGGTTTCAACCATGATGGTGAAGGGTCAGTTTACAGTATGAATCATCATTTCCAAATCATCATTTACAAAGTCATGGGAACCCAATGTGATTGGAAACACACCACCTGTATTGTCTCTTGCTGACATTTTTCCCCATACTCGTGTTAGTAAAGCTTACTCACCAAAGCTTTAATTTATTCACAGTAGAAAAGAGGTGTTGTGTGGTTTCTCTAAACTCCCCCTTTCCTCCAGCAAGTGTCACAGGCAGTTGATATTGGTTCGGCAGAAATGGGATAAAGTATTTCAGCAAATATCCATCTTGACAGTCCATAGATCAGAGAGGGAGGGAGCACTTCAATGCGTGTTCACCGGAGTGAGCGGCAGTGTCACAAAGGACGTTTTCCATGCTCTTTTCACCTCAATTTATTATTGTTGGACAGGTTTTTCTATCAGCATGTGTCCTGAAACGTAGCAGTATAGTTTTTTTTTTTTTTTTTTAAGCGTTCTGATTTCTTTGAAGAAGCTTTTTGTTTTTCCTTATCTAACAATCATCTTGTGCTTGTTTTTGTGTAGAGATAGTATGTTCATTATATTTATCACATTATTATCACATGTGAAGAATTCTTTTATTGTCCGGTATAAGCAAGAATAGGATCAGCACAGACATCACAAAATATTTAAACCAATCTACATCTCAACTTGTAGGTGCTTTTTGACTTTCACACAGTTCATTCCTGTTATGAACATACGTACCATATAATATATTCAGATTTTACATTTTTTTAGAAACAAAAGAAAAGAAGACAGGTGGTAAAGTTGGTAGTTTTCCACCGTCACAGTGATTAGCATCTGTGGTCAGCACGAAATCATGTCAGTGCAAATTTACTCCCCTGGTAACTTAGCCTACATATGAAGGCTGTCTTGTAAAAGTGTTTTTGTTTAAAGATCGCACTCTGAGTCTGTGGGCAGTGGAACAGTCAAACTATGAGCTGCCAGATATATCTGACCTGTTGACCACACACACCATGGCTGCTTCCAAACCTCAGGGCATACTTGCCAAGCAAACCACAGGAACAGCTCAACTGCTCTATAATGACTGGACGGACTTGTTATTTATCATACATGCAAGCAGTTCCCACGATCAAGACCAAACATTCGTAATTGCATTAACTATGTGTGGGGCACATGTGAAGAGTTGGGTTTTACTTTTCTTCTTTTGGATGTGCTTTTGTCCGTGCTGTACTTTGCCAAGTGCTAAATGTGGTCATGTGTCCATCAGTCTCATCAATACTGAGCTCTGTTTTGATATGACAGGCCTATACACATGATGTGTGTTCCTTGTATTTTTTTTTTTTTTTGTGCTGTTGATCTGGAGGAGATGGTGAATCTCTCCATAGTTGACTGAGACAAGGGTGGTATCAGATCGCCTGACCAGTCCAAGTGATCAATATGGGATGGTGCTGTATGATGACAAATGATTTTCATAGGGTACTCATTCAAGAAAATGAAAACCCATCCACCCACTGTGAAACAACAGAGTTCAATCATTTTTCATCCCTGGGCAAACATCCACGCTATTTTTAAAGAGTAATAACATTAGAAAGAATTACATCAAGATCCAAATAATAAGCCTCTCAATCTAGATGTTCCTTTCAACAAGCACATAAAATGTCATACGAGAGACTTGGTTCTAGGCAAACATGACGCTCTGTACCTAACATACCTTTGAGTATCAAAACACTTACTGACTGGTGGCTGGAAATGAAGTTTGCACCCTTTGAAGATATTCGAGTAGGGCAACGTTGAGATAGTGTACTTGGATGATGACTGGGGCATACTGAGTTCAGAGGTGTCTGTGGACGTTTGGGCCTTTTGTCTGCTAACAAAATTTGTAGCAAGCCGACAGAGAGCTTCATCAGTTTTAGGTGATGAAGTAAGTCATCATGTTCTTTCTTCCTTGAGCTACCTCACCAAAGTAAATGTTTTCCTCATGTAGTTCCACAAACAATAAATCAGTAGTGGTGGCTGATGTTATTTGCCCTCTCTTTTCTCTCACTTACACTCTCATATATTCTCACACACACACACACACACACACACACACACACACACACACACACACACACTCTCACACAGACAGTAATCCTCTTAAACTGCATTTTAAGCAACCATTTGTCATCCTGCTGTTGCATCTTGGGAAGATTGCAGCCTTACAGGGGGAGGAGGTTGTGGAGAATGACTGAGAGATAGCAAACACAGTCATGCAGCTACCTTTTGTAAATGGCCACTTTTCAGAGTTATTAAAGAGGATCCAATAGTCCAGGACTCGTAACGTCTCTCCACGCATATGTCTTCCTAATCGTCACTGTTTGTGCAATGGAATCTCTGTTTGTGCAATGTAAGTTATTGATATCTGGAGGGCTAAGGTGTACCTAACCCAGAATATAGTTATCATTATTCTTTGATTAAAGGACATGATCGTTGATCCACAAGAATTAGTGTGAATAAAAACTGTAAATGATTGTCCGTGGTGCCAGCTGTGTGCAACTTCACTTAAAAGGCATTCAGCAAACTGACTTGCTTAGCACTACTGTTGATGCTCTACAAAGAAAGACCAGCACTTTTGTCCCAATTGTAATTCAATGTCAACAGTGTGAAGTTTTTTTTTTTTTTTTTTTTTTAATCACCCAACTTCTTTACTGATAAGACTGAATAATCTTACTCAACAGCAGACTGAATTGTGACTTAACTCAATTTATATGTAAATGTAATATTTCCTGTGTAATGAGCTTATTGTATTGTGTCAGCATTGGCTGGTTTTGTTTTGTGTCATTCAGAATGGCAACTACAATCAGTATCATTACCTTGTATTCATTTTCTTTAACACGGGCTGAGATTTGCATTGTGCTAACACCATGTTGGTCTTAAATCTGTGACAAGCACTATAGTATGCTAAACAACAGAACATATGTCAGCATGAAGCAGGGTATCTGTTTGTTAGCATTAACGTTGCATGAGAATCTGCTTCGGTGGATGTAAAATGCGATCATTTGTGTTTACATGTTGCAGTTTAAAGGCCTGATTATTTTTGAATGCTATTGTCATACAGCTAATTGAACAGTCAGCTGAAGTAGATGACAACAGTTAAAATTAGACTGTTATGTGGTGTGTGTGTTTGTGCATGTATAATATTATTGTACAATGCCTAAATGGGCCACACTACGTGCTGAAGCTTTGTGTCAGCACTTTACTGTATATCCAGCAACCTGTGTTTGTGTATCACTTAATGTAATGAACGGTAGATTTATATATAGAAGAGAAGTGCATACAAGTTAGTGTGTGGCGTCATCCAAGTTTTATTGTATTGTTCATTCATTCAGTCACTAGATGATATCAACAGAAATCCTGTGATACACTACATTACTATAGGTACCTTATCCTCAGGTATTTATATAATTTTGGTGTTAACTAGTCTGATCTTGGTCTGTTGGTCCAACAGACCAACTTGGTCTTTCTGAGAGGAGTTGCACTCAGGCAACACTGGGAATGTTTTTAATCCAGCAGCCTGGTAACACATCTTCATGTTAGCTGTGAAGCAGAGCAATTAAGCTCATCGCTGTGTCTGCATTCTGCTTGCCAACACAGAAAGCACAGAAAACGCTACAGAGCTGTGTCATTTCATGTGGTAATTTTCTCACTTTGTACCAAAGTTGAAATGGAGGCAGTGTCAGCAAAATGCATCTAAACACCGACTATTTAACAACTTTGCAAATAACAGCAAGGCTACTGAAATCCTGAGTTCTGCTACCTGTGCTCAGTGGGTCCAGAAAGCATAGGGTTCAGATTGAATTAGGACAGTTTTGTTGGATAGATCTGTAGGCCTGGGTCAGAGTCTGGTTTGGTTATTTTCAAATTTGCTTTAATTCTGTCTCTGGTTGCACCAAATGCCTGCCTTTGCTTGTGTTGCACGTGGGACATGCAGATTCCAGTGGGAATAAAAGAGTGAATGTATAGATTAGCTTTGCAGGCTAACCAGAATTAGAAGAAAAAAACTTGATGATGATGGTAAAGATGGTCCTGTCAAAATCTCTAGTTATTTGGATTTTTTTTTTTTTTTTTTTGACTTGGGAATCTTTCCCCTTCATTCCTGCCAACCTGACCCGGTCTTTCACTGGTATATTACAAGAAGCAGAGCTTTTTGCCATCCACTTCATGAGAGATTTTTGAGAGCAGTGCAGAACTTGTGTGAGTGAACCAGAGCATTATGTCATAACATAGCTCCATTTCACCCCAAAACCACTTTGTGAAACTTTGAATCCAACCACTCTGGAAGCTGTGATTCACTCCTTCCTTGAGCTGTTGCTTTTGTAGCTCCAGTCACGATACGATAAACATCCATGACAAAAACTGGCATGTCGGGTTACAAAATGCAAACAAGAGCAGTTTACAGAGACTCATTTAGTTGTTTTCAACAGCAGTGACAGAGGTTTGGTTCTATTTCTGCCAACAATACTGTAAACAATTGGTACTGATTTGAGGAGGGCATTTAGAGATTTATCTGGTGGAAACTTTAGTGTGGCATTTAAGGGAGCATTGCTGAGACGGGGAGAGAGGACAGAGAGGCTAAAATAGTACTGGAGAGTGAGAATAAGGCAGGAAGAGAGGTGGACGGACAGACCTGGTCAACAAACCCTTAGTTACCTCTTCACCTGACATGGTGTCAAGATACAGACAGCATGGAGGAGGCAGTGGATGGAGGGGTGGAGGGATAGCAGTCAGAGGAAAGGAAAGGAAGCCCAGGCCAGGCCCTGATAACGGAGAGCTGTCGGGGCTCAGGAGTGGAGTGGGAGACATTAGCCAAATCCGGACGGATCACAAGCCTCTGGATGCAATCCAGTTTTGCGGGGCTGCGATAAGGAGGCTGATTATGTGTCACCCATCAATTCGCCCGCCTCCCGCCGCTGTCTCCCTAGCCATAAATCCACTCATGACAAGCTCTGCTCTTCGGCAATCACCCCTCTCTGCTTCCTCACTCTCGCCTTCCCTCTGCTCATTTCTGTCTGCACTAGCCTCCCTGTGGTTTGCTGCAGAGAGAAAGTGAAGAAGGGGATTAAGCAAGTCTGGAAGTGACTGCAAGGATTGGGTCCCAAGTAATAGAGATTTAATTGATAGATCCTTTCTGAGAGAGGCAATCTTTTTGATAGGATGTGGTGGAGTGTGAGGATGTGTCGATAATGATTTATTCAAGGCAACTTAAGAATAAAGCAATAAAAAAAAAACAACCTTGCTGTCAGTTGCTTTCCAGTCTAATCTGTGACAGACTATGGATTATCAGGTTAAAAATGAAATCTGTACATACTTATTTATCTATATACTGTATCTGTCTTTAAATCTTAGAATCTAATCCAATATAATCATGGGGAAATCATCTGCAGCTTGTTGTAAATGTAAATGTTGGTAATGTTTGTACTAAACTAAATGCCCTTTATGACTTAACTTTGGTGGATTACAAATGTTCTATCAGATAATCTGCCCCCCCTCTCCATTAATTCGACAAATGCTGATAAATCTTGATCTAGTTAAAACTGTTTTCTGTTTCCATTGGAATCTTTTAAATATACAGATAAGAATTTTTGTGTATCCTGGCATTGCATGCTATTGCATGCAACGTTTTGCAAAGATATCAGTGCCAACATATTTGTCTTTCACATGCACACAAAGTTTTCCTGAAATGGTCACTTCAAAGTGGCATCCACAAATTATGGCCAGTTAAATGCTTTTAGCACTTATTAATTTCATTAGGAAACCAAATTTGGCAGCCGAGGTTTGATTTATTACCCAGCTAACTGGTTTTGTCACTCTGGGAAGATGCAGATGGGGACGGATGTTAGGGTGTTCACAGAGAGAAAGATGGAGAGAGACAGCATGGCCAAACTTGGCCTGACCCTTACACACATCTCCATTCTAACCTGCATCTAAAGTAACAGTCTTCTCGATCCCCTCGGGGTGAAGATGAACACATAGAGATGAACAAAGGCAGAGCAAAGAATAACATATACTTTGGCACTCATGAGCCAGTCATTTAATTGCTCCTCTTTCACAATTTCAAAGATCTTACAATTCTATATTATTGACAGTTTGTGACATAAAATGCGAGGATTTGTTTGCAGAAAATGGGCCCAAGAGCTTTATAATTTCAGTTTGTTGTACCACAGATTTGTAACAAACTAATTGTAATCAAAAGCCCTTTAAAATTAGGGGCATATTCTAAACAAAGCAGGAATGGCACTCTTCAAGTATTAAACATTAATATTTAATCAGTCCATTTTTTTTTCATTGATATTTGGGAATTATGGTGCTGCTCATTTAAATGTTGAGTCAGTTGTTTCACAAATTACTATTACCTTGGAACTAATTATATTAAACAGTGAGGCATGTTCTTTTGTCACTCATATTGAGACTAAGATTGTTTTCACTTTGGTCCTTTTTTTTTAAAGCTTATTTTAAATAAATGACAATTCTAAGTTCTGTTACTAGACTGAGGGAGTGTTAGATGCACATTTTTGCAGTTTATGAAAATCAGGGAGCAAAATTCACCCAGTTTTTACAAGCTTTCTGCCGCTAGCTGCTCCTTTCAGAGCTGACAGAAGAGCTGGTCCTGTCAGCAGTAACAGTGTTTGATGTGTCCTTGAATTCACAGTACTGTCAGTAGAAGGCTCATTCTGTCATTTACCCAAGCTGTTATGGCTCAGTGATTTCTGTTGGTAACCTGTTGATTAGGTTCACAATACTAATTTTTATCATGAGCTGCAGGAATGAGTGAAATGAGTGATTTCTAAAAGGTTTCTTTTAGGTGCATGCAAAAACATGATAGTATTCTTTTTGTGCCTATAATGTATATATGAGTCATGAGCTAACATTAGTTTATTCTTCTGTATGACTTGTTTCTGCTGTTTCTACAGGCCAGAATGTTAGGGCACCCTGTTAATATTAATAAGTGAAAATGCTTCACATATGAAAGTCCATTTGTCAGGTTATCACTGGTCATTCCATGCCAGTGGTGCTCAAAAAGTCATTGCACATTTCATGTCACTGAAGACCAGGAACATCCACAAAAATCAAGCTGATGTGATTATTCTAAATGCTGTGCCCATTCAGTGACTGTTCGCCTGCTGACCCTTTCATCCTGTGTTGTGGTTGGTGGTTCAGTACAGATCCAGCTTCAGACAGGACTGTAGTAAATATCTGAAATTAAATTAGTATTACAGCCCTAACATCTTTCAGACAATTTTCCGAAACAGTTTTATTGTTTTTGTTTCGTGTGGTTTGTAGACAACACTGGGAACCGTCAGAGAAATATTATTGTTAAAAGGCAGAAGACTTAAGCCAGTAATGCTTCAGTCATGGGTAGCAATCTACAACTTCATTAAAATAGGACTGCAACTATAGATTGTATCGATTAATCTGTTTTCCAATCAGTCAGCAAATTGTTCAGTCTTTGAAATGGTAATAGTGAAAAATGAATTTCCCAGAGATTTCCCAGAGATAGCTGGTTTTATCCCACCAGCAGTCCAGTGTCTAAATAAATACTGCCAGCTGGCCCTTTAAACTTGCCATGCTATCTTGTTATAAATGGATTCTCACATCCTTTTTCAGATTTTCCTTGATAAATGGCTATCAAGTTCAGCCCCTATCCGTTTCTCTCTTCAAATGATGCCTTATGTGCAGCCCCTAGTCATTGCTGCCCTGTCTAATAACTCTTCCCATGTTTAAGCAAAGCGTGTGCCTAATAGACTCCTCTCAAATCACACATCGGGGGATGCTGGAGTGAGCTGAATGTCACAGTGCATTTATCTCCTTCTTGCCCCCCACCAACCCATCTATGCCGGGACCATTATTTAACCTAAGAGAGGTCAAATCCTCCCTGTAAGGCTTGAACAGAGCATGAATTAAGTTAAATAGTGTATCCATCCATTAAAGTAGCCACTGGCCCCTTTAAAAGCTCTTGGAGCACTACCATCCTGCATTTCTCTATGGGTGTCACAGACCAAATGGGCTGATGGCTTGTGCGCCTGACGGCATGTGACTCCCTCACCTGCCGGGGGAGGGGATTGAAGGGCAAGAGGAGGATAGGGGGCTGGGATGCTGCTAGGTCAGCACTTGGCATGCTATGAGGGGAGTAATGAGCCTTAGACAGAGATCTTCCCCTCTTTCCCTCTGCAGTTTGTGCCTCATTTTATAGTTAGGAGTTTATCCACTTCTCTTGTCGCATCTCTTGATTTCCTCCCATTCTCACACCAATGTTTCCCACTGGGACCTGGCGGCCCACTTCACTTCACGTGCTGTCAGTTTTCATAACTTTTTGGCATTTAGGTGATGATACTGTAAGTAAACCATCCTAAAATGAGTCAAACAGAGGGACAATCATAGCTCAGAGCATTAAAACCCATCAATAGCAGTCAATAGACATGATGTCTTCCAATAACCCTAAAATGAGCATCATTTAAAAAGACACGCTTTGGTAAGAATCCTGAAACTGAAAAGACAGAGTGCATTAAAGAGGATATAGTTTTCATGATGAGACTAAAGGCAGTAGAGCAACTTCAGTTGTGACCAAAAAACGATCGTCTCTGCATTCTGACTGGAGTGTAGGGTACAGACAGCCAGCAGGAGTTGTCACATGTAGTAAGGAAGCAGACTGAGAAACCGAAGGGTTGTCTCATTGTTCCCTTATCAACGTTAAAGTGGGTTTTATTGTTAGAAATTCAGCAGGGCTCTGACATAATCTATGTAGAACATTCTTTTGCATTTTGGCTTCTCGGTGAAAGAATTATGCTGCAGGCTAGCTGTTTGCAGCCAACTGGACAGCTAAATTTGGATTTACCCAACAATGGAACCAAGATCCACAGCTGTGTGACCATATTGCATAGAAGACATGACAAGACATGGCTTATTTCATATTCCCCCAACCATCTGTGATGTATAAATAAAGCTTCACTTCTCTGACATTCAAACAACCAAAAAACGTGTTTCTAAAGACAAATGGATGACATGTTCTACAGTCTGGCAAGTATTTAGTGACCTTAGACTGTGCAAATATGATCCTTTGCTGGGAGTTAAAATTGTTTTACATTTACCTTTTTTATTTGCAATTTGCTTCATCTTTGTCAGAGTTGAGGCACATCACCTTTTTCAGGCTATTGCAAGCTGTGACTGTTATCCAGGTCTGTATAGTGTAGTGATATTGTATTATTGGCTACAAAAATCCATCGTTGAGAATTGTTAGAGTTGCACCTGAAAGACTTTGACCTTTTTGAATGTGGGTCTGTATGTGTGGTGGGCAATTCAATTGGTTATGCTAGTCAATCATGAGCTTCTTAAACATCATTGCAAATAAGTAAAAAAAAAACAAACAAAAAAAAAAAGGTTTAACTCTGCTTTGTTGTTTTACAAGTGGCAACTGAGCTGGAGACATTAAGGCATTAACCATTCCAACCTGCCAGAGTAAGAAGTCACAATGGATCTTAGCTCTGTCAATCAAAAGCCCAGCTCCTCATTTACCTCAAGTTTCAAAGCAAATGTTTAGAAAATGCTTTTGGTGCAGCTGGGGCGACTAGATGATCAACAAGTCATGTGTCTGTCAGTAGTGGTTCAAGGGGATCTTCTTGGTCCCTGTAGTGTAATGGATTTTTATGAGGGACTTTTACAAGGATATTATTTCATAAATATCTTTGCAAGTGATCTATAAAGGTCTAGCTTGACTTAACAATGATCTATGCATGATTTGATTCACATGCAATTAGAAAAAAGGTGTGGGTATAGAGGTGTACATGAATCAGTAATATCACTAGGAAAATCAATCATAAATGGGGCCGAACAGAGGGGAAGATTTATTGATTGCTTTGCGACAGCACTGCTCTTTGAATGCACAATGAAAGAACTTGGTTATATGCTTTGTGTCAACACTGGCAGTCAGAATGGGGGGGGGGGGGGGGGGGGGGGGGGGGAAAAAAGGAAGGGACCTCCCCCCTCGCCCTCGTTCTCCCCCCCCCCCCCCCTCCTTTTTTCTTTTTCCCTC
>JBBMJY010000016.1:7368722-7391120 GCA_037833715.1 Toxotes lorentzi | reverse complement strand
CCCCCCCCCCCCCCCCCCCCCTCCCCCCCCCCCCCCCCCCCCCCCCCCCCCCCCCCCCCCCGAAAAAAATGAAATAAATACCATATTGGCATATGTGCGTCAGCTCTCCCAAATGCATTTTTGGCTTTGCATCTGCATCAACGGAGTAAGATCTGGCTACCTTCCATCCTGCAAATGGCCCTATTATTTTTGCTTTGCACCCTCCGGTTACTCTGAATAAGCAGAATTTATCTATGTCAAACAGCCTTGTCTGTGTTGTTCCCTATTTTACCTCTTCACTCGCTGAAACTCCACCACCAATGCCACCCACATAAACAGACATCCCAGCCCCACCCCACTCCACCAGCTCCAGCTCTTTAAAACTTTCCTCTTGTCACACGTTTTCCATGACTCTGCAGTTTTGATTTTTACTGTCTTTGATTTCTACCCTAAGTTTTATCTTATTAAAAGTCCTCTAAAGCCTTTTCAGTATTAGCCTTTTTTTCTTGTTATGCATTGTGGTATTTTGTTTGTAGCAAGGGGCATAGTCACTTCTGTATGATTCTCTCAGCACTAAAAAATTATTTTGGATCATAGTCCATGTGGGTAACATGCAAATGAATGTGCACAGAATGTTAACTTAACCCTCTTTGCACTGCTTTTGAATGAGCTACCAGTTACGTATAACAGAACTTATTAAAGCAACAAATTGATAGAGCATATCTTACTAATAAGACTCAATATGTACTGTAGGCCTAAAATGTCACTGGATGATATAGTTAAACAAATCAAAGCCACCTGATTAGTCCTCAGATAAAATTTGCACACAGTGTGTGCAAATGTCAGCATAATGTGATAGACAGGATGAGTGCCTCTCCTTATTGAAATGTGATTTTTTTTTTCAAGATATTTGACTTTTCTGGCTTATGTAAATAGCATATCAGATGAATAATAGTGGATAGGCATTATGTTGATCCATTCACTGTTTTTAGAAACCCACATGGGGAATTTGAAATTCTGTATGCCAGTGATATTAAGTCTGTTAGTTGAAAGCGATGTACTGGATAACCCCCTGCAATACAGTATACTATAAGAACTGATATAGTAAGGGCTTAAGTTTTTTGTTTTTGTGGCTAACGGGCATCTGTCTCGTCAAGATGAATGTGTTCAGCAGTGAGGCAACAGTGTTTGTGTTTTACAGGAGTGAGTGTGTATACCCATTGCTTTTGATTTCAGAGGCAAAACACAGCCCCACTACCTAAACAAAGTAATGGGCCGCAAGTGAAATTTAGCTGTACTTTGTTGTGAAAGCAGACTAAAACCCAAAGCTACAACAGCCTGTGTTTGTAAGCACTGTTTAAACGAGTGTACTATGTAGTGTCCTTTGCTCGTGAAGTTTATCACCATCTTTTAAAAACTGCAGCAACTGCAGCACTGTGAAAATACACATACTCTTATGGTGGCCATATTTTAACATCCTCCCTCACTATTGCATTGACTTTATTTTGCCAGTATAGCTTAAATGTTTCTATCTGCAAACTGTCCAAAAAGAAATGTGATTGCTAATTAATCACAGGGCTTTTATATCATTACTTTATATCATACTTTGTTAGTGCGTGCATGCCTTGAGTTGAGAGCCTTTATTTCAGCTTTTAACAGTGCGGTGTCTGTGTCAGGAAAAGGCAGAGCGAAACTAATGTGAATGCCATAAACACTATCTGAGCGATGTTCCACTTAAAATCTGTGTTTTCAGACAAGAAAAGTATTTTTCTAGGCTTTGTGGGGTTGGTGTGTAACCATTATGAAGAGAAGAAAAACCACCCAGTGTAGCCAGCCCCCAATCAAAACTATCATGCACATATGAGTCATTCATTCGTTCTCCCACACAGTTCAGCTGAGGTGAGGACAAGTAAGGTCAGATGACTGAGTCAGGTCGTGCACTCAAAAAGAGAATTCCAAAATTAAACATAAGATCTCTTTGTTTTACCCTCTTTGTTTCCCTTTCATCTCGCTTCAAATGCACGCACACACACACACACACACACACACACACACACACACACCACAGTAGCTTTAAAGGACTTCACTCAAACTGTATCTTTCACTCGCACAAGTGAAACCACACACACTTCAGTGAAAATTGAAAATCCCTGACTGAGGAATTGTTTATCTTTCTCATTAGGATGAATGTGCAAATGCATTTTAGCAATGTATTAATTATGTTTTTAGTGAAGTGTAGGATGAAGTCCTTTTGTTGAACTTGAAAAGTATTTAGTTAGAAAAAAAAAACAGAAGGGACTTAATTACTGCATTTTACCTGGTCTACATGTCAGTTGTAGATCTTCACAGCCTTATTAAACCTTCAGTGGAAGTGGACTATATGGATAAATGGATATGGATTTTTTTTTTCCTCCTTACTCTTTCCAGTTCCTTCAGCTCATCCTTTTGTCACTAAGAGTCAGATAAAACTTGAGATTATTGAGAGGACAACAAGGAAGCTTGATAACAAATGCAGGGGAGTCGGCCTGAGGCGCCACTATAAAAGCTTAAGAATGTGGTAGAGAGCATGGAGATTTACAGGCATCATTGCCGAGCTTGCACAATTATCTTCCTCCCTGTGTCTCTGCTGGATTGAACAGCAACAATTCATTCTGTATTTCTATCCTTTAAAGCACTATTATACTTAAGAAGTGCTTTTCAGATTGTCAAACAGATTCCCCATGAAGGTGTAATGACTAATAAAGGGTACCTACACAGTATTTCAGTGCATAACAGCAAATGTGATAAGAGCAAATGTTCACTTCCCCTCATTCCCTGCAGAAATCAGATTAATCATATGTTTTTTTTATTATTTATAAGTACATACACAGTTGGCTGTAAGCCATATACACTTTCCACATAAGTGAAAACCTTCCACCATCTCACCAGCTTGTTTGCTGTTGTTTTGGTTCTGGTTAGAGTTGGGGTTAAGCCTGACGGTGGTGATAGTTAAGGTTCGTGTAAGTCTCAGTGCAGTTGATGTAGATCAGAAGCTGCTTGGCTAATATTTTTTTAAAAACGCTTTGTTGTAGCTGACTACTGTTAATTCTTTATTATTCATTCCTTATTTGGATCCTCATTAGCTTCCACAAATTGGTTGCCGCTTTGCGCCGTACACACTGAAAACTGTGGAATTCCCAGAATGTGAAGACCCACTTGTTGCCATGATATTTATGCCTCTCTTTCCTCCAAACCACCTGTCCTTGGGGTGAATCTTCAACAAAACTTCCAGTTCTGCCGGAGGATTGATAGCAAATACCACACTCTCTGACCACTTTCTTAGGACTCCACTCTTATTTTGTGTGGTTGCCAGGCTTTCAGTGAGTGAGCTGAGAGAGGTTGTGCAATGACTTCAGGAAAACTGACATTTTGTGACCCCAGGAGCAGACCATAGATAATGTGAGAATTCCTCACTTTCTCCCTTTTCTCCAGCTCAAGCCCCAGATGATATTATTTGAACCTAGCCGTAATGAGTAGGTCTTGTTTACATTGGCTTTTTTAAAAACTTGAAGCTGCCTTTCATTGGTTTCTTGTTGAACCCGTTCATTACACCCTTTGGGCTGTGGGCTTTGCTAAATCTGCAAACGATTCTCAAACATTTTTGTCTGTGGATTTTTGGTTTGGGGAAAGTAGAGGAATCAGAAATACGATTCATCATGAGATATTACACATGCCTCAATAAAACAGAGCAATAAAAGGATGATGACTTCTTGGCCTTCTTGATCTAACTCAACTGTGTGATCCTTTCACATTACATCAGTAAACGCAATCTCAATCTGAAATGATAGGTTCTGAGTAAAACCTTCAGTTCTGCAAAGGAAGCAAGTTCAATATTTAGGAAAAGTGGATTGGCAAATGCAGTGTAAAAATTCTCTACAGTCACGCCTGTAGCACCACACATGTCAAGAGAAAGTAACATTTCAGATGACTTATTTGGAGTGGCAGTCATAATAGGATAAGGGCTGGAGCTACATTTAAATTTTTTCCTGAAGAATTGAGTGATCTGCTGTAAATTACAGCGGTTTACAGTAAACATTATGGTCACTTATGGTCAAAAATAATTTTAATAGAAAATAGGAAAAAGAGAGGAAAGGGCTGATGCCAGAAATCAGGGAGACCGATACTGATATTTGGAACTGATACACAGTGGGGTCCAAAAATTAGTTAAAATAAGTAGTTAGTAGTTAAAATAAGTTCCGGTCTACATTATGTAAATAGATTATAAAATTGTGGTGTTTTAGCAATTTCAGTGTTGAGGATTGTGATGTTTATTGTAATATCTTCTACCTTGCCTTCTAACACTCTCCGCTCACTCACCGTAGCTTCTCCAGTCTGCAGATGCGCTGCTCTGGGCCCGTCTGCGGCACAGTAGCCTTTAGAGTTGATAGGCTATTACAATCAGATCGAGAATATCGGAACAGGTAATCGGCCAGGCCTGTAAGGCCCTAATTGAAACTGCAAGTAATGTGGAATTGGACACCTATATTAAGAATGTGGTAAATACTGTGTGGATTATTAGTTTGAGGAACCTGCTGTGGCAACCACCTACATAAGGTGGATTTTTGAGACCTATCTTTGGAAGCCACCCTGGAGACTGCATTGTTTCTGTTTCCCTGAGAGTTAATGATATGCTTATGCTATGCAAATCTTCCTCGCTGTTTTTAATTGTAGTGTTTGCAAGAGCCCACCTGATGTTCCTCCTCCACTTAACTATAAAAAGCTCAAAATTCAGTACAATAAACATGTCTACTTCTATATGAGTAAACGATTACTTCAAAACTTGACATGTGGAACTTTTACAGCTATTTTTTTTTCTCTCTACTTTTTGTGGTCTGTCTGCACTTGGCTCTGTTACCTCTTTTGCTGTTGATATCAGTCTGTGCTTGATATTTTCTTCGTAGGCCCCTTTGAAATGTATCATGTTCCAAAAGCTGCATTCTTTTATTCTGCAACTCCACAGTAAAAGACAGTTATCGTAAAATCCAGTATTCTTTACAGTCATAGTTATAGCACACTTTGGTGGAATAGTGGCTCTGTGTCTAGGCTGAAAAAAATTAATATGATGTGAAGGCGGTATCTTGCTGGCAAAGCAGTGTTTCAAACCAGCAGTTGCAAGTGAACCTGCTGGGTGTTGTTTGATTATTTGAGACCTGGAAATCCAGCAAATAATTGATAAGTAAACACATTTTACCACCAAGTGTCCCTTAATGATGCTGCATTTTGGCATTCCTGTTCTGAAAGGCTGTGACAAATGACCAGTTCCCTGACCTGTGCTGTACTGATGCCCCATAGTTCAGGCTCTCTGACAATACCACAGTCTGGTTCCTGCTGATCACTAGTTCGATGTGTTAATCCATAGCTGCTCTTGCTCCATACATTCATTCACTTGGCTGTCTCGGCTGAATTTAGAAAAGTTTTTAGTTTTTTAGTTTGTTCTGCAGAATGAATGAATAGAGGAACAGAGTGTGAGGAAATACAGAAGACAGCAGTTTTAGTTCAGCTACATTTTGCAAGTTCACGAGGTGTCAAAAGTCCTGCTTTTTGAATGTCTGGAGGTCTGGTATGCCTGCAGCTGGTTTTCTCCTACATGTTGTATTATTGTCGCCATGACGATGAAGGTCCAGTGCATTTGTTGGTACGATGGCATGCAATAAACTCTAAACCTGTTTGTGTTGAATACACACTCATTGTTTGTGGTGACAGCAAATCCCTTGTACATTAACCGTATTATAAACAGTTGTATGCAGTTCACACAGTTTTTCTATTTGTGGTTTTTTCCCTTTAATGGTCACACAGCCAGAAAACCATTCCCACTCTCTGACATAAACAGCCTGTTTTCATTCATTGTTGTTATGGATGTCACCGATTTTTAGCTATAACCTATAATTTCTGTTTCTACGGAGAAAATGTTTGAACTTTAGTGTTTATATATATATATATATATATATATATATATATAATTTACTGTAAATGGCTGTCATGGATGGTTTGTAGAAGTTTGTGGTTACCACAGTAACCACTAAAGTCTATAAGAGTTGATTCATGGTGAGTTTTGTAAGAGTCATAGCAGTTCTGTCACCACTGGCCATAATGTTAAAATGAGTCACTGGTGACATGTCTGAGACACACATTCAGTTACAGTGTGTACAGTAACACACACACACAAAAGCAGCCAGCCTTGCCAACAGAAATCTTGAGTCTGCACAGCTTAGCCCAAATTTGAATTTTCTAGACTCAAAACAGATCATTGGTTGATTACACACCATTTGTAACAGCATGCTACTTTAAAATGACCTTCTCTCAGTCCTCTGAACTGATGTTTTAATGATGCATGAAATGTGCAGATTAGCAGTGTTAGTTTTATTTCAGTGCTCTGTGCCACCCTCAAAATTGGTCATAGGTGCCTCTATGTCATATTTATGAGACTCAAGCTGTCTATTCAAAGAGGACCTTTTATACTCTTCACATGGGAACAGGTCAGCAAATGTCATTCCCAGCGATTCATATTTCATGTCAGAATTGAAATGTCTCAGCCATCCATCATACCAGCTCTAATAGTGTCATGGAGAAAATATATCTTAGATACCATTTCGTTAAGAAAATTGAAATCTGTTGTATCAGTTAAATTTGTATCAAACACAGTGTGGCATCAGTTGCATCAGTTGTCTAAGCAAATAAGTGTCTCCACACCTGACTTCGTAGGGGTGGGGACAAAAGTGAAAATAATTTTCACTCATTTATGTAATTAGTAATCCAACAAACAGAAGTGCCTTCAGGCAATATCAACAATTAGAAAGAAAAAATGAGTTCTGAGTTAAGTCATACATTATATTTTCCTTAGAATTCAAATGAGGTGAGCTGTTACCTCGAAGTTGTCTGTGATCAGATCTTTAATATTTCATTGGGGATATGCGGGTTCATATTGTTATGGTCTCTTGCTCATCAAGAAAAAAAATTGCAAATTAACTTTACATATCATGCTATTGCTGTGTTTTGATTAGACTTTTTAATGAGCTTCAGCTAAAGCCCTGAGCAAGAGCTTTGAAAGGGATTTGAAGTCTGTGATCTTTCTTGCGTCCTCCATAGGAAACACTGTGTGAGGCAACTGTAACAGGCCTCCCTGGGCATTTGGACAAAAAGCAAATAACATGCGGCCTGTTGGTTTTGTCAGTGTCTAATGTGGGAGGAAATACCACTTGTAAGTTGCCTTGGGATGGACAGTTGTCATTTTAATTTCAGTAAATTGATTGATGAATGGATTCATGGAGGAAAAAAAAACAGGCTACTGTTTTCTTTAGAAAAAAGCAAATGTTAATGATATTAACTGTTATGGCTGTTAATATTTATCAATATGTGAGTTGAACTAACTCAGCTGTAAAGTGTCATGTTGAGCAGCTGGATGTAAACGTGACCCTGTGAGAATGAGAATCTCTGCTTCTCGCTCTGAGTATTGGCACCTGCTTAATGGATGTGTAGTAAATGACCCTTGTTCTCCAGTGTTTGTCAGCATTAACAGCGTTCCTCTCTGCTGAGAGTAATGCCACAGAACTGCCTGGGTGACAGCATGCAGTGATTTGTCGCGTTCCAAACACACAGCGTCATGACACTCCAATAATGGACCTGTGTGTTTTACTCAACAAATGGCACAATGACTGCCAAGGTGGAAGAAATTGGCTTCATTTTTATTCATGCAGGGCTGTCCAGGGCAGAGCAATAGGGCAAGAAAAGTGCAAGTGTGCTACCATCAACAAAAGATGGATCCATATTGATGACGAATTAATGGAGAGGAATGGGACACTATTGGAGTGTATGCACCTGAAGGGCCTAACTCCTCTGAACAGCTGCCAATACCTGCTCAATAAGACACAGAGAGGACACAGGCTTGGAAGTTGAGTAACTGCTCAGAGTTTTAGAAGTTCTGCTATGGCCTTACAGTCCCTTACTTCTAAATGCTTTAAAAAATGGCCAATGGGGAAACTCCCAAAAACTCTGCCGGCCGACCAGTGATGCAATTTCATCAGTGAGTCCGTGGCAGACATTTACACATATAGCTGGCCCTGCTGTTGTGGTCCAGCCAAAAAGCAATAGCATCTAAATGCATGTAAGTATAGCCTGTTCTCTTCAGCTTTATCCCTTATATCCTTATAACAACGCAGGTTTGTAAAACACAGCACTGGCAGTCAGACAAACAGAACCAGCACAAACAGTTATTAACAAGCTGATCACGTGTTAATTTGTTTTGATAAGAACTGCCTGACCTAATCAATTGTGAGCTCTGTATAAAGCCAGCAATCGTCTTGCAGATGGACTTGTAATATATAGCAGCGTGGTGTGTTGTCCTCATGGTGAGCTTAATCAGTGAAACGGAGTGGAAACTTTGTCGACATCAGCGGGTCTCTGTCATGTGAATCCCACTGCGGGCTCGTCAGAAGGACACACAAGCCATCCCTGGTGCCACTCTTACAGGCGTTTCCCCTGTCATTATGTCACACATCCTCCTTTGCACATACACCGTTGCTCATGGCAACTGCACAGTCTTTGTAGACTTGGGGCCATGGAAAAAGCAAAGTTATTTAATTAAATAATCACAGTGATGATTAACAGCCTGTGAAATGAACAAGTAAGAGGGTGAATAGCACAAAGGAAAGGTGCCTTTCACATGTCTCCCTGCTCTTTGACCAAATTAGATGATGTGTGAGCGGTTTTCACATATGGAAAACTGAAGATTGAAGATTGCAAACAGATTAAATCATTTCTATCATAATTGTTTTCACATCAAACCAGACAAAAATATTAACTTTTACCCAATATTACTCTGGAGTATAGCCTTTGAGGTGACACTGCTTGAAAGCATTCAGGTTATCTATGAAATATTAAGACAACAAAATATAGCACTGATAAAGAAGGCCTGTGTATTTTCAATGTAGGTTAAACCAACTTTAGACTTTTGGAATTATGCCCAGTAAAAGCCTTACGTAATATGAGATACTGCTCCAAATTATCTAGGGTGTACTTAAACAACTATAAATGACTCAAAAACCCTGTTCAGTGAAGGGTAGTTTACCATGAGAGCTCCCACTTAGTAGTCTTTTTTTTTTTTTTTTTTCCCTCAAGGGCACCTTTTACTCTGGCACAAGCCCAGTATATGTAATACATACATGCAATAGTGCAGTTTTTAAATTGTCATATAAATTCTCTATCTGTTTAAGGACTGCTGATGTGACCGTATTGCTGATGTGACCGTATTGAGAAAAGATGCAAAGCATTTTCTGTGTTGTTTCAAAGGATAGCATAGTCACTATTTGAGATTTAGCAAAATTTTTATTTGGACACTTCCCTTCAGACCAGGTCCCAGAAAGTTTATAGATGCACATATTTACATGATGTTTCAGGAGGTATTTGTCAGTAGCTGGAATAGTGTTGTAGCTTTATATTATTTTTGATATGTTTAACATTTCTTTTGTCTGGTGTTGGACACTACATGAGACGTTACAGACTGGCGGTGCATTCCTAAATGCCCCTGAAATAAAGGGCAATTTGCAAACAGGTGAGTTAACATTGACATCTGGGGAATTCTACCAGAACAGCTGTACTTGTCATGGTGTGTTGAAACAAACAGTTTAGGACCATTTCCTTAGCCTTTAATTCCTTAAAAATCTTCACCATTTTCAATGTTGTCAGCTCAAACTATTGAACATGTTGTATTCTTTCTTACTGTTCTTGTAAATGAAATAAAACCACGGAAATGAGGTTTTTAGAACTGCAGTGAAGCTCAGACTCCCACTGGCCAGTAATTTGTATTTGACAACTCAAGCAAGCAGTCACAAGTGTACTTTGTGTACAGACATTGTAGGAGCAAACTATTGGGCGGCTGGATGTATGGGCTTGGAAGCCAGATGCTTTGCAAGCACCGCGAACATTGTGCTTATGTGCCCTCTGTGGAAGCGAGATAGTGAATGTGCAGAGAAAAAAGGGACAGGAGGATAGGGTAAGACAGAGGGAAAAGAGAGGAATTAAATGAGGTCGAGGAGCAACATATGAACTGCAGCTGAGGAATAAAAGAGGGATCAGTCAAGAGAACAAAAGTCAAGTTAACAAGGTGGGAGTAGAGGAAAATGATAAAAACCAAGGACTAATAGAACACATTATCAGCTGTTTAAAAATCTATCATACTCATTACTACTGCAAGGCAAAAGTTCTCTTGTGCAGGTCGACAGTAAGTTACTATGCAAATGTATTGTGTGAAGTAAATTAAAGCAAATTACATAAAGATGTTTTATTATGCACCTAAGTACCACAAGTACATACTGTATTACTCTAATTTAAATCCTCTGATGAGGTGTTGAAGCTCAGTCTTAAAAGGGCAAACAGAGTATATTTTATGATTCAGTTCAAGCACAGAAATATTAGACTATTAAGTTTGTCTCTGTTTCCATGTATTTACCAGTGTGAAAATTAGCTAGTAGTCACAACACAGGAATGTTAGAGAGAGCCCCATTCTTTTGAAATGTATTCTGAGATGTGAAAGTGTGCTGGGCCATCACATTGTCACTGCTGAAAACCTATACATTTATAATGTAGAAAACTCTGCCATTAGGGCTTACCTCCTGCCTAAAGACATAAAACTTCCATTTGAGCTGTCATAGCTCTCACAGGCTAATGGGAGTTAGGAGAAAGCAGTGCGGGAGTGCTGTTTCTGTACTGTAACACTATTTCTTTTTTTGTCAGCACATATAATATATAATATATATACACATACATACACTTCTTGGAATCCAGCATCCCTCTAAGCAACGTAATGCAACTATTTTGGTCTTATTTTGATGGTACACTAACTAATAGGGAGAATGATGCTGTGCGACTTTTCTTGCACTGTGTAACTTGGGTTGAGTGCGTAGAATTTCCACCGTAACGCTTCTCGCTCTCGGCCTCAATACTTAAAAAAGGAAGACATTTGCAACCATCAGGAATCTTCCTAGAGTTAGTCGGCTGGTCAAACAGGGTAACCTGCAAAGAAGGACCTTTGTGAAGGACCTTTGTGTCTGAGTGGCAAGATGTACACCACTTTGCTGTTTATAGAACATTTGTGAAAAGACCTGGCTGTTCAGACACTTTCAGACACTCCAATCCGATGGAGCTTGAGAGGATCTGCCTGGACGACTGAGATAAACTTCCCAAATTTGGGTGCAAAGCTTGTAGAGACTTGCCCAAGAGGACCTGGAGTTGTAATTTCCTTGAAAGGGTCTTCTACAAAGTACTGAATTAAGGATCTGAGTACTTTTGTAAATGAAAAATTTCAGTTACAAACAGTACATTGTAAATACTACACAGATAGTAATGTCAGTCTATCAATCAAAAATGCCAGTGTACCATCCTCAAATTGTTTAGAAACAGCTGGAAGTGGCAAAGCTTCATGCAAAGCTTTAGTTAAGGGGAGTGAGTGAGTTAGTTTTAGCCACTATACAAAGACAGTGTTTTACACCGTTTACTGGGATGTGCTGTTATCAGTTTATCAGTTTAGTAGTGAAAGTCTTTTGGACATAAATCTCTTCTACAAATAAATGACTTGGTGTGCAGGCAATTAGACTGGTTTCTTCTTACTTGCCCAGAGATACAGATATTAATTTCACATTTCAGGGGGCATCGACAATGTCTCCAAGCAAGCCAGTCCACTTTAACAAGCTTTGAGATAGTGAGACAGAGACAGTGCAGGATCTGATGTTCTTTAGTGCTTTAAATTAGATTTTTTTTTTGTGTGAAGCTACATTAACAAACCATTGTTCCTCATTCTTTTTTACTCACTTTACAAACATTTTATAAGGCCGCTTCTTTTCTATGATCCCATTGCTCACATTTTTAAAATACTGCATCATGTTTTTCAAAAATAATTATATGACATTTAAATTCAAAGCGGCTGAAGTAGGGTGACCATGGTGAGTCATGCATGTCAGTGCTCCTTTCTCCTCTTCTGGCTTCATTTAGAGTTTGTATATACAGTGCACTCCTACACAGTGATACAGAAGGCAGGCACAGTTTTGTGTGTGGACAAATAAAAACAGCCACCAAAATTTTCTGAAATGTATCAACAGCTCTTTGACACTCTTATTAAAAATGTAGCGCTGACTACCATTATATTTTTACAGATAGTTCAAGGCTGTCCATTCCTTATCCAGGCGTTCAAATCCCAGTGATTCACTGACTAATTATTCTTCAGGCTCTCATACCTGGCTGGAACCTGTCCCATCATAATTTTTTTCCTTAATAGCAATTCATATGATTAATTGAATCTATTTTTGTTTTACATCGCAGGTGACATGGTGTGGTAGCTTATCAGTTTCCCGTCATTAGGTGGTGGGGCTTGACAATGGGTCGGCTGGCTTAGGTCGACATGACTTATTGTGATAATATATGGCCTCAGGGTTTTAGGTTCAGAATCTTTCCCCACTGGTAATATTTCTTCATTTTTGCAGCCATGGTCGGTTCGTCAGTCTGGCGGGTCTCCGCTCTTAACTGTAACAGTATACCGCTGGGCCAAAGAACCGCTAAAGACCTAATCAGTAAATTTTTGATTGCATAAATTACAGTTAAAGTCACACATGCATTGAAGAGTTTCACTTAGATTTAAAATAAGAATTTTGTTTATAAAGTGAAATAGGCCTGGTTTGGTTGGACTTGGTTGGATAGGAGAAACCTATAACCACACCTGAACCTACTGACAGTAATTAATATTATAGTTTTGTCATTAAATGAGTATATAGACTTTTCAATGTGGGTGTGTCAGCATGTTCCAATCCTGTATTCTCAGTTCTTTATATGGGGTGATTCTTTCATTTACATTTGAGTTGCAGATTTTGCCTTTAAAATAACTTGTTTTAACATTAATTTCCCTTTAAATAGCTAAGCAATTTCACTGTACTGAAAAGGACTGAAGTGGAGACACATGAGCCTTGTGCTTTTTACCTATAATGAATAAACATGACAGCAGGATCAGACTTCGCACTACTATTGTACTGATGGCACAGAAGTTGTCACCGCACCAGCTCAAAGACCTCATGACGAGCCTTGTCAAAGCCAAGGTACAAACTGACTGTGAGATTAGCCAGACATGACATGCCAGGGAAGGTGGGGAAGCTGGAGATAATGCCATCGGCAGTGCTCTGGGTCAGCTCAGTGCCAGGATGGAAGTTTGCAGGACTGGCATCCTTTACATTCTGCAGAGAAATGCCAGGTACGCGTGGGGTGTGTGTTGTGTAACCAGTGTCACTTCTTCACTTTTCATTTATCAGGGGCTGTCTAATGTAATGCAGCATAACAAACTAATGCATGCCACAAGTCAGAGGCAGTAATTGGTTTAAGATAATTTCTTGCTGTCCCACCTGTTTTCGATTTAGTTTTCCACTGTGGGTGTGTGAATAGAGAGATGCAGCTTGAGTCATACTATGCTGACTTCTGTTTGCCTGCAAACCTGGTTTGAATCTTCCAGCTTCACAGCATTCTGCATACAAAATTTGCAACATCTATCAGGTCCAAATGAATTCTAGCCATTTATTTTCCCAGTCTTCATTCAAATAAAACCTGCACATGTGACAGTGTGAAACCCCTGTCATGTAACAGGTGAAAAATGACTGTGTTCACCTCACGCTTGCCAGCTCACATAATGCAGCGAGGTTTTTCAAAAGCTTTCACATGAGCGTTGTATGCCACACAAGGTGTGTTTACCAGACCGCAAATAATTCAAATGGATGGTGCACTGTGTGGCAAAGCTCAAGTGAGCAGGACTTCATTTTGTGAGCCATTTCACCACATCACTCATCATTATTCTTTACATTGCCTGCATGCGTAGTCATGTGACAGGTACCTTTCAGAAGTCTGACTGTGCCATAAATACAGGTATTAGTGGTGAGATGTTCATGATGATGAACTTTTTTTCCTGTCATATTTCAGTCATATTTTGCTCTCTCCCCCTCCTTACACACAATAATGTTCATCCCAAATGTGAAGCCTCATTACTATAATAATATGATGCCATGCCATGTCAGGTTTTCGGAGCCTTCTTCGTTTATATTCTTTTTCCTGTCTAACTTTGCAGATTGCCCTCTCTAATGCTGGAGGGTGCAAGTGAAATTAGACTGTGCTGTGTATACCATAGTTTCATAACCTATACTTATATCTTATTTCTGATCTTGATCTGAAAAATTGGGCTGTTTTTCTTGAGTTAAAGGGTCATATGATACATAATGTTCTGTGCTTTCCAACTACAGCACACCCTCATCTGTTCCATGTAAAGGCTTAGCCACAAACAAGGTACAAGCTTCAGGGTCAGTACTTGAGGAAGTGAGGGCAGAAAACCACACAGAACATACATTATGCATTAAGATCTCCCAGGCTTCCTGGAGCGAACAACCAAAAACTGAGCAGAAATTCATTCCAGCTGCATTTCTGCACAAACCAGATCTGCTTTTCTCTAGGTATTGAGCAGGTTAGGTGGTTGGTTGGTTGGGTAATGAGACAGATGGGCAACACAGATTGCTGACATTAGCCTGCTCTTGCTCTAGATCATGATTTCTCATCAAGCTAATCATTTATCAGAAGAATCTATCTTGTTTTTTGGAGGGGGGAGAAGACAAGCTGTGCAGCCTTGGCTGCTTCAACACTTGACCGCATGAAAAAATGGTGTCATGGAGTGTGTTGAAATGACAAAACATTAGGGGTCTTTCGCAAATGCTGCGTTGACTGAATACATCTGAGCATACAGGAGCTCAGGAAAGGTGGATTGTTATGAGATGTTTTGCAAATTTCTGGCTATACGTTTCCTTGAGGACTGTGTTTAGATTTTATTGCTGTTTTTTTTTTTTATTGCTGTCCTCTCCAACCTTAGGCTGTACCTCACACACATTGAGCCTCACATAGACTTTGCTCATATCAGTTAGCAGAGTCACAAGTGCAGTGTTCATTCCTGTAGACCTGTAGATAACACCCATAATGAAGTCCATCAATTGAGAGATAACAAATGACAAATACGGTTTTTGACAAATTACAGCTGCTATGGCACCACAGTGCATTTGATATGCATATGATTAATGTACAGTGAGGCACAAAAGCTGTGTAATGTACTGTGTGTTGGGTAGTTTAACTGACTGTTCCTAAGCCCTACCCCCCTTTAGATACCATCGCTACGCCTGTCAAGCTTTCTGTTCTCACATGACACACATGCAGATTACTGTAACAGTGGCAGGTTATAACAGTCAAGATCTGTTTTCACCTTTGAAACAGGGGGCCTTGATTTCAGACAGGTTGATGAGCAGGCTTTGAAATTCTAGCTGGTGACTGTTAGTTTTAACTGAAATAACCTGCGAGCATACTTTATCGTTTATAACCAGCTAGCTAATCATCTCTGAATATGTGACTGCCCTGAAGATTGACAAGGCTGTGATATCAGTAGGCTATTCAGCATTTTATTAATATTGAACACCATCAAAATGGTTTGTCTGGACCTCATTCTCTGGATTCTCACAAATCGAGAGAACACATCTGTGTAGAGTACACATCTGATCTCTTTACTGCCTTCACTGAATCTGAACCGAATACGCAGCAGAGCAAAATCTTAATATTTCTTGCGATACACCATCAGGCCTGACATATTGGCCTGCTCTGTGCCACCCATCTGTTCACAGCTGGGTGTAGTGGAAGCAGCCAGTGCAGGCCATAGTCAGTGCCACAGGGGTAGAGGACTGGAAAGGAGGGAGACTGCTTTAATGAGAGGCATCCACCCAGCCTCCCTATCTACAGAAATATAACAGAAAGCAGACCAGTGTTTCCCCTCTGAGTTTCCCATCTCTTTTCATGACCTAGTGGGAGATGAATGGCTTCATTTTCTTTTGCCCTCGGTTAAAGTGGCATCTTGTCCACTCATTGCCCCTCTCACCAACTGATGTTGGGAGAATAAGGAAAAGCATGCTGGTCACATGCCAGGGATAGAAAGAGATAGCTTTTTATATGTCAACAGAAAGACACATGAGCAAAGCAGGCAACATAAAGGCTTGCAGGCAAATTGGATTTGAGTAATGACTCACCCTGTCACAGTAGACAGAGATGTGAAATGAGCACCCAGGACTTTACCACACTGTGGCAAACTGTAGCAGAACAGAGTAGTCAAAACAAAGCTGGGTTATTTAGTTTGGTGTTTTATCTGAGTGTCTAGAGCCTCAGGCTTGGGGGTAAATGTCTTTTGGTGCTGTGTGCTGCACACTTCAATGATTAATTAGTCACTCAAATGATGCAGTGGCTCTCTGACTCCATGAACATCTAAAGCAAATACACTGTGTGGTAATGTGTGCAAAATGAATGCCTGTGCACTAAAATCTCAATAGACACTTTTTCTTTAGGTTTTGTTTTTAAGTGATGGTCAGTTTAAAAAAGATTGACATTATGGTAAACTAAAAATAGACTTGTTTGGTCATTACCTTTTCTGTTCAAAGCATTTCAGTCTTTTTAATAATGTCAGTTGATGCCACCACAGCCTCGGGGAGAAAGCTGCGGATCCTGGCAGCGTTAGGACACAGACAAACAGAATTTAGGATTAAAGAGACTCGCTAGCTTAATGTCATGCAGAATAGAGTGACTTGTATATCACGGGAGAAAGTCATTGTTTGTTAAAAAACAAAGACAAGCCACAGCTCACTATATGAGTTCAAAGCTTTAATTTCAAAGCTTAGTCACTTAAATTATGACTTGACCCTTTTTTCTGTGCGTCTCTGCCCTTTCTGGGTGTTTTGGCCAAATGGCACTTGTCCCAGACCACTGTGCGATCAGGTCAAACAACAGTATTTGTAACTGTGTCGGTGTATAACCATATTAATTTTATGTGGAGTTTGGCCAAAGTGATTTGGAGCAATATAGGAAATAATGAACTCAAGTTGAGGTTATATGCCTGCAGGGCTATGGTTACATAAGAATGTAAATTACATCATTTAATGACAAAATAAATCCTAAAATTCAATGAATGTCACTGACTGATGCTGAAGAGTGTAGTAGTATCTGAGGGGGGAACAGTTTTTAACGATAAACCAGTACATGTCAGATCTTTAGGGAAAATAAGGGAAATCGAAGATGTAATTTTTCATAGCTGAAGATATTTATTGGAACTGAAACAGTAAATGTGAACAGTGTGCAGTTTCTGATGGTTCCTGACACTGTACCATCATGAATGTTCAGTAAACACATCCTCTAAATAGGTCTGAGGGCTGAACTCATCTCATTTGCATGATCTCATATTGTTCATTCAAATTACAGACCCTGACCTGACGCCCCACCCCAACCTTTTTCACTCAAGTAGCGCTGGCTGAGAGCTGTTGTGGCCATTTTTATGTAAGAGAGAAAATTGGGAACCTCCTCAGATGCTATCATGGACTGAGTTGTTGAGTGCACTGGCACTCCAGACGAAAAGACAAGATCAATTTTCACATTGAGGGTGGTGTAACTCAGGTAGTTGTATAACCAATAGGAATTCAAGCATGCCCAGAAATATTAGAGCCACCTTTCCTCTAATGGTGACTCCTTGTATCAGCCTAACAAGATACTCTGCATTCCCATAGCATTATCAGTTACCTCTGTTACTGTGAACATGTGCTCCTGGTATTTAATTATACATTTTAAACTATATACTTAATATACTGGTTTTAAATAAATATGGAATATTTGTTGAGTAAAGGGTGACAGGGAGTCACACTGTGCTAAAACTGTTCAGACAGAGTGGATACACAATGGTAACTACTTGGGAAAGCGCTTCATTGTCATTGATAGCCCTGTGAAAGTTGTCAGCATTGATTAGTCATAATCACCTCCAAACACACAAAAGAGAATAAATGGCAAAGGCCCCTTGCTCCGTCTCTCCTGTTCTGTTTGTAGCAAGCAGCTTTCTAATCCAATTATGGACACACTGTCCTCAAGGAATCTTGCCTGAAATCAGCCTTTGTTGTCATCCTTATGGGAGCTGCATTTACTCAATCAATGCTAGTACCAAATTTCTAGTGTCTATAATACTTGGTTGGATGAATCATTTTGTCAGATTGCACTGTAATTTGGTTGCAAATAATGGGCCATGGGCCGAGAATACAGGTGGCAGACAAGCAATGTTTACTGTTGTTTTATTGTTCATGTAAATCACAAATATAAAACATGAAATTGTACCTTCATCCTGCAGGGGTAGTGAATTGCATTGAAATGTCGACCTAGGTTAAAAAATTGTCTGTTTTGAAAATAGATTTGTGTCATGACCTGTAAGAATAGATCCAAAAAATGTGAAGGAATTATGAGCAACACAAAAAGTGGCCATAATACGGCACTGTTGAATCCTCCACACCAAAAACTAGTCACTTTTTTTCTCGACCTGATTCTTAGTTTTTCGTCAAATTTCTTAACACAGATTTGAAAGATCCTGCAGCATAAAAGAGACGGGCATATGTCCTTTTTGGCCACAAAGGTTTTAGGCAGTGTTGTACACAGTACCATCCAGCATTTCACCTTCTGTGTGGGAATGTTGATGATGGCTTGAAGCAGGTATGGGAAAGAGGAAGCAGGAATCTGGCATGTCTCACACACTAACACACTGGCTAGAAGTGGAAAGACAGAAAAGGAGAAGACTGGGATTTGGCAGCTGAATCATTTTTGTTTTTAATTTCATGCAGAATTTGGTCTGTAGGTGAGGCTCCGAGTCACTGTAACTGAAACTCTGACATGGTTTCAGAACCAAGATTGATTAATTTTTTCATGCTAGATCTTACAAACTCAGCCAGCTTTACAAGTGTTACCTGCTACCTGTATGGGTGGATATGAATTTCAACATCTGGGCCATTTCCTTTTACTTAGTTTTAAGAAGAATGTTTTATTACCCCCACTGGGTAATTACAGCTCTTTATCTGAGAATTTTCAAAGACTGTTCCACCTGCCTCTCTCTTTAGCACTTGATCTCCCTTCATGGCAAATGTGTTTTTGGGTAATCGGAAATATATATCAGTATGCAACACTGTGACTTTAAGGTGTGCACTGATTTAGCTCTAGCAAGTGTTACCCGCTACCTTTTAATGTAATGAGTTAATAGGGATAGGTACAATGGAGCACATTTTACTTTCAGGCAAGTAGTAATGAGTTATGCTTTGGGACATCAAATTTTTGTTTCTGTAAGGGACGTGTAATTACATGTTTTGACCTCAAGTAGAATTACTGTGGGGTGTCTTTGGCACTGAGCCAAAATTATTATTAAGTGTGACAAAAATGGCATTTCTTGGATATTATTGTCTATTAAATACAACTGCCGTTATTTGCAAATTTAATCTGGCCAAGACGTTTAAACTATGTAGTATGTTGGGCCTTTTGGGAACTCATATGCTGCTCCCTCTTTGGTGCTAAATAGAGAAAGATGAGACATTTCCTTTGAAAGACACTGCTCTATCTATCTCAATCTCTTCCTCTGCTTGTGTTTTATTTTGACTGTCTGTGCCAACAGAAGAAAACATCAACAAGTTCATCACTAGGGAAGAAGTTTCACTCAGTGAAAGAAAGTAAAGAGTTGCAGTGTCTGTTCATATTTCACTTTGAGGTATAGTGGAGAATCAAGTGCAGTAAGATGTCTTTATGAGTAACGGTTGTCTAATCACTAAAACAGCATACAAAGTAGCTTTACTGTACACACAGCGTAATTGTAAGGAATTACATAACTGTCAAAGGTGCAAATGGCATTGACTCTGACTCTGACTTGAAAGAAATGAAAGAACAATACACCCCCCCCAAATATGGCCCACTCAAATGGATGCAGAAAGTTAGCTATGAGTGTTGTGTTGTGGATGCTTAACTTCTTTAATAATATTTATTTTCAATAATATATGTATGCAGAAGATTAACAATGGGATCCTTACTGCTTATAATTCTGGTCTGATGTTCAAATGCTTATCATTGCTCTATAGTATGGATTAACCCTCATAGTTTGCCAATCACAAGGCAAGCATGAAATATATTTTTTCTGTGTTACTAAAACATTACACAGAGATAAGAGCTAAGGACATAACTTAGAGGACCGAAAAATTTTTAACTGCCCTGCAGAATTTTAATAAACTGATGCAAATAGAAAAAAGAAGCAACTTTTGTGACTTGTGAGACTTCAGTGCTCAGAAATCATATAGAGTAAAATGTACATACAGTAGCCTCGCCTGTAGAAAAGCCAGGGAATGGGATACTCTTGTGTTGCAGCCTGATTTAGGCTGATATAATGAGCTGTATTTCAACACAGAAATCCTGCATAATGTATTTTTAGAGCCCCAGTTATCTTTGTCTGAAATGTTCAATGGAATGGGCCAGTTATTGTGTATGTTTGCCCATGTGGAGTTATAGATACATGAGAGAGTAGAATAAAATGCCCCCTCGGCGGCACGCTGCCATAGTTTCTGCTTGTTTGATGTGTAGTGCTGTCCATGGTGCTAATGCAACTGTCACAGTGTTGCTGTTTTAGTGACTTTATTTTGCACTAATAACAGATTAAGGGCTCGGACCCTCTGAGTATAAACTTTAAGGTTTAACATTAGAGAGAGACTATACCGCTTTAGCATACGTTGCCGTTCTTGTAAATAACCGTATTTAATCTGTTGTTGCATTAAAAAAGAAAAAAGTAATTGATTGTCAGAGACCACCCATCAGATGCCCAGCCTGTTTTTTTCTTCTGATGCTGTTTTTTCCCTTCATGAGACAACACAAGACTCAAGATGCATTAATATTAAACCTGTCAAAATCGTCTGAAAGTCGTCTTTGCAGTTAGAATTGGACTTAGATACACAGAACTTTAATCATCATATTGACAGATGGAAAGTTGCCTGCATCAAATGAATAGCCGATTAGCCACTGTCACTCCTTCAGTCTTTTTCTTTTTTCTTTTAAGAAATGTGGAGTAAGGATAAGTATTGGATAACATCTAACAGGAGCTTACGGGTGCAACACATTGCAACAACAATTTTTTTTTTTGTTTTTAAAAAGGAGCACCAGTAGCTCCAGTGATGCATTAGGAGCAGTTTTTTTTAAACAGAAATATAGAATTTTTGTTTTATTTTTACAGTGAATTTACTGTAATAAATGAAAGGTGCTGACATTAATCTCATCTATCACTCAGGTGTAAATATAATTGAAAAGGTATGAGTTTAAATATCATCTAAAGGGTAAAACAGTCCCATACATAGAATCCTGCTGAGGCTCCTTCCATTTTTAGATCATTGAAGTCTGACTTCAGTTGAATGGCAAGGTGCAAGTGCACAATTTCAGTATTTGCTTATCTCAAAGAGATTGCCTGCACATGCCAGGGGAAAATGATGTCATTTTGAAAAACACACACAAATAAACAGAAACATTTAATGTATGAATAAACTGTAAGTAAAACTTACTGCTCCTCTTCCTATCTTCCTTCTCCAATGTTTTTTTTTCCTTGAGTATAAAATTTCTGTCGGCTCAAAGCTGAATGTTAGCTAATTATTTTTGTTATCTTTCACTATGGCTAGAGGCCCTATCAGACTTATACGCATGCAGTACAGATAAGGGCTTATTGGCAGAGAGAAGCGGCTGATTTTTAATCATAAATACAGACAGCTCTGCTCATCAAAGTACCACTGTCTGTAGTTTGTCTAATCTGGTCTGTCCAAACTCACCCCACTTCCTATGCTTTACCAATATGATTTTATTTCTTCCTACTCCCACCCTCCCTCTGTCACTCTTTTCTCCTCTCTTCCCCAGTATTTGTGCGTTATTACCAGCGCAGATTCTTGTAAATGCCTCTGTTTAGATGGTAGCTCACCAGAAAAGATGAGTGTAATCTAGTACCATCTTAGGGTTGTTCACCCCACCCCTATAAAATGGTTTCTTTGGCTGGTCATTTAATCTAAGCATGCACAGGAAACAGCTGGCTTCATACTTTGCGGACGATGAGAAGAAAAGAATGTTTCATAATTTCCCAGTGCTTTTCAAGCTGAATTTTTAAAAATTATTGAGAAGTTTTCTCCAGGTTTTCTTGTGTTGGTGGTCAGGCTGGTTTTGTGCATATTTCAAAGCATGTCTGGGAGAGATGGCGAAGGGTACAGTGAAAGCATACTTCAGGAAAAACATAAAGATGGTAAACTTTCATTGAATGTTCAGCCGCCATTGCATACCATAAATAACAAGAACAGTACTCAGTGGAGTGCATACTTCCGCCAAGGCTAAATACAGAGAAAAATTTCAGCAAATTCCTTCTCTTGCACTGTTAAGGGAAGCGATACAAATTCTTGAATTTGGTCGTGGGTTCGATCCCTTGACCAAGCGCAATAAAATGGTGAAGGTGGTGGTGAAGGAGACGCGCCTCCCCTGCCT
>JBBMJY010000016.1:7325829-7368622 GCA_037833715.1 Toxotes lorentzi | reverse complement strand
ATTCGCTTGGTGTGGGTAAAATGCAGAGAGTAATTTCCCCAAGAGGGATCAATAAAGTAATAGAAAAAAAAAAAAAATGTCCCATCCCTCCACCAAGTTTAGTGCAAATCAGTTCAGTACCTTTTGTATAATCCTGCTGACAAACAAACAAACAGACATGAGTGAAAACATGACCTCCTTGGTGGAGGTAACAAAGACATAATCACACTAACAGATCAGTAACAGTTGTTCATTACCAGCTGTCATCCTGCAGGCCCTGTTTTACTGCTTCTTAAAGCCACCGCTGCTACTGTGAGAGTCTGCAGGTGTGAGATGTTCTGCCATTCCTGCAAAAGGCATTGAATTGAGGGGCTTTAGAAGCTTGTTTCCGCTGTTTTATATTGTGTTACTAATAAACCTGACAAGCGTTTGCAAGTTGTAGTGCCTCACTGCAGTATAAGCTGAATTGCTAATCATACGGCTCAAAACACACAAGTTGTGGTAAAATAATTTAGCTAATTTTCTTATTTAACAAAATGTATATATGGAGTGTCCCTGATTACACACATGAATGACTGATGGCGTCTGCCGGAAGGCTTAGAAATCTACCCCATCACCTCAAGCTCAAGTTTACATTCTCTGCATAGAATGCATTCTCCAGGTAGAAGACATTATATTTCTCAGTTAAGCCATTAAAAAGAACTCTGTAGTGTTTTATTTCACATTTCTTTCCTTTCCTACCTTTACAGTTGCTTTAGTCTGTCCCTTAAGGGCATGGGCATCAAACCTAATCATCAGCTATACTGAAATATCTGCATAACTTTGCAGGCCACACACAGTGTTTAGAGTGTATTGTTGGGTTAGTCTTCATAATGTAATTGGTATAGTGGTCTTGTTTGTGTGTTTGTTCTCAATGCAATAAATGTATTTACATTGTTTACTGCTGTTGTAGTAAACTGATGGATACAGGAATACTGATACAGAGAAAGAAGAGGGCAGTCTCTATTGTCTATTATTACTTATTACTGCCCTAATTATTTTACAAATTGGAAACAAATATTTTAATTATTTTTTAATTAATTGTGCACCACAGGCAGTTTTTAGACAGGCAGGGTTTGCAGTCTGCATTTTGGGAAAGAAGCACAAATTCAAAAATTAAACATTACATCCTGACAGAAATTATGTGAACAGCACATACCCCCTACTGTTGAGAACTGCAAAATGCGTGGCATATAAAAATTATTGGATATTGATTATTGCAACAATTCTATGTTCCTTATGTGATAAAGGTGAGAAAGGGTTAGGTGTGGGCATTCACAGCAACTTTGGTTTACATTTGAATGAGGCAACTCTTCCACTTTACTACTACCAGTTTTCTTTAAGTAAGGATCAGGTTGCAGAAATGCAAAGACAGTAAATTCTTATGTTGGTCTTCATAAATACTGTATGCATGTGTTGTGTACACAAAAACAGCCCCAATTGTATTGCATTTAGGAATATGCTATGTTCATATATTGGATATGAGCTGTATGTTGGATTTTATGTATTTCTGTATTCGTAGATGTTTTAATGTATTTAATTCTTTGTCAAGACTTTGCTCTGCAACAGGTGTAAAATGAACCTCCTTGACAGTGGCCCACTTGACAGTTATTCTCTGTTCATATTGTAAATGGGCGCTGTCTCTATATGATAAACTGTTTGTTGTGATATGTAAGTGCTGATAGTAGCCTGTTCAGACAGACAGGATGGATAGCACATTGAAGGCTTACATATCTTGATGTCAGAATTCAGCGTGCCTGGGTTTTCCTTTCTGTCTGCACTAATGCTTACATAAGGATGAACAGTGCAGAGAATGCAGATACTCTTTCATGGCTTGTATGTATACAGTGTAATTGTTGTCTCGGCAGCTGTCATCACTGTTGTAGGCGGCAGTTCTCGCAGCATGTTGGGTTTTACAGAGGGTGACAGCTCTTGTCTCATTTTACTCATGGTTCTGAGCAGACTTGTTTTATTTGCAATTAGTTTGCTGGCCAGGGAGAGTGATGTAAAGAAATTGTCCATGATGACATTCCTCCCTTTGCCTGTGAAACACCATATATGAAATGCATCACCACGCGGTCTTTGACAAGTAGAGCAGATTTCACACATTTCCTCTGTTAAGGAAATGTGTTCAGTATGTATCTGGTGTCCAGAATTTGATGCCAGATTGATTTTTACTTGGAGGGTACTGGGTGAATTGGCATCGACATGTCATTTGGCATAACTGTTCATCAACAGCTATGTTTCTTTCTGGCTTGAAACATCCAATGTACTTCTACACAATTTGTTCCAAGCAATTCTCATGTCAATTCTCTCAGTTGTCAAAATACACAAACAGTGTGAAGTAACTGTAATCATTGTGTGACATTGTCCCCTTTGACATAAGGCAGATCAAAAGTCCTTTGACCAGGGGCCTTTTCTTTCCATATCCAGCGCAGTTGTAGAAGGCAGCCGCTGCACACAATGTGCACCCAGCTAATAAAGTGCACAGTCAGATTTCATGTTATTAAAGTGTAGTGGGCTGTAACGAAAGGAACAAAATACAGCAATCTGTGAGGTGCGTTGGCTTGTCCATGTTGCTTGGATAAAGGAAACTGCTGGGTCTCCAGTTCAGATAACCCACATATAGTACATTATTACTGTTTGCTGCCAGACCTTTGCTGCCACTTGAAAATGAACGGTGGAATTAACATTTCATTGTTGTGTTGATCTGAGTTGTAACTGTTACTTTTTTTTTTCTGTATATCAGTAATGGTCAAGAATTGATGTTGCCCATGGTGAGTTGTCATAATCTGTTCCATGACCCTGTATCCTATAACTCTATTTAGTATATGTCTACTTAGTGGAATATCCATGAATGGGCATGTAAAATATTTTAAATGCTTGTGTTTTCCTGGGCTTGAATGCATTGTTAATTTTTGTGAGGGTCTCGCTGGATATTGGTAGGATAATTGCTCACTTGTCACAACAGTGGGATGGAGCTGAATGGCAGGCACAATGAATGAATCATCTTAAACAGATGGAAGCTTAACAGTAGAAAAATGACCACATTTTGGATGTGCAGTTTTTAGAGGAGGGACAGTGGGTGAATTAGTCCACTCACACATTACCCATGACTGAAGTGTCTCTTATTTAAATAGAAGGCATTTTAATAATAATCTTTATCTTAAGAATTAAAGAATTGTATGCATGCCATAGTTCATGCTCAAAACAAGAAGTTGTCAGAAATTGTTTAGTTTGGGAGCCTCTAGTAGCTCTGCATATTGAGGCAAAACTATTAACTATGATGGTAGTGATAGTGCATGAACTCCTGCTCACCTTCCTGCTTGTCACTAAAAACCTATTCATTGGCAGCGGGTGCAGATAGGACCCACACACATACACACTAGCACACTCATCTATGGCTCCCGTGGATCCGCTGGAATTGGTAATGACACGATCCATCTCTAACCCATTTCCAATTCAGCTCTGGGAAATGAGATAGGATGGTAATGGAATCTCATTGATCTGAGTTTGCTCTCATGTTTATGGTCCATAAGTGTGGAAGTCATTTCTAATGTTCTTTCCCACATTGGAGCTTTTTTGCATGCTGCCATATTGGTGTTATGTAGGCTCTATTGAGCTTCAGAGTTTATGGGAATCTGGATATGTGAAATGCTTTATTTTGAAATGGTAGCTTAAAATTGATAATATGATTAATCATTTATGATTAATATTCAGCCACAGGTAAAGTGCTAATTATGTTCTCAAGCATACAAAGTGTTAAGTCACCCAGAACAGTTAGGTCATACTATGTTATACAGAGATCATGGTGTGATATTTTCTTTTGCAAAACATGAGGATACGCCTTGTAGACTCAAATAGTGGACTGTAATTTTAAGTTAACCCTATGAATTGACTATCAATTGTGAGCAATGCATAGAGGCTACAGAGAAAGTAGAGTAGATTTTTGAAAGTTTGTGTCTTCTTTCAGTTCAAGATGATGAGAAAGCTGCATTTAGACACAAAGCAAAGTGAACTTTGTGCTTCCTTTCATCACTGGAGTGGTTTTTCAGTCTGTGTCTTTTGGCCACAAGCAGTCAGTGGGTGACTTCCACGACTGATGTTTGCTCTCTCTCTCTCTGCTCCTGCCTCAAACATTGATGTTGAAACATATTTAACTGAAGCAGATGTGAGAGATGTGCGGCACATACAGTGGCTTCAGAAAGTATTTAAAACCCTCACATTATGATTGTAAATGGGAGAAATCACCATGTTTGCCAATCTAGTGAGCATGTGTGCTCCTGGGAACACTCAAAGGTTTAGAAAGTCTTTTATACCCTTGCCCTGATCTATGCCTTGCAACAAAATTTTATCACGCAAGTCTACAGAGAGTTTATTGGATTTCATAGCTTGGTTTGTGTCCTGACATGCAGTGTAAATTGCAAGACCTTACTAAACTATGTCCAATCGAAATCTGGCAAACTGAATTTGCCGCAGGTGATCTCAGTGATGATAAAGGCAAACAGGATGCACCTGACCATAATTTGGAGGGCCACAGCAAAGCATTTTGGGTTTTTGAGTATAATCGATGAACAAACATGTTTTGTTTTTTTTTTTTCATTTAAAATTAAATCCACAAAAAAATAAAGTGAGCAGAAAGGCCACTGTATACCAAATGAGCTTCTGCTCTCCATTCACATCTCAGTTATGTTATCAATAACTGTTGCATTAGAAAATTGCACTGACTGACTGCAGTCAGGAAACTACTGCAAACAAACTATTACAAAACTAAGTTCTCCAACATTTAATTGCAGTTAATAAGACTGTAAATTAACTGAGATGTATTTGGTTTTGGCATGATTTCCAGACACTGGGCTCGATATTCACTCTGTCCATCTGGGATGCAAAATGCCAAATACACAAATGTGTACAAGGTGATAATACAAGTAGGGAATAGAGCTGAAAACTAGCAGAATCCCCATGACCTGCTTCAAAGTCAGTGCCACCAGGAGATGAGCTGGCCTTTCAGTCATAAAGTCATGTGATTGTATGATAAGGAAAGTCCTATTACTCTGGATGTTTGGGGCTCCCTCCAGATCATCCCGACCACTGTCTTCAAAGATGCTCAACACACACACACACGTGCACGCACATAAACACACACAAAGTGCCCTTACTTTATCTACCTTACCCTCTACTTGCTGCAGTCCAAAATTATAACAGACTGAAATCCGACAGCGCATTCAGTAATTCCAGCAACTCTTTCACATAGTCATCCACTTCATATTCGTGAATATGATTGGGCTGACTGTGCAAGACCCCAGCAATATGGCTTCCCATTACATCGCAAAGTATCAAGTGAAGTGTGAAATTAACTGATGCGATGACATGTCAAGATTGCTTTCTTTACATGAGGAGTGAAGAGAATGGTCTGCATCAGTCCATAGGCAGTATAGTCAATTGTTTTCATGCATTTAAGCAAAAAAGGGTGTAAATGTTATAAAACAACCATGAAAACAATGGGGGTATAGGAGTTGGCCTCTTACAGTAGCTGAAATGTGTGAACGCTGTCTGGTAGTCCCTGTCTTGTTTGTCTTTTGCACAATTAATGAAAAATGCCAGTTGGAAGTGTGTTCCGTTTTCTATTGTGGTACAGGGAGCTGGAGTCAGTGTGTTTGTACACAGATTCCATTGTTTACTCCACTGTGGCCACCTTTTGGCTGTTTAAATTGGTGATGTTTGTGCGAGTGTATTATGTTTTTTTCAAGCCTGGTACTGCAATAACAGCACAACACTTTGCAGACCTTCGTAGAAACAGCATTACCCCAGAGAGCTGCATTAAAAATGACAAAACCTAACATGTTGACGATTGTTTTTTTGACTAATCAGTTTTGCATTCTGCAGTGCAGTGTAATATTAAATAGACAAAATCTGCTGGCTGTGTGTGTCTGCCACTCAGATGCACGCATAGGCACAGCATCCCCCCGATAAGTACAATCTGTTGTCCTTTTGTGGTTCAAACCATTTTGTATACAAAGAGATAAGTGTGTTCAAATGGTGTCTGTTGGCAGATTTGCAGGGAAAAAAGGCTGGGGTATACCCCAGAGATTTGAGGGCAGATGACTATTCTCAAACTGTCTCAAAAGCTTGTGTTAATGTTAATTTGTCTAGAGTATAGAGAGAGTCTAACTTTTAATGTAGATTACTGTCATTATCCCACTGGCCGTAGTCAGGTTACCTTGCTTTAGGGTCGAGCCATCCTGGTCCTTTTTAGTGTCTTTTCTTAGATGTCCACAGCTGCTTGACTTGTGCCCACTGGTTAGTTAGTGACACACATCATTGCCTAATCAATGGGATGAATCTAAACACCAGGCAATAATGACATATTGAAATCAAGACACCTGCGTGACCCCACATAGTTTAATGGAATACTAAGACATCCAGATTGTTCACATCTGAGCAATGTTGCCACAGTCTTGTGGAGTGAGTTAACTGTGTGAGTGTATTGATTGTGTTGTGCTGAAGAGCTAAAGGTTAATGTGTTGTCTATTGATCTGAATAAAGCCTTTTACTTAACTCCACGGACACTGTGTTCAATAAAGCCCTGCGGTTGCTGTTTGCACCTTTGGCTCGTTTTAGCTTAAACTGCCTTCTTGGATCCGGCCCGCGGCCCAGGGGGATGCTTCTGCTGACTTCATACATTACATCACATCGCTAGATTTTATGGAGTACTCCAGGAAATGTAGTCAGATGCTACTGTCCATAAAAAAAACAAACAAACAAAAAAACAAAACTTATTCTTATTGTTGCATAAGGTTTGAAAATTTGTTATGCTTTTATAGATTGATGACCATAAATTCTAACTCCAATTTAATACAAATTTTTGTTTAAAATAAAAAAAATAGGAAGAAAAATGAAAACATCAAATGACGTCAACCACATAGCTGCAGTCTTTGGTTAGGTCTCTCCCTGCCATGAGTTAATTCCAGTGGCAAAGACCTTGACATTAAAAATAGCCAGACCGTGCAATAATAATAGCAGCTTTAAAGAAGATTTTCTTTGAGGTAGGATCATTTGTTATTTATGTAGTTAGTGGCTGTTCTTGTGTGAAGCATTCAGCAATGTATGTGTGTTCATGTTGTCTTGCCTAAGGCATGCCACTTCTGAGTTGCTTGAGGTCATGACAAAAGCACAAGGTTTCTCTCTTTAAGGCTTTTGAATATTAGTCAAACAGTAAATACACAACAATGCACTACTGTGTGCACGGGCAAGGCTGATGTTGCACTGACCTACCAAAGCTGCATGCTATGTTTTTTTAATATTCTTTGAGTGCTGCATCGGAGGATACAGAATGTCAGTTATATTTGAAGGGATTTCTTGGCTGTTGTGAAACATGAAATTGACCAGATCAAAACATCAAGCTACAAGAAAATCTATAAAAATCAGTAAATTCACTGAATAGATGGTAGTGCAGGATGTTAAGACTGTTATAACAAAAAAAACAAACAAACAAAAAAAAAAAACTGTCAAGAATACAACATTCAGATTGAGTTCTCTGTGGGCCTCTTTTCCCTATTACAGAAACGAATGGTTTCAATATCTGTGCAATGGTGTGTTAAGAATGAACGGAATATCATTAACAGGAAAAGAGGCTATTAAAACATTTTATTTCTCTGAAGGCTTGGAAGTGAATCCTGCCACTGAGCAGAACTACTTTTGTTTACAGAAGTCATGGCATATTCACACCCCAACAATTGATCATAATTGAGATTATCATATTAAGTACTTTCAGATATGATTTCATTAGGAAGTGTCTTGGATGAAAGAACAATCTAAATTCTGTTGATTAAGGTAGCTGAAAGGCATGTTTGATGTCAGTCCCCCAACCCAGGCAGTAAGGGTGAGCAGTATAGATACCTGAACCAGACTTCACTCTTCCCTACCTGATCTCTACTGCCACTAATTTGTTTAGAACCAAATATGTAACATCTGTCCTTGTGCGATGAACAGTGTTATTTTGGTTACATTATATGTAGATTAAAAACAACAATCACATTTTCTGAAATAGTACGACCAAATAATACCACAAAAAATCCCCCACAGAAGATACTCATGTATGACTGAAAAAACTTAGACATGTCTGTGGTGGTAACAAAGAGAGTGATGCTGGAGGCCAACATGTTAGAGGTTCCCTGTGGAATTTTTTGACCTCTAGTGGTATTAAGGAGCTGTTTTCCGACGAGCTCACCCCCCGATTTGTTTATCTTGTGGATACGCTGTACGCTGTAATGTGCCAACAAAGACAGGGAAGAAGGCGACTGCTATCCAATAAACAGCTTTGTAAATGTTCCATGAGGAAGGAAATGCATGCGACATGCTTGTTTGACCTCAGATACACACAGTGAATTTTGGTGAGCGTAGCGGTTGTTTGTTTACAAGAAAACTCAGCCGAGCGTCTTTAAAAACACTGGTGGTGTAACGTTTTGGATGTGGTTAGATTATGAAGTTACTTTATCAGTACAAACCTATGCTTCAAGTCACAAGACTGAATATCTCCAGCGTTTAGAAAAACATCATGCTGTGTGGGTTTTGATGGAAGAACAAAAGTGACTACTTCTACTATTGACTGTCCAGCAAAAATGAAATCCCAGTCGACTGCAGAAGTAAAACCAGCTGTTGAACTTTTATGCTTATTTGGAGTGATTGACCACTGTAAAAACAACAAAGCATAAGACCTAGTCTTTTCCATATTTATATTTTATTTGTGGTTAAAAAGTAGAAACATGAAAAGGGAAAATAATACTTAGTTTTGGTTATAGGTTCTGTTTCTTTAATGGTTAGCTAGGTATTGATTTGGCTTATTTGCAGACTCATTCTTTGCCTCTCAGTATCACCTCTGAGGTGATAATTATTTTAAGGAGAAGTTCATGCTCTCTCTCTCTGTTTCTCGCATGAATGTCAGCTTTCTTCGTTTGCTTGTCATTGTCCCTTCTCTGATACAAAACTTTCAGCCTCTTGAAACCAAATTCCAACCAAAGTTTCTAATAATACTAACATCCTAGTGGGCCGTGGGAGCTTGATAGCCAAGCTGGTACTTTGTGATTTGTGCTGATTATTAAACTCAGTTAAACTCATTTTGTTTCAGAGGTCTTCTTCCATAATGCCATGGGCAACCACAGTCTGATTTAATGCTGTGCACAGTGCGAGCAGTTTTCAGGTCACAGTGAACTTGGTTACCTTGTTGATTTGGAGGTGTACAGCCTGTCACCTGCATCTCACTGCGACTGCTCCTTCTTGTTCCATTAGTCTCTGCAATATTTAAAACTCATCTGGGGTCAGATGAGCGGTTTTCGCAAATATATTGTGTTCCCTGTGGCTTTTTCACAATAGAAGCCTGTGTTTCACCATTTGAATGCCTTTAATGGGAAGCAGCAGCAGCGCAATGTTCTGTTTGCATTAGCAGTAATTTAATACAGCACTGATATGATGTAAAGAGAGTGAACAGTAAACCATGGGGCTGTTATGAGTGACATAAAATCAGAGTGGGTCACATGCATGTCTTGTTTCCTGTGAATGCCTTGTGTATGTGAAGGCAGCTTGGATCCAGTGCAGAAATGATGGACTCCACCACTATCAGTGGACACAGTTGTATAGAGAGATGACTTCTGCATGTAAATACATTGAATAGCCAGTGATGAGTAGTATCACAATTCTGAGGATTATGACTTTAAAGATAATGGAGAGAAATCAGAAGTATTAAGAATCTTTTGGAGGAGTGCAAGTGGTCTAGCTTGGATTGAGCCTGTAAACATGTTCCTTTGATACGAGAAGATAATCAGCACTTATAATGAACCTCCGTGAAGCATAAGTGTTTAAATCTTTTCCTTATTTTTTTGCTCCATGTGGGAGGGAAACGATAAACCAAGAGAATCTGTAAAACAGAATACATTATCATCCTGAGTAGATGGTGAAAACCCCTGTCTCTCATGTTATTATGAGACAGAGAAAAACACCTGTTGCTGAAATCAGCGAGGCTTGCAATTTAATTTTATCAGCCCACAAACAATCACTCATTAGGTAGCTGGAATGATGATGGAACCCAGTCAGCTGTGAAGCTCTGCATTCTAGGGCACAACACATAACAAGAGACCGCTTTTTACATGGGGGAGGAACCTGCTCAGCTGAATCATCTTTGGCACGGGGGACCCTTGTGGCAGCAACACTGATTATTCACAGCTAATGTCATGGTTTTTAATCTTTTTAATACCTACTGAAAAAATGAAGCAAATATATGTCCAACATCGGAATTTCCAAATTAATTAAGTCGGCACTTACCATTTAATCAAACAAGCATTTGAAATTAACTCAGCAGGCCACTGTTTTCCAGACAGATACTGTATAAATGCTTGGCTCTCCATTATAATGCACCTCCCTCACCCAAATGGGGATTTGCTTTTGGCTGATTGGCAGATGTTTAACAACTGGAGACCCAAGTTCAAATCTAATATTGTAGAACCCAACACTGTTTGAATAACAAAGAGGGGTTATGTTTAGCTCTATGGCCCAGTGTGAAATTTGTTTACTCACTTTTACATTTATCCAACAACACAGTGATGTTACAAAAGCCTATTTGATAAGCTTGTGAGGTCTTCTTTGGTGAGGTCTTGTTTCTTTTCTTTTGTATTTTGGTACTCAGACAAACTTTAAAGCACAATGTGTCTTTCCAGAAGGCACTTAAATTTATAGCAGGGCTAATGAGCATGCTGAGAATGGGTAGGTAATGGGGATTGTGATTAATTCTTTGGTAGGGGAAGAAAAATGACACGTGTGTTTCGTATCTCATTAGAATCACTGGTCAGTGCATGCAATATTAAAATCATCCCATGTCCTCTAGACAAATAAATCCCCTCTGAATGGGGCTTTAGACTCAACCACTGTTTCAAAGTGCAGTCTGTCTGCACTATCTTCCTACACTAGTCTGACTCGACACTGACAAAAAGACAGCTGCATGTCCTTTGAATCCAATGAAAAACACGAGTGCACACAAACACTAAAGCAGGGGCTGTCAGTTCCCTTTTAGTTACTTGTGGCAGCAAAATAAGTACATGGGCTCTCTGTAATCTTAGGAAGTTTACTTGCCTGCTTTCTCCCTCAAACACACAACCCTTCCTGAAATTAGTCTGCACTGCTTTTTTCAGGAAAAAGTGGAGCCAGACTGAGAAAACTGTCTGGAACTGTTTCTGTTGTGTCCTTGAAATACTTGGGATACATTGAAGTGACAGAACAGAAATACAAAGTTTGCCTATGCAACAAGATTAGATTTATGTTAAACATATAACAAAACATATAACAAAAAGTGACTATGACAGCTGATAAATATGAGGAATAGAGTCCATGAGCAACACCGTCAGTTCAAAAGTGTTATGACACAAAATCCCAAATAAAATAATTAGTTAAGTGATTTTTTTTTGTTGTTGCATATTTTCTTAAGTATTTATGGTAAGACTGTTGCATCTAAACTATCTAAGCTCTAAACGCATTAGCTTGAGAGACATTTGTATGCCAGGTTGTCACTATGAGCTTCCCTTTTATATTAGTCATTACATTCAGTGCCAGTATAAAAAATGGTTACATTTATATAATAATTAATGCCAGAGTAGTGATGCTCTGTACAGTGTTTTTTTTGTTTTTTTAGTTATGTTTACGTTCAGTGTTGGTGTGCATCCTTGAGGAGTAATGAATGTGCTGACTGCATTTCCTTCTACATAAAACATTTATAAAGCTGATGTATTAAAAAAAAAAAGTTAAAATTCTGTATTCAGTGTTACCCCTTACTGCATTCAGCAGTGGTGCACCGGCACTCTAATTTCACATGGTTCATTAATATTCACAACAAAACATATCCTCCGCACCTTGTGCTTTGTACACGGCATGCAGCTGAGCAAGGATAGTATGACACAAAGGAGACCCTACAGCACACCCACAAACAAATGCACACGCATGTCACCAGTTAGCAGCGCAACACTGGCTGTTCGTGAAGGTGTGTGTGTGCTTGGGAGAAGCGGCACACTCTGAAAATTGAGTTTAACAAAGTAAACATGAATAATTTTTTTAAGTTTTAAACTAATAGCATTGAAATCAGAGTAGATTTTTGTCTTTGAACTTGAACTTTAGGAATAAAACATATATACAATAAAACATTATTCTTGCCATTGTGGACAACGCGTACTATTAAAAACTTGGCCATGCCATGCACAAGAATGGGGGAGATATTCTTGGGCTTTAGTATTCACTCAAGTGTTTAATCATTATCAGCAAATACATTTTTCATTTGAATGCACTTTTATTGTTCATCTACATTTCCCCCCAAAAGCAAGATTATAATATTAGAACAAAGAAATGTAAGTTAGGGAGAAGCTTTTAATGCCTAATTTTCCATGCATGAAACTGTGTAGTCAAGAACCTCCATCAAATTCAGTCTAGGATGCCCAACAGTCACTATCTGTCTCCCAAAATCCATTGTATTTTCAATTGTCCTTGCCGATCATCACAAAAGAGGCAGGCTATACTGTGGCTGTGTGGTGGTAAATTGAAAGTGTAATTTCTAACAGTATGGGGGCCCAGTGGTAGAGATGCGATTGCCTCATCTAGATTTCTGAGCAAATGTGAAATAAAAATGGATGTTCCATTCCAAATAAATAAGATGGGAAGAATAGTGGGCAAATAACATTCGCCTGAGGTTAGGAAGGCCTCATTGGGCACACCATTTGGAAAAGGGACACTTGAACCATTTACTTTTTATTGCCTCTCCATACTTTTGACAGCATGTGCTATCTCATCTTAAAATTAATTGGAATATAATGTGCATTTGAGTCAGTGAAGTTAGTTTTACTTGACAGCGTAGGATCATATTATATCTACAATTTAATTCTATGTTTGAAGAAATAATAGTTATGTAAGGAAGTTGTGTTTGTAGGTAATGGTGCTTTTTGTTTCTCTGCTGTAACAGAAAGGTAGTGCGTTGGTTTGTATGTGTCTTTGGTTTTTGTTCAGATTGATTTACAAAAACTTACTGTGGTACTTCATTTAGCCCCCTTGAAAACTGCCTGCACTGCGTAGCCTGTGCCATTTTTAAGACTGATTAAGTTAGAAATACTGATGATTTTAAATTTAGCTCTACATCAACATTTTCACACCCAAGCGCCCTTTGAAACCCCAAACTGTGGTCTTTGCTGATTTCTCCACAAATAGCGTTTGTCAGAATAATGGCAGCTTAGCTGATAAATAGAAATACATTCTCATTTGGATGATACTTTATTTTAGTACAAATGTTCTTGAGAAGAATTGCAACTCTTTTGATTGCTGTATATATTCAATCATTTTCTTTTGCAAAATATGGCACAATTATTTATCTGCATGTTGGGAAATTGTACTGAAAACTCTTGAGATCATGGAGCCAGGTCAGTGGTAGGAAACTGAACTGAAGAGGCTCTTGCAGATACTGTAGCATTTTCTCAAACAGGCCAAACAAAGGCAATGCCACTTCCACTAGCATCAATTTCTACAATTCCCATTTGACCCCTTGGAGACATTTGCTTTTGTAATAGATAGAATCTCTGCCACACACTGAGTTGCTTTCTGCAACTGGCTCCACACAAACTACAAGTGCGCAAGTATTACATTTCACAGTGTGAAGGAGTAATTGATAACAAGTGAAGAGGTCCTCTCCTGTGAATGATAGAATGAGTCGAGGTTAGCCACAGCGGTGGATATGAAGGCTAAAGCAATTAGCTCCAATGGTCGGCAGGTGGCAAAGGAGGCAAAGGCTATTAATATTATTATGTAATTGGCACAAAAGGAAGAAAAGCAAAAGTGTAGAGAGATGTAGTACTGGACCAAAAAAAGGGAAAGAATTTTTAAACAAGAACAGCTACTGTGAGTATAACTAGCTGGCATCCATTGTATTTATTCTGCTTTAATATTATGTTTAAAAAATACTTATTATACATGTGCATGACAGAAACCGGCAGTTTTAGTGTGTACATCTCTGTAACTGTTTGTGTGTTGCAGCAAGTTTGCATGTTATACATTTCTTGAAAATATATGACTTTATGTATTTCGTGGGACATATGGGAAACAGGAAGTGAACTACTACAGTGCCCTGAAGTCATATGCTTGAATTTATTCCAGAGATAGAAATCTCTATTATTGAGGAGAGCAGTGGGTGAATTATGTTACAGGAAATAACACGTGTAAACCATTATTGATGAGAATAATCAACCTGTTTCATAAGACAATTAAATTAAAATGGATCTTCAGATTTAAGAGGACAGCCAGATTAAAGAGAAGGAGAACATGATTGGCGCTTATGTGTTTAGGTTGCTGTATAGATTTTTACCTTAAAATAGTTATGTGCATTATTACATGAAATGCTGTTTTTTTTGTTTGTTTTTTTTTTTTTTTAATAACAGCTGGATAAATTTTTATTTTTAAAGTGCTTTCTTTCAACTGCCAAAACACTGAGTCTGTGGATTGAAAAACATTTTGAAGATTGATAAAGTGCAGTTATTTCCCAGCGCAATGACCCTTTTCAAAAGAACATCTCGGGTGTCACTCTCAATTAACATTTGTCCTCCTGATGCCAGTGACAAGTTGTCACCCAAGGGAGAAAAAAGTTGGTAAAGGAAGAAAATGGTTCTGTCCTCACTTGCCCTCAAGGATCAAAAATGCTACAGACTGTTTTTTTTTTTTTTGTTTTGTTTTTTTCCTAGAGCAAACAGGCAATGTCTCCCTCTCCCTGTCCTCTGCCAGATAGCCCTGAGGCTGCCAGAAGGGAAGCCATTGATTATTTAGCTCACAAGATGGACTTTGTGATGTTCAGAGTGAACATTTAGCATGGGAAAAGACTTTGACTAGAAAGATACATGTTTACATCTTGGATGTGATCCATTAAATATGGTGCTTTGATGGTGTCAGCTCAACAGCCTCCACTCCATTCCTCCTGAAGTCAATCACAGCATTGCAGACACAACAGCAGGGGACATGCATTTCTGTGTTGGAGAGCTGGGGTTGAGATAAATTATGGCTGAGTAAAATTAGAAAGCTTTACAATTAGCTGTTTAATATTTCAGCATGGGTAGGAAGACGTTTGTTTAACTTATATTTGTGTACAATACTGTGGACACTTGTATTATGAGCCACGAGCCTGACAAGCACAGAGAGCTTCAGTGCTTCACTGCCTAGAGGCAAGTGGAAACCCTGTTATTACTCCAGAGAAAGTATATATTTTTGAGCTTTTTCTGCTCTCCGCTTTTACACAAGGAAGACTAATTGATCCCTGCAGATGGCAGACAAGGCAATAGGTCATAAAGCCCAGCCACTTTGCTTTCTCACAACTTGCTATCACTTTCCTCCCAAAGTGTCATCAGCAACAGCCAGGGAAAACGCAGGACATAATTTGAGACCATACATCTCGGCAGACGGCTACTTTTGTCATCTTAAGTGGACTTTCAAGAAGAAAACACCAAGAGCCAGTTGAAGTTCTGACTGAGAACATCCCTTTGAGCCAGTGTGAGAGTGTGCAGTGAAGAATAAGAGTGTATGTGAAAACTGTTCTAAAAAGATGACATGCACCACAATTGTCTTACGCGGTTCATACTCTGAACGTTATGTCTATTTTTGAGCACTACTCCATCCTTTTTGTTGTACATACAAGATAAGACAGTATATTTGTTTGAAGTGGTATGTGCAGAGGGAGAAGAGGACAAAAAATGGATTTGTTTAATTAGTACGTTCCTCACTCCAGCTGATAAAATCAGTAGCATGTTGGCAGTCAGCTGACGTGTTATCAACATTTCTTGTGAGAACTTCATTTCATACTTTTTCAGGGACTTGCTGATAAGGGTTTGAGTTTCAAAGATGATTTAATGATGGGATGGGATGATGATGAGGGAAGAGAGAGAATGGATGGAGATAGAAGGAAAGCATATCGCACACATGCACATAGTATTCAAAGCACACTGCTGATGGGCAGAGGAGTTAACTTGTCCACAGTAGAAGTCTGTCACATGTATTTTGTTCATTGCTGCCCTGCCTTAAGGGCTCCTGGTTATCACACAGAAAAATGTTATTGAGATGATGACTCAGTGTAGATGTTGCGTTCACAACATGTTTCTTTTGCCTCATCTCCTTGTGGGGGGACGTCAGTCTTAGCAGAATTTTTGTCACTCTAAATTCTCATGAAACTGACAGGATGCCTGAGCGTTTTCTTTTGCTTTATACGTGGTTTGTACTTGTAGATGCTTTGAGCCCATCCTGTTAGCAGAGGTTCAGTGAATGACATTTATGTTTCATTTCCCTATCATCGCTTAAATTTGTGGGATTGTAGACATCCACTTGAACTAATTGACTGGTTGAAAAATCACCATTTTGGCTCTTATATCTTGTGTTCACTCTGTCCAATCTTGAAATGCAATCATATCTCCCCTTACTGTAGATAAAAGCATTTCCATAGAAACCAAATTCCTTCCATAAAGACTTCTGGGACAATGTGACTTAAGGCCAGCCATAATTGTAGGTTGTGGTCGTTAACTGCTCTGGCACCGTGTGTGATTTTTCAAATAAAATTGTGCCTCTGTGTGCTGTCTGAGGTAAAAACTCAGTGGCTTTTTAACTGTAGGAAAAAGATGCTGCATGTTTTATGGATCTTTTGACTGTTTGGGTACCGGTTTTCCGTTCCTCAGACATGGCATTTGAAGAAATTTAAGAAACAGTCCCACATGCATCCTGTTATTTTAAGTTAAACTCCTATAAACACTATATTTATATTAACAATGGATCAAATGTATATGTGTATCTGAAGGGATTTGCTTGTAGTGACATATCTGCAAAGAATTACTACCCAGCTTGTCGGTTTCTCTCAGCTCTGTTGACTCTTTTAGCATCTTCCTTCACATAATTTTACGGTCTGGAATTAAATGTTTTGGGTCAATCTCGCTGTTCTCATCGACCACGTTTTCAGCTGCATGAGGCAGCTGTTTTCAGCAACAAAGGATTGATAAATCCACTGTACACAACCTGCTCAGCACCAAACAGACAAACTTAATGACTCTCTGGTAAATGTAGTGGAGTGTTAATCTGCTGAAGAGCCAGATAGTTCCTTAAGGAGCTGTTGGAGAGATGGAAGGAAACTGAGTGCTGGTGTCTGATTGCCTGAAATGCAACTCCAAAACAAACCCCAATGTTGCTTCATGTCTGCTTGATGTGTAAAAAGCCAGATGCTTGCTAACACTTTTGTTTTATAGAGTGCTGATATGTCAGTGTTTGGTTTACAGATTGTTGTGCTGCCCACAAGTGGCCAAAAATTATTCAGAGCAGGTTTTAGTAATGTTGGCATGGTGACCTTAAGGATTGGATTATTTGTGTGTGTGGTGTGCAGGATAGAGGGTATTACAGTAAAGCATTGCTGTTACATAGTCATGAGACTAACTAGCCTGGTGTTTTACTAGAAGAATATTCTGTTAAACAGAGAAGCCTCTGTTCCCCAATTTTAACTTATACTCTCTGAGAGAGGAAGAACATAATATGGAATTAGCATTTTTTTATTCCATACTTTGAAAGAACACTATCAAGCCTGAGCTCTGAAAAGGCGCTCAGCTGTTGAAACGTCAACTACAATTCAGAGCAGCAGTCTCCTGTGCTGTTGAACTCCGATAATTCAGTCATTGCATTCTCCTCTCTCTCTCTCTCTCTCTGTCAGTCTCATCCTCTCCCTCTCTCCTGCACTATTTCTCTCTCCATCCATCTCTCTCCCTCTCACCCTTGCCATCTCTTTCTTTCACCGAGGCCTTGGAGGGTTCTGCAATTACGTTTGGGGCGCTCAGAAAAGGGGATCACTCCAGTGAAATAAATCGCTCCATAACAGCTGCAGTGAAATGGCGCTAATTGCCGATTGATTTGAAGCAGAGGCAGCAGATATCTGCAATGCAGAGCCGCATCTGCCACACTCTCCTCATCATTCCCCTCTCTGATTATCTATTGTTCAGGCTGTTTACTTTGTAGTGATGAGTGGTAAATGGCAGGTTAAGGAAGCTAAGGGGGCCAGACACCAAATTGGGTCCCTCTCAAAAAGACGGAGTGTAAAATTAGACATAATTAACACACCCCTCAGGCAGATTCTCCAAACCTCATGGAGATGGCAGAGATGCAAATTAGCTATAAAGATACACACTTTATATACAAAAACAGTGATTAAGCTGCTTTTGGTGTACAGAGGCTACAGCCTGTCTTGATTGAGAGCAAATCAACCACTGAACAACTCATTTTACTTTTCAGGACTCAGAATTTTTGTTGCATTAAGCACCGTGCCAAACAGCAAAGATCGAAAGCACCACTAAGTTGAAAGCTTTGCCTTTGTAATCACAGCGAAAACTATGCTCCCTCTGTTTATTACTTTCTTAATTTATTGCTTTATTGTTGTGTTCTTTTAAAAAGTCGTATGTCCTGTTTGGCTTTGAATATTTGTTTAAAAACATGGTTGCAATGATACAATAAAGAGCTGAGTGGACCTGATATGACAGGTGACAAATTCATCCAGTTCAGTATCTGAAACAAACAGCATCTGACATAGGTATGAGCCACCCAGATTAATGGTATGCTGCTCACGTGAAACTTCAGGCTCTGTTTTTGTCACTCTGTAGTGGTGCAGCTGTTTGTTTGCTCCTCTACTCAACAAATATTGCTGTCAAATAACTGATTTAAGAGCTTTCTCAGCAAGTACACTTTGACAACATGGATGTCACATTCTCTCTGCAGTTTATAATGAAGCATCTCGGGCACAGCCTAAATTGTAGATCTCGGTACCTGTCAAGCACGAGAAACCTAGTCAGTGTCGTCCAGAACATGTTCAAATGACCTGTGCAGGTCACATTTTGGAAATCCAATCTCTTAGAACAAAGACACAATCAAGCTTGAAGTTTGGCTTGCTTTTGAAAGTCCAGACTTGCAAATTTGATTCTGATTTCTCTCAACGTACTGTTGCTGAATTGTGGAGCAGTTTTAGTTCATGTAAATCAGCTTAAGGTTGTGGAAAGTATAACTATACTACAAGTCACCACTTGAGACCATATTTCTTGAGGCATGCATTTACGATGAATGTGCTAAGTTTCAAGTCTACACAGTCTTGTGAAATTGAGTGTGGAGAAAAAGGAAAACACGCACAAAAAACACACTTAATATGGGTTTAGCCCGAGAAATACTGTGATGAAAAATACAACATTTTTTCTTCAGGTTATTCATCGAATGCACATTCTAAAATTGTTTTGTCACCTTAAACGTATGAACCATGGAGAGGCGAAGGAGCACGATCAGTAACTACTGATACTCCACACAATATTTTCCCGCTTGACATTAAATAGATTAAAACTTATTGCTTGCAAGTGGGGTGAGAAAATACTGGTAAATAGATTCAGTTCATCTGTTGATGATTGGCAAATGTCATCAGTGTTGATTATACATTACCATTTTTATATTGAACTTCCATCATAAAAATGTGTTTTATTAAGTGAGCTCATAACAGAGTGCATTGTGGATCTTGGCCCCTGCTGAGCAGATTGTCTTTTCACAGCAGGTGGACTGCCATTTGCTCCAAACTCTTGGAATTGACATCATTATACCTCAATTTTGTGATTCATGTTAGTTCGTAGGCGGTGAGATATCCCATTTCCAGAGAATTGGATACTGTCTCCCCAAAAGGTTTTTAGTAATCTTTTTATGATTCATATTGTCATCAGAATATAAAGTGAAATGTCGCCTCTGCTATGACTTAGGCAAAAGGGGGATTTCTTAAGTGCTGATGCCTGGTTTGAGTAAAGAAGTTTATCCCTGAAGAAAATGAGGAGCAACAAAGCAGTTGTGCAAAAAAAAAAACAAAACAAAAATGTGTGTTGGCGCTTGTCACCTTGACAGACTGTAGGTACACATCCCACACCACACTTCAAAAATAACATAATTCATGCAATCCAGGTAGACAATTAGGTGAAATTATGATAATTATAATCAGGGGTTTCAGGTTTTCCCTGGTGAGGGGTTTCATGTGTTGTGTCATGTGGTGGGCATGTGTGTAGTCTTAGTAAAGAATAACTTTTAAGCCAAAATGGCTGCCACAATCCCCCTTATTGAACATCCACAGAGAGAGAGAGAGGGAGAGAGAGGAGTGTAAAAGAATAATTCAACAATAAAAAGTTGTGGTCAGCTCGACCTGTGTAGAATCCTTAGAACCATATGAAAACAATGAATTGTGTTCAGTATCTTTCTTGATTAGGCACAGTGACCTCCTCAAGTTTACCACAACTTCTCATTTTCATGTTTCACTAGTTGCACAGGTGAAACAAATGAGGTATAACATGTTAATTGAGGAGCTTTAGAGGTGTACTGTGGATACTGTGGTGGATATTTTTACAGTTGCACAGAACCAGGCTAGTTGTTTTCCCCCAGCTTATAGTCTTCGTGCTAAGCTAACTGATGTCTAGCCCCAACCTCATATTTAGAACACAGATATCAGAATAATATCACAACAAGATAGAGTTGTCAAGAAATAGTCCACCTGCTGTTAATGCACAAATAGTTTGAGCTTTATACAGCAGGTTTTGTTCTGATTGCAAAATACAAAACAAAGTATGGAAACTACTAATACTAATAAATTACGTGATCACAAAACACATTTTAAATGTCCAGTTTATTATTTTCAGTGAAACCTTACATACATACATAATATCTGAAGTGCTTAAGACACAGTGAACCCTGAGTAGCTGGGTCTTTGTTTCAGTGTGCCACCCTGGCACAGAATGATTCATTTTTTCCTCGTGGCCAAAGCAGCGCTGGACTCAGGTTTGATCCCACACAGCTTCTCCCATTACGTAAGAGTGTCCCCCACCGCCGGCCAAGTCCAAGGACAGTGTGGTCAGGCAGTAATAGTCCCTCATATAACCCAAGTGCTATGATGTCAACATAATCACACTGTTTGTACAGTAACCACCATTTGGAGAGCTGAACTGTTAGTCAGTCCTTCCCTATTTATGAGGGTCTCTATGTGAGAAAATGAATGATGGCATGCTGTATCCTTTATTCTGCCAAATGTGTCCCGCTGCTGCAGATTCAGTAGTTTCACACACACACACACACACACACACTCAACCGATCATCACTAATGACCTCATGGTGAATTTGCTAAAAGGTCCATCTCTCACAAATAGGCTAATTTTAGACCACCCACAAAGTGTATACACAGGCACCCACAAAACCAAAATGTTTTGCATGTAGACATGATGCAATGCAACTGCAGAGCTGAACACAAGAAATGTGGGAATCCATTCACGCGATAGACCCAAGACCCAAGTTTCACCCTTTACAATCTCGAGTCTGACACTCTTATGGCTCATGAGAGGCAGAGCCACTGAGTTGGCGCACTGCTTATGAGAAAAAGACAAACGTCCTGTGGAGAGCATTGAGACTGGAGCTCCTGTTTCATTACTTTGGTTTATCGGCTCAATAGTCACCTCCTTTCTCCCAGTGCTAAAAGTCCCCTTGATTTGCTCTTCTCGTGCCTGCACCTGAAACAATTCATTAAAAATGAATGAGAGGAAAGCACAACACTGAGGGCTGGGAGATGAGAGTGAGCAGTAGACAGAAAGAGAAAGTGAAAAAGACTAACAGCTGCAGTCTGGACACAGGTAAAGATTATATGCTATTTTACATATAAGCTGTTCAAAGTAATGTGTTCAAGTGCACAGATCTATTAGCTTAATCCTGACTTTTACATCATTATATCTCCCTTTATCTTACTCCAAGTCCAAATTTTGTGGTTTCAACATTTAAAATCTTACTTTTATATTTATGCATATGCTTTTTTTAATGAATTCAAACCGTGTTTACAGCACGTGTGTGTTGAGTCAAGACAAAATCTGTGGATTTATGAGAGTATTCATCCCTTTTTTGGTTTCTCAGAGGAACAGAAAGGCAGTTCGCATCAGCTGCTGAATGTAATTTAGAGTTTATCATTCCCACAGCTGTTTCTATCATTGAACGACTCCTTTCCTCTGAGAACAGAATTAACCCAAAGCACATTTTCAGAGATTTTAGGGGGCAACATGACATAATTTCTCCAGTTAGTTCATAACTTCCCATTTGGTCAAAAGAACCTATACTTAATAGTTCCACAATGAATTTGTGATGCTGAAGTACCGTTAAGAAATCACTCTGGGTGTTTTTCAGAATTTATGGTTATATACTGTATAAGTGCTATTCCACTCTGCCGGGGTATTAAGGTTTACAAGCGTTATTCCAGAAAGGATGATTCATGGAAAAATCATACAAAAATATGAGTCTTTCTCACTTTGAAGGTTTCCATGTTGTTGAGCTCCCAAACTCAATGTAGCAGAAATTGTTTACTTTTGAAACGGCCACTTGTTGATTCTGTGTAGTTCTTTCCTCCAAACGCCCTTTGTGTCGGTTTCCACGAAGAAACCTTGAAAGAAACCACCAAAGCAAGTCATTTCAATGCTGTGAGAGAATTGCGATGAAACATTTTCATTGCTGTTTAACTTTGATCAAACATACGTAAATAGTTAAAGAAAACACATATGGACAGTGGTTATTTTAGTGTCACTAAGTCAGCCATAGCAAAACAAGATCCCCTGTGTTTACATGAATAAGCCTGCAATTTCGTGTGAGCAGCGATGCATTTCCAGCTCCATCAGATCTATTTTCATTTTGTTTCTTTCCCCATTTGCATCATTATGAGGGGGGGAATAATCTATAGTAGAGTTTGAATAGCTCCATAATGAGGCAGAGGAGCCAATCATCCCTTCAAAGTAGGCCCGTTGCAGTGGTGAGAATATAAATTCACACTCATAAATGCCACACTTTAGGCCCCCACATCCTTCTTAATGTCTCGGCCTTGTGTGTGATACTCCATTGTAGATGGCCTGGTTGATTTAGGGGTGGTTTTTCCCTTCCTATTGGGAGGTAATGGGAGAGATATCCAAGCCTTCCCTGTGTGAGCTATAAAAAAAGGCAGCAATTGCTGTGTTAATTTTGGGCCAAGCACAAAAGGATCTTCTGCCAGTCCATCCAACTATCAATCTACCTATCATCTCAACATTTGGCATTTGGCATGTGTGGACCATTATTACATATGCCACATAACTGGGCATAATTAAAAGGAAGCGTAAGTACTGTAATTAATGTCAGTTGTCAAGCTCTAAAAGGCAGGCAGAGGATAATATTTCCCTGTGGCTTGAGCAACAGGACCTTTTGGAATCAGGAAGCTTCTCATTGACATCATCTGATCTTTTTGTTCGCATCAATGATACAGATAGTCATCAAAAAAAATCAAGCCAACCAAGCATGTTCTTTATTTTCTTGTCTTTTTCTCTTCATAGATTGTCTATTGAGTGTTAAATGTAGCTAAAAGTGGCAGAATAATAAAAATGGGTGTTTTTTTTAATCCAGTTGACTGTTTGCTAAACCCCTCCCCTGACCAGTGACTGTCCATTCGTAGCCTAGCAGGTGTAACCCGGCACGTCTGACATGTCTAACTCTGGATTTCTCCACATGCTGATGCAGCATGCGGGGTGCTGTAATAACGATGCTCAGTGGACAGTACAGAGTAGAGTTTGGGGGATGGTGTCTTTTTTGTTATGGATAAAACAAACTTCTTTGTTCTTTCATAGACTGCAAACATTAGCATGCCCAGTTAACTAGCTTACTTCTTACAGTAAAGGTCAGAAAGGGTATATTCAGCATAAAAAAAGTGTTTTGCCTGCAGATGTCCTACTGTACCAACAATGGCTTAAATGACTTGGAAATGGTGAAAATTCAAAACTGCAGGAAAACATATGGTGCCTATTGTTTGGATTCGTGGCCACAACCTGCAGGAGGCCAAAGCAAATAGGAACGTTTGAAATGTGCAAAGCCAAGAATAAGCAGAGAACAAGCAGCAGGAAATCTTCTTAATGTGGAACATGTTTTCAGCGCTCTTTATTTTTTTATTTAACTCTTTTTGACCCTTGGTATATGAGATATATGAGATGTGAACTGGCATTGATGGCGCTGCGTTAACTGGGATCAAATGTATCAAGATTTGAATGAGATATTATTGTTGTACACTTTCCAAAACATATCTGGGGGCTATTAATTGAATGCAGGCAATAATAATTTGGTATTTCATGCCAAGTAAGACAGACAGACATGCAGGAAATCCAAGATGAATAACATGACTTTAGTTTTGATAACTGCTAAAATAACCTTACAGTTCGTCTCACCTCTGATGGGTGGCTTTTTAATGTATTCAGTTGGAAAGTAGAAGAAGAAAAAGAGTAAAAACCTTCCAGTCAGGACTTACCTCCTTTAGAGAGTCCAGTTTTATGGCTTGATACATGAAATGTACAGCTATTCACATTCAGTTCAATGACTACTCTGAGGAACAAAAGTTATACCAGAAGAATATTTGGAGCACACGTCAGAATGATACTTGCAGTGACCTCTCTCCCACACTAGGTTTATTTCCCCAAGCCACCTGGCTCATTCAGTGTGGGAATACAATGCTGGATAGTTCTTTCTACTGTACCACGAAGCAGCCACAGTAGTAAATCAGTTAATGAAGGATGAGAAGAGGCAACATCCTTTTTTTTTCACTGTATCACATGGGATCTATTTCCTCTTAACATTAATAATACTCTAGAGCATTAAGGCATGCAGCAAAAGCAGATGTATTCTTCCCCAGGCTGATTCAACTTGTAAGCATTTCCTCTCCCAAACCCTCCTCCCCAGTCCTGAGGCAAAGCATGATTACCCGATTTTAATGAGATTTTTAATGTGATTTTTTTTTTCTATCCCTGCGAGACAATCCAGCTCTCTTTATGTACATACAGTGGTTAATGTTTGCAGTCTGATGATATGCAAAGAGAACACATGTTGATGTTTTTGCTTCCCACGCTTCTCTCTTTTTGATTGTGTAGGCCACAGTTGTGCTTCTTACCTTTTAATGTTTGCATGATGTTGACAGCTTTCTGGGAAATGTCTCATTTCTGGGAAAGGAAAGGAAGTAGGTGTAGTGTTTTCTGCAGTACTTCATAGTCACATCTGAACACCTGTAGTTTTCCTTTGCAGAGGATCACCCCGTGCCAAATGAATAGTTTACACACCACACAAACATGTATGTGATCATTAATTTATATCATTAATATTCAGTGCAATTAATGTTTGCAGCAGTATAGGTGTTAGACAGGTGATACATAGGAAGCCTTTGGTCTTTCCTTTGTGCTCTTCATTATTTGTCTGTCTCCTTTTTAGTGTGATTTGTGTGTCATTTCTTCGTCACACCGATTAACAGTCTTCCCTGGTTTCCATCACAACTGAATCATATTTCTGTTGCATACATTAAACACCAAATATGATAAATAATTGATAAGGCTGTAATAATGTTTTTTTTAAATGTATGTTTCAATTATTTATACTCACTTACAAATGAGATGTCATCTTCACTTATTCAGCAAAAAATTGCACAGCAAGAACACCACGCAGCATAAAGGTTGTGTAGTCATGCTTGGCCCTCAGGAGTCTGTACTGTGGTCTGCAGGAAATATTCTCTCAAGTGCAGCTAAGGTAGAGAAGCCTGCTTGTATTAACAGTGATAAAAAGTACACGCTGAGGGATAAACATCTCTTAGGTTTATCGATCAGATGAAATCCCTCAGATGTAGAGCACCTAATGAAGTTGAAAATGGTGGGATTTTCACTGGGAACTGTCCACCAGATCCTCTTTGTTTTAGACCTGCAAACTGAATTCTCTATCTGTTACCTGTCTGGTCTGTTAGTCACAATGATTTAGTTCGGCAAACAGAAGGCCCTCACAATTACAGTTGCCACTTACAATTTGCATGTACAATTTTTTTTAATGTGTTTTGGTTAAAAAAATCATGCAAACTAATTTTCTTTGATCGTTTTATGCTTTTGAATGGCGTTGTGAATTCACAGTTCTGGTTTTTCATTAATCTTATCTCTGTGAACACAGGTGAAGTCCTTTAATTAAGCAATATAATCTAAGTCATCTTTTTATATTTTTGCACTAAATCTGTACCTTTTCACCTACTTATACCATTATAGCGCTCTATTTAGAACAGAATAGTGTAAGTGCGGCTCCGTACTGCTCATTCACTTGGTCTTACATGACTTGTAGAAGGCATAATGACAATATATCACAACGGTTACATATATAAGGTGAACATTATTCACTGGCAGTGTGAACACTGTTCTCTGAGTAGGGCCAGAGAATATCTAGACTGTTTTCTGGCATTTTTGCAAATATGTGTAGCAACATGGTGAGCTGCTGTACTTGTTACGTCCTTGAAAGCAAAATGGACAAACAACAGAGATAATGATAATGAACATTTTTTAAGGTCTGTTCTGTGAATTTGTCATCCTTTGAGAGATACCCTGACCAAGCCCATATGATCGTTCTGGAGATTAAGGCCTTTGTCAACCTAGTATTTTTAGCTTAAACACTCTTGATTTCCATTGTCAGAGTGCTGTTAGGACAGTGGTCTTTAAACCAGACTGCCACGGTTGTGTAATATGAGGCCCTGTACAGAGGTGTCTGTTGGTTTGCCAAGAAATTGCTTTGAGTCTTCCAGGGCCGTACTTGCCCCTACATCTGCTCCCCTCTTTCCTTCCCCAGTCTCCATTCCTCAACAGTGGGGTCATGCTACTCTTAAGCATGTCATCCCATATAATGGTGAGAGATGACAGACCCTTGGCTTCCTACTCACACGCGTGCTTTATATTTTGACAAGATCATGACATCATAGGGCAAATTGCCTGGTTTCCGCACTGAAATTGTCCTCCCTCTCAGTTTACCTTGACTGGTTCCCACTGCATAGACAAGCAGCTGTTCTCAGTCCATTTTTGAATGAAACCCAGCACTTCCTGTATTTCTTCTTAGACTGATGGTGACCATATGCTTGGACAACAACCAGAGCAATAAAAGTCACAGGGTTTGAATTTATTTTCTCGAGATACTTCATCAATCAGCTCTGAAGTGCTAGGACCAGAGCAGGTGCTAAAAGTACACCACAATACACTACATCATGTGATTTGTCTACAGTGAGCCTAAATAAACACCATGTTCAGTATCGTCTCATCAGTAAAACATTTTAATATTAATCTAGAAAGATGAAGCTCAGGGTACAGTAGTGATATTTTGTGAACAGGTTTTTTGTGGGGGGTTTAGCTTTTTAGGTATTTTATTGTAGTTTGTTACATTATAGTTAAGCAACATGCTTACAGAGTCTTAATACAGAATAAAGTAACTTGAGATCTGTTAGTACTGAAAATATGTCTGTCCACTTGTGAATGGATGACTGCAGTCATTAGAGAACTGGGGTCATGTCTTCTGTTGCTTTTTTTTCAGGGGGACTTTAGCAAAACAAATTGCTGCCAAGACAGTTGAAGAGAGAGGACAATGCAGTAGGGAGAAAAGGGGATGAAGGGAGTGATGGTGGAGAAAGATTTGAGAAGCAGAAGGAGTGACAAGGCTGCCCATTAGGTCCACTGGTGCACAGGAAGGGCCGTGTGTGTCTGTGTGTGTGTGTGTGTGTCAGCTTTTGTATGATTACAAAGCTTGAAGTAAGCCAGCCTTTGTTACACTTATCTGTGACTGTGCTCAACACACACAGCATGAGCGGATGTCAAAGTAGTCTGGTTAAATTTTAATTAGTAGACTTTTTTTTAAAATGATAGAATAAAAGGAATATGACTGAGTGAGAATAGAAATGTCCTCCACAAAAAGCACAACCTGGCTAAGTTTTTGAGATATTTTCAAAGTTTGTGAAAGTCAGAAGGGAGGCAGGAATGTGATGACTCCTGAGTACACATTTGACACGTTACATAGAGGACGGGTTTCCTTCTCTGGAGCTCGGAGACACTGTTGCAGATGAACTAAGAAGCCTCCACTTATTTTCTCTCTCAAACCCACTCACTGTTTCTGCTCCACTAACCTCCATTCCTTGCTCATATAAAAGACATATGCAGTCAGACTAGTAACTATATAAATAATATTTACCGGTGTTTTTGGTGATATTTAATTGTGATTTAATTGAGTTGTGATTGTGTAGAATTGCATATGTACATTATTCTTAAATCTTCCTCAGGAATCTACATACAAGAAGCAGGTTTAGATGCATAAGGGTTTTTCAGAGATACCCTACAGTGAGGGGGCACAAAAAAAGACAAATTTCTTTGCCATAGAGGATTTCCGGGAGCTGTCATTGTAGCTCTGAGACAGCTCTGAATTTATCTGCAGCCTGTCAGTGGAATTAATACAGATAAGGTAAAAAAAAAAAAAAAATGACAAAAGTTTGAAAGTCTGTAGTCGAAAAGAAGCTCTCTTACTGCCTCGTTATATTAAAGAATAAGGCCAAAAGGGGGAAAATATATCTCTAATGGGTTGCATTTGGAGGCTTACAGAGTTTGGACGACACCCAAAGCCAATTATATCTGTACTCTGTCCAAACTTAATCTGCACCCCAAGGTCTTTGGGCTCTTACATTTAATATTGTAACACACTAGGAAAAAGTGTTTGTCGTGACACATTACTCGCCACCTTGCTTTTCTGGTGATGGGAGTGGGCCACAAGATGTTGGACTGTTCTGTCTTTGTTTCTGTCATGTTAACAACTTGAGGCTCTTCAGGGTTTAATGGCTGCAATAAAGTGATTGTCACGTTAAAGGGTGGAAGATACCAGCAGCGCCAGTGTCTCATTCCCAAAAATTATGACTCAGGTATACTATGCAGTCTGAAATTGCTCTGCAGTTCAAATGCTTGTGTCCCATCAATATGAAACATTTGTTTGTAACTTCAACTTTCAAAATCAGGCAAAGGTTTTGAAATATTTACATTGAATTTTAAGCGGGAGTCCTCCTCAAATAATTAGCGTAATATTTAAACATGTAGCTCACGGCAAAGAGAGCAGACTGTCAACAATTCTCCCAAGGGGAGTTTTGGTGTGTTTTCCTAAGCACATAATCCAAACATCCCTTTTAAGTTCCCTGGTTGTTCTAGATAAATGAGATTGTTGTGTCGATAGCCTCAAGCTTTATGCACAGTAGAGTAAATGAATTGACTGTATCACTTCCTCTCAACTGATATATAGATGCCATGCAGTTTTATCCTCGCTTGCTTTTGTGTTTGCAAGATGGCATTGATTAACAAAACACTCCTCAGCAGTAAAGTGTGCTTTTATTGTTTGTACATGTTTTAGCCCTTCACATCAGTTAACTAATTATCTGGTTCTTATAATCCTAAAGGCCAGTGGTTACTTTGGTCACCCTGTTGGTAATTGAATTAACTTTGTCACTGCGACCTCTTTCTTTACTGCTAGTTTCCCATAAATGTAGAGCCAGACATGTTCTCAGCAGTATTTTTTAACGGCAGCTACTGGATGTACTCTGTGGAAGAGCAGCTTATTTTTAAATAGGAAATAGTTGCCCTAACTCCAAATGTGACAGATGTCACTGGGCATTCAGTAAACGCTGTAAAACGTTTTACTGCACATTATTACAAATTCTGACTGTTCCCACAGCTACTGTGGGGCTTCTTTGCATACTTCTGGAAACATTTAACTGGCTCATCTGTTCTGGGAGTAACATAATCCAATATCTGGGTGGAATTGCTACTGTAATCTTCACAGTGTTGTGCTAAGAAGACATGACATCACTTTCAAGTTCTCATTGTTGGCAATAATTCAGTTCCTGCAAGACCATCTGATAGTTCTTTGTATTATTCATCTGGGTCTTAAACATTAAGACTTCCTCTCCTTTTTTAGAACAAAAATATATTTATGCTTTTAACTTATAATATACATCTACTTATAAATACTTTAAAAGCATGATAATATCTTCCTGAATCAAAGCAACGGACACGTTTTTCTCATTCCTTAATCCATATTATATATCTCTCAGCCCTCAGATGGTGTGTTCAGAGGAGGAGGAATTGCCAAAAAAATCTATAAAATCAAATCCTATTAAAGCGCAATAAACAAGAAGACAGTAATCCATCCCACGCGTGCCTCTGCCAACTCTTAACCGGGCTCTCTTCATAAGACACTGGCTACAGTTGTACTGAGTATTTACCAGTTACTCACCCACCCACCACTTATCAGTGTAAATTAACTGTAATGTAGGTGTTTACCTACTGCAAAGTGGGCTTGATGCTTTCAGATAGGGCTAGATGGGCTTGATTTTTAGTACATCATTACTGGGGTTTTGTATTTGCTTTATAAATTTGCTATATGACTGATGTATATTCATAAAAAACAAATTTAATGCATGAGTTTGTCCAGGGATTCAGGCAGGGACAGGACAACAGCATGTGTATGTTTTGGTGTTATTAGACAGCAGTGAAATGTTTCTGATTTTATGCTGGAAAAAAACAGACATAGAATGAATAATAGCCATTTAACAGCCCATGCTTGTGTCAGTAGTGTACATGAGCCTCAGCAGCTTTTGTTGCATTTTCTCTAGCATTGAGGTGAGCCGGTGTGAGGTGCCGAAGGACCCACAGAGGTCTTTACCTTGACTGTTGCCCTTCTCTGTGGTGCTGTATCACTATGGCCTCATTTAAAGCTGACCTCACCTTCAGGATCAAATGACTCAGCAATATTAAACTGCAAGGTGGTCCTCCAGTGGGGTAACCCCAGAGTGGACATGGGGAAAGCTACCAATCCCATCTCAGACACATTAAGTTAATTGACTTTATGAAGAGAGACCCATTCTATATTGAATGAGATCGTACCCATGCTTGAGTAATGGTTTAATATAAACTAAGACAGGCTCTTTTGAGTGGCTGTTTGCTGTGTGGTTTTCAAACTGCTGCAAAATATGTTTGACCTGTCAGCAGAGTGAAAACTGCAGCTTGATTTTAAACACTTTAACTGGACTGAATAATTACAGACTCTATATTATGACCTGGTTTGCTACACATTGCAGTTTGCTAAAAAAAAATGTCTTTCTTCCCACACATTTTATAGTCTGACCAAATATCTATACCAGATCAGATAAGAAATACAGTATATTATAGAGCCAAATAATTGCATTTGTCACTGTATCTTACACAGCTTTACACAGCATATTGTCTGTGTACTTAAGTTGCTGTTACTGGTGATGGCATTAACTCACCTCATTGAGTGTAAACACGTCGCATGAACTCCATTAAGGCAGTACACAGAAATGTTAGTTGACAACTGTTCTGTTCAGAACTCCAGCTGTAGCAAATTCAATTCCTTGTTGTCAGTGCCCAGCTGGTAATAATGGTAAAATGATTCAGAATTTGTGCTAAGTGCTAATCATGGAACCTTAAATCCTAGTTTTAATCTAAATTTTTGACACACATTCACGCCAAATACACCTGTGGCATTCACAAATGTGTAGGTGCACCTTGCTTTCTCCTTCTGTCCAGTTCATCCCACACCAGCTCCATGGGGTCTAAGTCTGGAGACAGTGCTGGTCTTTCATCATGTGAAGGCACTGTCTAGTTCTGTTCTCCTAATGTTTTTGGTCATTATCTTGCTGTCAGATGAGCTCCTGACCAGCCAGTCTATCTTCCTGTGTTACTTGGCTTCTGGTCACCACTCTGACAGCAATATGCAGTACTACCTCTTGCAGTATGGTATTGTCTTAATAATGGGTCAGAGGGTATAGTAAGACAGTTTGTTCCAACACTGCCTTTGTACAGACTATATTATATATATAGTTGTCTCTTTTACAGTTAACTACCTAGCAATATGCCAACTGTTTAAAGAAAAATGATTAGATGTGATTGAAATAAAAATTTGCCTTTTTGCACAGCAAAGTTATACTGAGAGTTTCTCCCTCTCAAAAACCATCTTTGACCAAGTGTAAATATTAGACCATAGCACAAGAGAACACACAAATGAGAGAGCAAACAAGTTGGCCAACTGAAAGACATTAGTTACAGATGATGAAATTTGCCATCAGCAGATACATGAGCCCATGATATCCACTGTCACTGGCTAAAACCTTCACCTTGTAAAACGTGTTCAGACAACAGACAAGACCTAATTAAAATGAGCTCTTGCTGTTTAAAATTTCAAAGAATGCCATCAAGTTGCATGAAGCAGCAAACAGCTATTACAAGTATCTTTTATAGAATCGAGCCAAATTGCTTAACATTTAGGGCTGACAGTAAATCTGGCGACCTTCTCTTCTAACCTGGTAAATTAATAGGAATGTGCCTCCTTTGTTGGAAGACTCGGGTAACCATGATAAGAAGGCAGAAAGGGCTCATCAGTTTTCTGCAGAAGATGGGTGCCACTTGTGGGTTTTAGACTGAATTTAGTTGTTTCACAGGGAAACTGAAAGCTAAGTGTAGTGTGAAATTAGGTATTGGTATTTGCTTCAGAAAAAAGGAGAGCTACTGTCATGCTGTTCAGGATAAAGCTAACTCTGCTCCTTCCTTCTAAATGTCTTGTGAAAGCATTGAAGCCTTCAGCATCATCTCTGCAGGATACGCTGTGAACATGGTGAGTGAGACCTGTCTAAGGTAGTCATTTCTGTTCTATGCCTTGACAAGAGAATAATAGCTCTTGTGTGTATTTAAAACGGGGAAATGGTGCGTCTGCATCAGTGTGGCTTCGGTGCAGCTTGTATCATTTTATTTCCCTCTCTTAGGTTCAGTGTTAATTCACGGTTACCACTGTCACACTGGCACATTTCAATTACAGTGACAATTACTCTGATAAAAAACAGAGAGAGGCAAGAAGAGAGAACTACGGGAGCTGTACAATTCAACTCACCCGCCTTAACGTAGAGTGTAGAGGACGCTAACGTGTGTGTTCATCAGTTTGTTTGCAAGTTTGCACATAAATTTAATTAATTGAGACTACTGCTGTTTTTAATTGTGAATTCTTAATGTAATGACCCAGTGTAAAGTAATTATGTAGCCAACAGCTTCTACCTTGCTGTCTCAGCTTCATAAATATACTAGATGGTAGGTCTTACAATTAGAATCACCATGGGGTGGGACACACACACGCACGCCCAAACACATACATGCAATCGAATGAGTCCTGCAATGATAGCCAAATTCCTCATCATCACTGAGATGAGTGAAGCTTCTGCTGTACCCAGACATTAACCCACATGCATCTACAATTTTCTCAGGCTGACACTTCAATTAGGCTAATCCTGCCTGCATACAAAATGCTGCACTCCCCTCCTCTCTGAACCAACATTGCTGGAGACATGCCATATTCCTGTGCTTTTTCTCCCGCTCTGCATCACAAGTAGAGGAGCTTTTTCAGTGATGGAGGAGAGAATCCAGAACGATCGGTTCCACTTCCAGGCAGAAACACAGAGGAGAGATGCAGGGAAGCAGAGAGATAAAGAGAGAGAGAGAGAGAGAGAGAGACAAAGAGAGGGGGCCAAAGACAGACAAAGTAGTCCTGCTGCGTGTTTCCTGCATTCTTATATTCCACAGACCCATAGAAAACATGGTGGAAGCCTACAGTGCAAGCTGTTGAAATAATAAACAACTCAGTGGTGTTTCTACAGAGGCATCCACTGCCCTGGTTGGGGGTCTTAATTGTTTCAGTTGCAGGAAGGCACTGGAAGGAGGACGGTGAGAACAAAACGGTTCCAGATAGCAAGATGAGAAAAAATTGGACCAACTACCCTGCCACTAGATGATAATGTTGTTGTGTGTTTGCACAATCATTTCACTGGACTAAACTCAATTCCAATTGAAAATGTGTTGTATTGAAAAGGACATCTGAAATATTCCCACGACTGATTTGAGTGATATATATATATATATATATATATATATATATATATATATAACATACAGTTTTTATAACATGAATGCCAGTGGGTATGACTGTGATGTGATGTTATGAATACTAACGAGCAGTGGCCTGAGGAAATGTCACAGATAGATCAGAGGCAGTTGGAGGAAAATCCACAAATATGTCTGTCTGACTTATGGTGATTTCTGCCATGTCCAGTTATGGTACATATCACGACAGTGGGAAAATGAGAGACAGATTTCAGGAGGGAATAAATTGACTAGTGATGCTGTGCTGTCATTTTGAATGTTTGTGTCAAAAGTAGAATTTAAGTCAAGTTGCAGAGTTCTATTTTCTCTTCATATAAGAAACAGTTACCACCAAGGTGGTGTCCAGTCATTATTTTCCATGCGATACTCTACGTGAGAAAGTAATCACAACCTTAGAGTGCTGCTAAAATGCTAAAACATTGGAAGCAGGGAGGCTGTTTTTGTTTTGCAACACCTGTCACTCTATACTCTCAAGTGACCGAAGCTGTCAGCACTGCATGGACATGGACACTCCACCTTTTTCTTTTGCTCCCTCCATCGTTCTCTCTCTGGTATATCTCCTCCCCGAGGCGGTACACTAGGACATCTAGGCCACCAGTGGGAATAAAGTAGTTAATCTCTGCTAGTTAAATGCTCTTGTATGGCCCTGAGCAGTAGCAGTCAACCATCCCCTAGTTTCTGCTTCGCTCTCTGGAGAATCTGTTCAACCCTATTTTAATGTATTACAAGGAAAAAAGAAAAGCTTATTTCAAGGTAACAGTTTTTAATCCAGTTTAATATTTCTAAACTGAATTGATGGTTTGAATGATGTGGAGTGTTTCTCAGTTTGTGTGTTTCACTTTTGTGGCTTAAAAGAAAAAAAGCTCTTCCAGTTTTCTGTTCATGGATGTAGTGGTGTCGATGAGAACGCGTCTTTTTTTTCCCAGTGTAATTCCACTCTCTGTCTGCCACCGTGTGTCTCATTTTACTGAATGGGCCGCAAAGTTTTATGTGTCAATCACAATATCTAACAGGATTCCTCTCACTCATTATCATGCACTTAATGAGTTACCGCTTCTGATGTCACAATACATTGATCACCTCACACATAAGCCATAGACTCGCAGATGAAAGTGCCACTAATTCTTTTCTTTTTTTTTTTTAAAATAACAATTTCTATGATCCAGTAGCCTCAGGTGGGAATCCCTGCCTGGCAGAGAAAATGGGATCTGCCACCGACTGTGCTGAAGGCTGGTGACTCTTAGCCTTGGTCTTCAATAGAGGATATGCTTTAACAACCTCCCTGGCATAGGGCAAAAGAACCATTACTACTGCGACAGCAGTTGCAGCTGATGAAAGGTTGACTCAGTAGTCCTCTTGAAGCAGTCCTGAAAATTGAGGGCGTTTTGTCCACTAATCAGAATGCTGAGAATTGGTTAAGTGTGACAAGTAGATTAGTAAATTTGTGTTTTGATTATGAGGTGAGCCGTTAAATTGCCTGTAGTCAAAGCTGTATGTAACAATTCCTTACTGTTGGTCATTACATAGGTTTTTATAGCGCCTGTGGCTAAGCATATCACTGCCTGATTCTCTACAACAACAAGGTAGTTTCTTATTATCCCTGATAAAGTTTTATCTAACGTCAGAAACTAAAATATTGTGAACAAGACGTGGAAGAAGATGGACAGTATGAAAGCCTTGCTGTGTGCGAGGACCCTCCTAAAAGCACTCTTGATGTTGAAAAAAAAATAGTTCCTTTGAGCACAACTGTCTTCACTATCAACTGAAATTATACACACCCTGACAGTAAAATGACTACCAGCTGGTGAAGGGGAAAAAAAAACGGGGGTTAAAAAAAAAAACAAAAAAAACATTTAATTTCATGACAGCTCATTTTAATTACATCCTCCCCACCACATTCAGCTCCTCTACAGCATTGCACTAAAGTTTGAACTTATACTTCCTCCACGTTTTCCCCATTATATGCTGGAAGCTGAATTTTCCCATTACAGTGAGTTAGTCACAGCCACTTTTCAGTTAGCGGAGCTGCCATATGCGGAAGAGCTTTATCATGAGAATGTATTATGTAAGATTGACTGCAGGGTCGTGTGCAAGGAAGAAAAAAAACAAAAACAAACTCTATCAGCTGCTGCGTCTAAAATGGAAGAATCCTGTGCAGGGGTGGTCACGGGGCTAGAACCATTCAAATGGGCCAAGAGTGCTGATGCGTCCTATTTACCTTGTGGTAATGGATTTGTTTGTGGCCCAAACCCCCCTCCTGTCTCGAAGGAATATCGGGGGCTTAGCTCCATTCACTTTCTGCTGCCCTGGCCATTTATTTTGATTAGGGAATGAAGTCCTCCACAAAGCCTTACCCAGAATAATTGACACTGTGTCCTCTGAGGTCACAAAAAATATACCCTTAGTACTTATCCCCTTGGTGAAGTGGCAGTGTATGAAAAGATTGCAGCTGAGCACCAAACTGAAGGTGCATTATTGCTTTAGGTTGCAACAAAAACCTGTCGGGGAGCTCGTAAATTAAATTTCCTGTTCTTTTTTTTCCAGGCTTGACAGGATAATTGATGTGTGCTGTGAACTTCCAACTGACTTGAACTAGCCTGTATATTTTTAGATTTTTCTTTTGTTCAGTCAGGTCTAAAAGGTCACCGGGGATGCCAGTGTTTTTCTTGTATTGTAGGTCATATTTGGGAATTTGAAATCAGTCCAGAGGAAATGGATGCTTTTTCTTAAACTTTTTGTTTTTGGTTTATTTCTGACCACTTTGTGGAAAGTGGAAAATAACACATTTCAGTGTGACATAAGCTAAAAAGCTTAGTCAATAGAAACTTAATTGGCAGTTGTTTTGAGTTGTGAGTTCATTTTTTCAGTGTTTGCTTACATTTGACCAAACAATACAACTGTGAAAATAACAGGTTAATTAATTTATGTAAATACATATTAGTTGCAGCTGTAGATGTAATGTTATTACATTTGTTTTGGTGTATTCTCACAGGAGGAGCTGTATAAAGTAATGTTGCTGTTTAATGTCCAATGAAGATGTTCACATACTCACTCTTTCACTGACACATTTTCCAGTAGCAAACTTGAAAACATCATCTCATTGTCTAATTAGAGTCTTTGTGCCCCTTCCACACACACATGCACACACATTCAGAGATTAGTTCCTAAAGTGTCCTGATGCATGTCCACTCCCAAATGAAGCCAAATAGGAATGAGTGGTGCAGAGGCAGAGAGAGAAGGGGAAGCAGATGGCTGGCCTACAGAGGTTCTGATCGCAGGGATATTGGCAAGATGCTGAGCTGGAGAAATTAACCTTCAGAGGTTTTTACACTGCGGCAACTGTTGGCTCACGCCGGATTCCTCTCTAGCCCTCTCTCACTATCTCTGTCGTTTCTCCAGTCAACCTTTTCGCTGAAGTAATCTCTATCTTATCCCTCTCCATTTTCATCAATTATTATCTCCCTACTCTCTCTCCCTCTTGTTTTACTTGGTCACTCACACACACAAACCCTCTCTTTTCTTAACCCCTTTTCACCAAGCTTCCTAGTAATAATCGGCACTTTGGAGACAAACAAAAATGTTTAATCGCACTGACAACTTGCGCTCTTTTAACAGCCTCATGTGTTTGTCTTTCGGTCCTTTACTATGCGGTTGCAATAGTAACTAAAGGTCAAACCATCCTTTTGCTTTTGAAGTAGCTGTAATGCAATGTGCAGACAAAGTCAGTGTAGCGTTGGCAGCAGTAGTCAGCTCTTATCTGGATTCGTCATCGCTGAACTGGGAGCCCGCTCGATTGAGGATCCCCATATGGATCATCATCATCAGTCTGCTGCGAGGCACGGTGCCTGTCTTTCTGCTGCACAGCAGCCTTCACCATTCTGCTGGTATAAGGCCCCTGGGTTGTGTTTGCTCGCAGACCCATAGCTGTCCGTTTAATTTGCAGCGCACAGTCGCTCCACTTGTTCTGCATTGTGCCTTTAGTCCAGTTGAGCCAAGAATCCAGGAAGTGCAATGTCTGTGTACTCAGCGGCTTAGCTCTCAGGTTTAATATTAGCTTTTCTGGCAGCCAGCTGTGACTGTGAATTGGTGACAAGGGTGTGAGCTTTTCCCTTAACAAGTATATGAAATCACTGCTGAGGTTTTTTGTACTTGACATTGCAAACTCTAAGCTGCTACAATATGCCATATATTCATGATGAGACTTGAATTTGCCTTAGTTTACCCAGCAATTGAGACATTCGTTATTGCATTGCACCTGCAAATATCATTGTGAGGCAAGTGTTTGAATTTCAGCCCACATTACGGACCACTAAGGGAAGCTGTTGCTTTATATTCAGATATGATTATTGTTTATTTATATATGTTATTTTTGAGGTGAAAGAAGAAATGAGGGCCTCCCCTGTTATCTTACAAATACAAAATATGTTACATCAAAGGAGTGTAGGGAGGATAGCATTGTACAGCATTTGTTGGAAATGAAAATGTGTTTCATGCAAAATCTTAGGAGGAGGTTCTGAATGAGATAAGGCATTGCAGAAATCCAGGAATACAGACAAGTAGAGGTGGGAGAAAAAAAATGAAATCATGATTCCTCTTCTGTGATTCTGAATCAATTCAGATTCCAAAAAATATTTTCTGGAACAAAAACAGCACAACTTGTTTTCACTTGAAATAAAAAAATCATTAATGAATATCAAAGAGAAAGTTAGTCACAGCCTGATATATGAGTTGGTGAAGTGGTAACAGGTGATTGATCAACACGGGAATGGGGCAACAAAAACATGGTGGGTGGTGGGTGCTGAGAGTGTCGGGCTTCTTGATCAACCTGCCAACATAATTGAATTCTTTGAATACATGAGTTATGTAATTATTTCTGCTGAACAAGAATAGTGTAGAGAAGGTTTCCTTCTTTCAAAATTTAGAGAATAAAAAGAAATGTCTCATTCTTGAATCCCACTCACTGATGTTGCCAACAAAGCTGCACTGCTCCCCAGCTTTCATTTGAACATGTTTCATCAAATTTAGAATGTAGAAAATAAAGCACTAGGGGAATAAAGCAATCTGTCGTTGTTTAAGGGGTAAAAGGGATAAATGAGAAATGACTTGTGCGCAGTGTTGTGACTGGCTGGTTGGTTTCATAATTCTGCAAAAACTGCTGAGAGATGAAGACAGAACATCTGCTCCACAAATCTGAAGTGCAGTCTCCGATGAAAAATAAAATCTGATGACGGTAGGAGTTCCGTATTTTGTTGTATTCGTGTCTGGTGTGAAGCAAACATCTGCCCTGCCATGATTGCTAAAATGAAAAAAAAAAAAAAAAAAAAATCTAAATTCATATTGGCCACTTTCCATCAAATTGTCAGAGCCAAGATGAAACAATAATTGCTCTTGCCATGCTGTAATCTGTGAACATTTTCCTACATGTCATATGCAATTCCGTATGCGCAGTAATGTGATACTCTCGTATTCAGTGGAGTCTGTACCAGCTTCCATTTTGGTGTCTGAAATCTTGAAGTGTTGTAATGGATGTATCTTGAAACAAAAAAAAAAAAAACATATACAACATATATTATGTCACGCCCTTCATGAGCATTGCCTTTTGAGGGACACTCAGACTGTTTGTTTTGGCAGATGTAGTACTTGAGCTGTATGTTCAGTTCGAGGTGTGATTTTAGGAAAACAAATATCAACAAGCGTACAGCACATCACTCCCACATAAATCCCCCCTGCACATCATCTCTGTAGTTCTTGCAGTGTCATTTTTTTCTGTTTAAGGTTCTTCTTTATTTATTACGTGTCAACACTGCTGTGATCAGCCATTGTGGACTAACATTTTGTGAAGCTTGTTACACATCAGAACTTTCCACAGCAGACTCAGAAATAGTTTCTCGAGCTCAGTGTCATACCTGGCAACATCTGTCATTTGCTGTCATGTGGGATGATGTTTTCTAATTGGCTGCATGGAGAGTTTTCAGAATTTTGAATAACTTCTCCAGGCAAGCAGTTATTGACTTCCAACATGTGCCCCAGCTGTCACGCAGTTTAATATTGTTTTTTGTTTTTTTAAATCATTTTTTGTTCATGCGGTTCTTTTGCTTCAGGTTATTGGCATTTTATTGTACTTTGAATATGGAGTTATGGGCTTTTGTTGGAGTAACATGTAGCCAGATTGTGAATTGTGATTCTGTGTGCTACAGTGCAGTGACATGATTGTTTTGCTCCTATGTGCATGACCCAGTGAGTCAGTCAGCCGTGACCTCTGATAAAGAATGACAATAAATTTATCATCATAGACAATGTAAAATGAATAATTAAAGGTACTAAGTCACAGTAATATTGAATTGCAAGGCCCTGACTTTTCATGTGTAGATTTTGGAAAGCACAGTTTAGAAAATGTGCAGATTTCTTTTCTTGTTATGAATATGTATTTATGCATGATAGTTTGATGTGGTTATGCTAACAGTTACACCTTTGTGAAGATGCTGTTAGGATAACTAATTGTCCTGACCATGTGACAGTGTGTCAGGATAAGAGGCACAGTTGTTGACAGTAATACAGACATTGCATCAAACCCCTATTTATTTAAAGCAGCGTTACTTGAGTGTTTTCAGTCCTACAGCATGTCTACGCAGGGTGAGAATAAGCTGTAAGGTCACCTGTGTTTGTTTGGTGTGCTGAGCCCAGTATGTAATCACTGTGGTTACTGCATGCATATAAAATGGAAGAAAAAAGCTTAAAAAAACATATGGACTGACCAACAGCTACATTAGTGAAGCACAAGCTCAAGCCTTTATGTTCCCTTTATAGTCAGCTGTACTGCCCCCTGTGCAGACAGTCCTTTAATAAACATCTGTGGAGCTGGTACTGGCACTTTAGATTTGAATTTGTATGCATTTATATATTTATGCACTCTGTATGCATATAGAATCCATGTAAATATTTATATGTTACAGTCTATATTGGTACATATGTCAGTATATCATTTATATTCTATATCAAGATGAATCTCCCTCTGTACTTGGAATCAGAATGTTAAATACATTTCATTTAATATTATTCATGTTTGGCTGTGTATTCTGACCATACTGGAGGTCAGTGGTTTTACATCTTATTTTCTTCTTATTAACTTTAGAAATACATAAGCAATAGATGAGGAGCAGAAACAAACAGGGAAAAAAAACAGTTCTTAAGTCGCGCAGTTGCAACTAAATTGAACTGTGGTTTTAATTCTGAGTTACAGCGCCACACGACGTTGTCATTAGGGTTAACAAAATCTGTGTTAAAAAAACAAGGCAGCTTTGAAAACATTGCACTTCATCTGTCAAAGGTTCGCCCGGTCATTCATTGTAGCTGACATCAGTGACAGAAAAACCAGAGCGATGGAAATCTATTCAAATGTGGTGAGGCTCAATTTCCCCTTTCATGAGAGAACTGTGTATAATATCTTGGACCCAGACCAGTAGGGGGTAAAATAGCTTCATCAGTCTTTTCAAGTCAAAGTGAGGTGGAGGGAAACAAGTGAAACGCCGATGCATAACACTGACATTTTTTAATAGAATTCATTTATAACAAATGGAACTTGTGTCAGCAAAGAACTGATTTTCATACAGACTTCTTTCGCCACCAATGTAACCTAAGTAAGAAAATAAAAAGCACTCCTTTCATTCAGAAAAAGAAACATTTTTACGCTTACAACTAATCGGAGGTAATTGTATGATCTTTTTAACAAGCCATTTTTTTTTTTTTTTTTTTACAATTTCATTATTTAATTTTTCAGTCTATGCATCCAGACGAGAGATAGATAGAGAGAGCAGAGAACACAACGTTTATTTCTGTTAATGACACTCCAAGCTTGAATGGCAAAGCCACAAGAACAGATGGTTGTGGGACAGATTTTTCTGAAGTCATCTGCTGGAGTAACCATGGCATCAGAATGGATGCTCTTTTTCTCCACAAACTTTTTTTTTTTTTTTTGTCTTTTTCAGGAGTTGATACCTTTTTTGTGTTATTTACATACACACAAAGTGAACGTTTAAGGAGATTTTTTTTTTATAGATGGGTTCAAGTAATATATTATTGGGTTTAGAATCAATAGGGCAGTGCATAGTACAAAGATAGAGAAAGTGCAAATCTTCCTACCAGGCCAGCTTTGGCCATTCTGCAATGTCTCACCATGCATACGAAAAAAATCAATAAAAAAAAAAAAATGAAATTGAGATGAGAAAAGAAACACGTTCCGAGACTTGAACATAATGTAACATTAGCCACCATGAGGTTAAATTATAGCACTTTTATATCTCAAAATTATGACAAAAGTAATCAGTTAAGCAGTCGACAAAAACAAAACGCATAGCTGCTTGAGTTAACAAGGGAAAGAAAGCACCTGGAATGCACATCCACAAAGTCATCAAGGAGGGTACAGAGAAGTTAAAGATGCTGCTTAACACATAGACTTGAAACATAACCAAACTAGACCCCTGAACTGTTATGTCAAAATAAAGGACAAGACACACTGGATTGTCAGGATAACAGAACCGATATTTCATTTGCATTTCTCTATATCTGCTCTCTGTAGTGACACAGATGAAGTCTATAATTCAAACCTAAGGCATGAAGAAGAAACCCTTCGGTGATGACCTGTGCATTAGGCATTCTTTTTGGCCAAATCAGTTTTCTCAGATCTGACTACGCTGTACTTTACTGTTGTAAAATGTGATCATAGTCACAACCGGTCCAAAGCTCATTATGTTTATCTTGGGCCGTGATGCATCCTGTTTAGTTCTGAGACCAGTATTGTGTTATCTCGTCCCCTACATGTTAGACAATTTTAAATAACATGTATTGTAGCTATTGTGTGGTCTGGACTGTTTTCTGTAGAGGTCAGTGAT
>JBBMJY010000016.1:7296347-7320666 GCA_037833715.1 Toxotes lorentzi | reverse complement strand
TTAGGGGGTTTTGTGGTGGGGGGGTTTAGGGAAAAAGAAAGGGGGGGAAGGGGGGCAAAGGGGGGGTTCTCAGGGTTTTTCTTTGTTCCCCCCCCCCCCCCACAAAAAAAAAAAAAAAAAAATGATGAAAAGACAGGGAAATGGATACCCAAGAGAGTCTGGAGTGGACAGAAGTGCCGTGTAATCTAACCTGCTTATCATCTCTTAGTGGAATCAGCATCCATCACAGAGCAAGAAAGTAGGTGCGTGACAAGCAAGGCAATACAGCAACACCACAGACTGCAAAGGGCTGAATAAAGCTGGTTGAGCCTCACATTGTAAATGCAGAGTATATTGCTCAAGTCCCTCTGGCAACTGTTTTGTGGTGGGGAAAACCTATGTTTGGCGTTTTCATGTAAACCGAGACCCCTGTTACCCAAGGAAGGGGAAAACAGAAATGGGAAATTTATTCTATGTTGCGTTACATAAGTGAGCCTGCTAGGCGGTATAGAGAGGAAACCACAGGCCCCATGCTGTCTAGTGTGCCTAATGATAAGTGGAAAAGAGTTTGGGAGTTGTACCGAGAGTGGCCAATCTGTGACATCGGGCTCTGTGTGACTTGGGACACAGGGTGCTAGTGGGATTCCTGTAAATTCTTGCTATAAATGGAAAGTTGTTTTTTTTTTCTTCTTCTTCTGCTTTTTTAAAATAAACAAACAGTTTGAACCTTGAACTCAAGTTCCATGCCGGTGACATTCTCTCCACCCTCTATCTGCGTCAACTTCTGGATGTAGGCGTATAGGTTTCTGGCGGGCACTTCGGTGGTGCCGCAGTTGACGGCCTCCTGGAGCGCGTCATGTATGAAGACGTACTGGTCCTCTGTCTGCACCATGTAGTTGCGCTGGGCACGCATTAGCGTTACGTGCCCGTAGATGTCCACAGTCTTCTCGTGCTTGATACGCTCCAACATGGCATCAATCACGATGAAGCAACCTGTGCGTCCCACCCCAGCACTGTAATCAAAAACAAGATCAAAAAGGAATAATGTTATTTGGTGATATTCTTAGTTGTAGCTTTTCAAGAATGGTTAGTTCCATTATATAATTCACAAGTATTATAGAAAAAATACATAGGAAGGTTCCAAATCTTGTTTGAGCTTCTGTATTATAACTGTAAATCCTGGAATCCAGTGTGTCTCCAGTGACAAAAATGAGGGACAGTCCAATGGACAGAGAGGTGTCTCTTCTAAACATGCACAGGGGTTTGAAGAACTCTCTTTCTCCCAGTGATGAGGCAAAAAGGTAAAAAGGTTTTCTGCTGTAGGACAGACCATTTGACTTGGGGTGTAATTAAATCTGAAGTGGCACTGTGTGAAGAAGAGGGCTTGGCAGCCACAGTCTTCAGTGGGCTCACTGCTGGCTTTGCAATCTAGTCTCTCCCCTCTGGACCCCACCTGTGCTCTCCAGTCCATCAGGACTAATCACTTACGCAACAGCAACATTTAACCTTTATCTCATTGTTCCGAAAAGTGCCACTACAACAAATGCGTGCACAAATGTGGATGCACAGTTGCAATTTCGAGAGTATGATTTTTTGAGGGCTTCGTTAATGTGCTGGGCAACTTTTGAGAAGTGCAGCTGACTTCAATTAATGCCATTAGATTAGCACAGTGCACCTAAATGGCCTAAGAGCTTTAGAAGAGGCACTGAAAGGCAGGTCTCTTCATTAAGATTCACATCAGCGCATTTTTACATTAGTGAGGAAAAAATGCACAAGTGAAAAAGCACTCTGACAAAGAGGGGAGATGTTTTACTTTTTCTCTTTGACCTCTCCTTGCAGGCCAGCTTAAGACATGCTGGAGAAATGTAGTCCCTTTTTGCAGACTGCTGACAGTTTCAGAATGCTCACCCCCGCACATTACATCTTTTAATAGCACAAGCCTCAGCACAGATGTTTTCTGATGACAATTTATTTACCATGGGGTGACAGGGTAGTGTTAAATCTTGTTTGTTAACTCTCCTCCTCCCACAAAGCGCGGCATTGACAAGACTACTCCTTGCACTTGGCACTCCAAAGTAAATAGGTTATTCAATCCATTAAGCTGACATGCCTACGAGGTGGGAGCCATGGTCTCGTGCCTCCTCGTTCTGATGAAGCATTTGTTTTTCATTTGCTCTGAGGAACGGAGAGAGGGTTGGGAAGGAGAACTCAAGAGGGAGTAAAGTTAGTCCCTTGGGGCCAAGTGTGGTTAATGTGCCATGCTGCACTGGAACTGTGCTGCGAATGGAATAAAGGCACGTATGGGAGTCATTGGCTTTAAGAAATGATCTGATGATCACTTTCAAAATGGCTGACATTGGCTGAATGAAACTGAACTCTTTTTCTTCTTTTTTTTAACAAAACTCTTCACAGCTCTAGGTTCAATTACAAAATGTGCATGTGAGTGAAAGAGAGAATCAGGCTGCGAAGAAATGTGAAAGCGCCTCGGGGATATTTGAAGAATGAATCACTTCCAGGTCTGAGAACACCTCAGCCCTTGAGCGGGGGATGCGGAAAGTAGAAGAGATTTCTCCCTTTACCCCAGCTGCTTCCAATCTGAAAACATTTTACAGTCCGGACCTGAATGTGGGAGAGTGATGGCCTGCGAGAGAGTAAGTGACAGGGTGACAGCACTGAGCTAGAGAGACGGAGACAGAGGAAGATGAGGAATGGGAGAGAGAGAGGTGACGAGAAGGAAGGTAGAGTTGTGTGGAGAGAGATTCTGCAAGTTATCTTGAAGTTGTGTAGCTCTCAAGTTACTTTTCTAAAAGACTGAGATCCGTGAATGTAGATTAACCACAATTTTTCCTAAATGGAAGACTAGAAAATGCTTAAAATGTGTAATATTGCTTTATCAACAAGTGATGATGTGTGTGGTGGTGTGAGCTGCCGGTACATTTGGCAGTTGAAGGGGGAGCTGGTGGACAGACTGCACTAATGACCTGACACTGCCTTTTCAGCCAGTCAAGACCAGCTGCTTTGGACATCGACACACATTAAGTGTCAGATTAATATGCTTTCCAGCAGTTTAGGGAATAGGGGCTGGGAGAAAAAGTGCAGTGTAAAATACAGCTGCAGTGAGTCGCGAGAAGATAAAGCATGAGCAGCAGTGAAAGCAATTACATATGTATTGTTACCAAATCTCTTGCTGTCAGTTAACCTGTCACCATTTCCCTACTCTGCTTATTGAACACACACACAAACTCAGACTCACCAGGACCACTGCATGGCTGCTAATGGAGTTAATAATGATTTTAGTCTTTTGTGTGGATGAGGACTTTTCAAAATGTGGTACGTGAAACATGTGAAAGTTTGAGGTGTGGAATTTTTGTTTTCAAACACGCTTTGCCCACTGAGTGGACTTAGTAGGTTTATCCACTTAACTTTGCAAACCACTGAAGAGTGTTCTCTGCTGCTTTTTGTCCATTGTGACATGGCAACAACAGTAGGAATGTTTTCCTTGCATGAAACCATGTTTGAATCGACACTGTTGACCTCTTTACAGCTTGATGGAAATGAGGAGGCTGTGTTTAAGTTTTCCATCAGCCACGTATTGTGTGCCCACATGGCACTAAACCTTCTGTCCAGTTGTGGTGTGTGAGGTCTTAACGGGGGCAGCAGCATTACACCTTAAAGCTGAGAAAAAAAAAAAGCTTGATTGTCAGTTGAAACTGTGGGTTGTTCTATCAAAAGTTTCCCTTCCGACTCACTGGAAGAGGCCAGTGATCTCTATGACATTCAGTCATGTCCTTTTGACCTCTTCTGTGACCTCACAGTGCCTGGGTAGCACTTTCTTTGGAAGAGCAAAACAGTGCCTGACCTGTGGGTTAGTGAAAACAGCGGGAAGTAGGAAAGCAAGCAACGTTCTATAATACAACTGAGAGGCAGATTTCAGGAAATGTACTGTGATCTCACCTCATGAGAGGAGCTCTTCAGTGGAAACACATGAATGCACGTTGATAAGTATTCTTAAATAATCCTGAGGGTTCCGGGGAGTGGGGGGGGGGGGTGCTCACAGACTGTACTCTTAGCTTTCTGGCACTTTGTTAGAGCTTGTCTGCCTTACAAGGAAAACTGTGTCACTGATGCAAGGAAAAGAAAGAATGAATCATTTGGCAAGTTGGGGCAATTTTATTTTGTACTACCACAAATGAAATCCAAAACCCGTCTTATAACTCTGGCTGGGCTGAATGCTATGAAATTCTCATCCCGTAACTTGAGATGAACAAGTGACACTTAACTGACACTTAATATGTAAAGCTTAATTCCGAGTAAGAGATGGTTCACCTCTACTTTTTCATCTGCGTCATCAAAATGTGTACACCAAATGAATTGTTATGGTCTTCCAGTGATGTGTGAGACACACAAGTGAGGAGTGAAGAGTCCCTTGTTGTTTTATGAGACAGATTTAGTTTACAGATACCCGTCAGATGTTCATTTTACAGTGGAAAAATCTCTGTTTTGTGGTGTCTGTGTGGCGTAAGCAGATAAAATGAGGTGTGGTTATATCTAAGGATCTGGCTGTCCCATGTTAGTCGGGAGATAATGACAAGTATGATAAATTAACAAGTTTCTAATTAGTGACTTACAGAGAATGGGAATCGTGCACAGTTTATTTTGAACAGTTCTAACTATAAGCTTATGAGCCACCATGGAAAACAACAAAAAAAATCCACAGCCCTTGATTGCTTATTTTTATGTCTTTATGGTCTTTACATAAGGCGTGGTATGTGTGTGTGGCAAGCAATTTTTGGTGCACCAACTAATTAATCAATCACTCAAGAGACTGTACCATGCTGTTAATTATGGGCAGCAAGTCTGCTTTTATTTAAGCCTTTCTGCATGTGCATAAACAGCTTCAGCAAAATAGAAATCTGAGTTTATTTCTTCAGGACAAAATATCTTTATCTATGAAATATTTTTGCTTCTTGCTTAACAACTTAGCACTCAGAATATTATTTTATAAATAAGTAAATATACAAGATGGCTCTATTTAAAATTGTGGTCAAACATGAAGTGAGGAAATGCCTCTTAAAGGATTTGGAGCTTGGAAGTGACTACATCTGATAGGGAGCCAGAGGAATTAAAACCTCCCATCTGCAGAGTGACATTAATTCCTGCATTCTGCTTCATTGTAAAAGTCAGGATTTTCAATTTGAAGCGATTCGGCAACTAGCTCTAATTAACTTCAGCATGTGGTAATTCTAATTCTCCAGTAATCCCCCTTCCCTTTTTGTCACTTTCTGACACAAGTTTGTATCTGTTACACTCACTATCGCTGTTTCTTCGTTTTTGCCGTCTTTTTTTTTCCCCCGCTTTCACTTGGTTTCTCTGTGCAGAGCCTCCGATGACTTCCTGAGCTGAGAGGAGCGAGAAGTCTGTCATATCTTTGTGCCTCTCTGTTGGGAGTCTCGCCACTTATGTAGCTGAGCGAAGTGAAGTTGGCATGAAAGTGAAAGTTATTTGTTTCAGATGCAATAACCCAAGGGAAAAGCCAAGGACTTGTGGGCTGCTGATGTGCGACATGTTAGTGGTGTAGCAAGGAAGACAACAGGTCCGCGTGTGTTTATGTGTCAGTGTGTGGGAGGAGATGTTTAAGTTTGCTGAGGGCAATTACACTAGCACTCTTCGTGCTGTGATGTGGAAAACACCTTCAGGTTTAAAGTGCCTTTTGTGAAAGCTAGTGGGCTGATTTGTTTGGCTACACCGGGCCGTAGTTTACTTCCTATCAAATACTCTCCTTTAGCCAGTATTTCTTCTTCTGGTTCATCTTCTGTCTCTCTAGAAAATCTTTATTATTAATACACAGACGACTCAGAAATAAACCCCTAAATAACCATGAATCTTGTTGCTTTTTTCATATGTATTCATATATTCATTACAGCAAATGGAGAGGAAAAAAATCAATTTCATGCTCCAGGATGTTTTTGTGAAACCATGTTGATTCTTACCTGCAGTGTACCACCATGGGCCCCGCATCTGGAGGATTGCAAGCTTTCACCCGTCTCAGGAAGGCCAGGAATGGAGTGGGGTGCTCCGGTACCCCGTGGTCCGGCCAGGCTGTGAACTGAAACTGCCTCACCTCTCTCTTCTCACTGGAGCCATTCTACAAAATGATGGAGAGTGAGATGGAGAAAGGTTAGTGTCTGCCACACCTCACCTCATCTGCTTGACCGTTATTGTTCCAAAGTGAATGCTGGAAGAAAACAGCGTCCGAACGCCTCTTACTTTAAAAAGTGCAAATGTCCGGACACAGTACGTAGCCAGCTCTACTGTGTCTAGCAGTGTCACTTGGATGAGACCGTAGGTTTCTGTCCCTCTCGTGGGCCAGTATTGGTCACATTTCACCTGTATTAGAGAGAAATGTGACATTAAATAAGGACCAGATAGAAATATATGATCCAGCTGGAACAGATTGGTCTGACAGATTAGTCTGGAAGCATTCGAGGTGTATTTACATAGTTTAAATGCTCTTTTTAATAGTTCCCTGCTTCACATTCATAGATATACACACATAAATAGGCAAATAGTGGTAAAATAAATTCTCCTCATTCCTGCTGACTGCGTTTGATTTCATAATCAATGAAATGGCCTGAGATATTTGTATAGGGCTGACGGTGCTATTTAATTGTCCTGACATACTAATTACAAAGGTAACCACACTTTCCAATCATATTACCAGCTCAGCTTTATTGCTGCTCGAGTGTACAGCTTTGTTTCCCAGTGAATGGCCAATAAAACACTCTTCCATTATAGCACTACTGCTTAGCTGACGAACGGAAGCACTGTTGGTGTCGGGGAGGAAATAACTGGGTTTCAATTCAATTGTCTCTCGTCTTATTGTCCATTAGAAGCAATGTGTTTTTAGCAGCAATCGAAATGTCAACATATCCTGTTGCCTGATGCTCTGTGACTGTTGAATAGTGTGGCAACTGGACACTACTCTGAAATAGTTAAATATCTAACAAGTGTACTATCCACTAATGCCATTAGCAGCTGATAGAACAGTGACACAAGGAGCAGTGAAGTGATTGTGACAACAGGAATAATGAAAGCATTCACAATCACATTTACTTGTAAATAATCAAGCTTTATCTCTGCAGAATGTGTAAATTATGAACATGTAGTTCATAATGTCAAACAGCAGAATGGTACAGCAGGATCAGGGTGGGGCGATGTCTTGCAAGAAGTCTATAAAGCAGAGCCAAGAAGCACTTTCAGATCACAAAGCATCTACTGAGAGAAACTGACACCTGACAGCACGGAAAAAAAAATTTAATTGAAGAATCATGCATTTTACAGGGCATGCGATGTTTAAACACAGCCAGAGGAGCTTATTTGGTTTGCAGATGGGAAGGATACTGACTGAAAGCCACTCTCTGGATTGAGTCAGCACCCCAGTTAACACTGTGCCAAGCTCTTAGAAAAGGCACACGAGTGTGAAGGTCAGTAGCTTATGAAACCCATGCAGGCTTTCTTGCTCGGTCAAACACTGTAAGATGTGCCGGTGAGAGGGAGGGAGGGAGGGAGGGAGGGAGGGAGTGACTTTTGGCCATGTCAACCTTGAAGAGGTAGCGCGTGCATATAGCCTGGCAATGTAGCTTTTCAGTCTTTTTTTATCCCTGATTGTAATCTAGTGTCTTCAGCTGTGCATGGCTAATGAATGATGATAATGACTAAACAACAACAGAGCGTGCTGATGTAAAGAGAGGATTGAGGAAATAAGTGGATGACAGGAGGGAACCTGTTTTTTTTCCTGGAGAATATAAATGAACTGTACAACTTAAATGAAAAGAGAGGCAATAAGGAGGATGTCAAAACGATCACGTCACTGATGAGGGATGAGAAAAGTTGGAAGACTCCATTGTTGTTGTGAAAATAACTTCCTTGATGTTGCTCAGGCTGTTAGGTCAGTTTGTGAGTTGGGGTTAAACATTTTGAGGAAAGAATAAAACATAACCTTTACATTTCAGTTGAATACAACTCGTTTTATTCATGTAGTTCTCTCTATTAGAGAACACTACAGAATAATATGGCTGCTCCTGTGTTTCTGTCTCTTACCCTGGACCTCTCCTCCAGTTTGGTCATCATGACGACGATGGCACTCCTCTGCTCCCAGATCATCCTCCAGAACTCACCAAATGTCTCTGGCAGAGATCCTTGCGTGGCGATGTAGGCATTCTGCTTTCTGTAGCCATCAATGTAGTTGGCATTGATATAGTCACTCCCCGGGATACCTAAGAAGAGACAAGTTGTGACAAGTTGTGAGTTGTCAGGACAGGGAAGTTTAGATGGCATGAGTTCAGTATCTCAAATAAAATGGTTAATTTTTTTGTATATGGATGACTATAAATGTCACAAAACAGTGGCTGGCACTTGTTGCTTCCTGAGTTGGTCCAAGGTTTTTTTTCCCTTTTTTTATTGTGTGTAACATCAGATTCGGCCCTGATAAAGATCAGATGCCGCTGTGAGGCGGTCCTGTGTGTTTCCTGTCAGTTAAGCCACCGTTTTCTGGAAGTATTAAATCGAGAAGTATCATAAAGAAGTCACATTTGGAACCAGTGTTACAGTCCATAAGGATTTGTATTTGCTATCAACAACACATTTAAATCCACAGTTTTTGTGTCCTTCCATATCTGCAACTGACTTACAGATAAAGCTTGGTCTGTAAAAGTCTATCACCTCACATGGAGAAAAACAAACCAACAAAAAAACAGCAAAACAATTTTCCCCCCTCACTCCTCCTTCCCTTTGCTTATATTAAATGAAAGGCACAGCACCCTTTTCGAATCCAGGGGAAAGAGACAGAGCTGACAGCTAGTCAATGCTTTAGGACTGGCAGTTTAGGGGCTCCGTGCACACATGGCCGACCAAGATAAGTCTCATCTGCATGGACGTCACGTCCCAGAGAATCCCCTCACTCCAACCGCTTTTCCCCCCTCTCCCCCAGACTGCCTTTTACTCCCAGGTAACTTATTCAACATAAAAAAAAAAGCAAAGGAAATGGAATATGAACACATTAAAAAACCCACCCACATTTTTTCCTTCTCTCCCCCACCCTCCCTTTTTGCTGTTGAACTTGTCCACACAGGCAGGTGGTTGTAGATTTCTGTGATGGACAAGGGATAAATTAAGCCCAGTGTGTTTTTACACTCAAAGGAAAAAGCAAAAAGAGACATTAGTGTGGTTTAATGAGAATGAGGCAAGTTGTTCAATGCACAGTTGCAAATGGATTTTGCTTTTATACTGTCTGTCAGTCAGGATTTGTATAAATTTTGCTATTTTCTCCTTTAGTGTGCTTATGAAGAAATAAACATTGCTACGCTGTTGTTCAGTACTCAGTCCTCCTTTTTTTAAAAAAAAAAAAAAAGCAAAGGAATCTCAGAGGAAACATGGAGAGATTTTTGGGTGCAATATGGTGTTTCTGATAATGATGATCCTTTCTAGTTGTATTAATAAGAGTGCGGCTTTGGACTTGGGCTGGCCTGAGATCGGTGGGTCGTGGGTTCGATCCCTTGACCAAGCGCAATAAAATGGATATGGTGGTGGTGAAGGAGACGCGCCTCCCCTGCCTTTGCGACCATGGCCCTGAGCAAGGGACCAATTCACCCCAGCTCCCCGGGCGCCTCACTGGGAAGCCCCCTGCCCCAGCGTCTCTAGTGCATGTGCATGCCTGTGTGTGTGTTTCATTCGCTTGGTGTGGGTAGAATGCAGAGAGTAATTTCCCCAATCTAGTAATTAAAAAAAAAAAATTTAAAAAAATAAGCTCACCTGCCTACCCACAAGTCAGAGTCAGTGTTAGATTACAGTGAGAGATGTTTACTGACAGTCTGTCTGCTGACTGAGGGATGTATACCAGCATCTTGGAATCTCTTTGTCATGAAAACAGTGGAACAAAACAAACACATTTGTAGCCTTGACAGGGTCTCGTAGAGCTCCCCACTGATGCCTTCAGCTGGATCTCAGTCTTACCCTGGGTGTTTGGTTTACAACTACCTGCTGTCTGTGTCCTGCTGCCTCTAATGGTGGATTTCTTGTCTAATTGTCACAGTAATTGCATTTGAACAATTGCACCATGGAGTGCTACTCCATACTTCATCTACAAAGGCACAAGCAACCTGCCGTTTAACAGGGTCTGACAGACGTCTGGCCATGGTGACCATGTTTACATATCATCATCAAAAAAAAAAAAAAAGAAAAGATGTAAGAAGCCATGGCACATTGTTAGAGGCTGTCCTCCCACACAAAATGACTCCACGCGTTGTTTGTGCAAGGAGCTTATTACAAGCCATAGTTCGCGTTCCGGTGACAAAGCCCTCTAGTCGATGTAGTAATTATGATGGGAGCAAAGGAGGAAGTCAAATGACATCGTTAAAGAGCTACAAAGTCCACATGGGGAGGAGGCTGGGGTGAATGGGTGGGCTGTTTCAAATCGGTGATCACTGTTGTTTCTTTGGTCAACCATGACTGTTCTATAAGCTTAACCATGTGTTTATTTTGTAACCATGACAACAGAGGTCCTCTAGCCTTAACAACATGCTTATTTTAACACGAACCATGACCTTCCCTGTTTACATGATAATAATTGTCAGAAGGGACAAAGTGAATCTAAAATCTGAATCTGAAGATTGTGTTCCCAGACAAAAGTTCTTCTAACTGTCATCAATATCTAACACTCCGCAGTCTCAACAGATGTTGCATTTCAAAACACATTAATTTTTGCTCGAAAGGTTTTCATGACACAGATGTTCTCGGACCCCTTGTTGACGAGTTAGAGAATGAGCCCATGTAATAATGTTTGTTTGAGTTAATCAGTTCTAACTTGTAAAGCAAACACTTTGTCTCATATTTCAGCTTGCTTCAGGACAACTAATGAAAATCTTGTCTGTCTACTTCACTTTATTGTGTGCTGTAATTAGGCATAAATTCTGACCAAGCCTTTGGGTAATAACAGGAAACCAGACAGTGGCGAGAACAAGAAAGAGGATGATGAAAAGAGAAGTAAAGAGTAAACATAAGAGAGGCTTTAAAGAAATCATAAGCAAGTCTGTGCTTTTTCTATATTCCATATTTTAATATTTTATATAATTCATCTTTTTGATGTTGAGGCATTATTTTGTTTGCTTGCTTATTACATGTTTTCTAGCCATGTGTCTGTTAACAAAATCACATCATAAGTGGGGGGAAGTGTTTGTAGATATGACGGGGATTTAAATAAAGACAGATTTTTAATGATGCAGGCTTCTCCAAACTAAGAGCAGTAATAAAATTCAGATCTTCAAACGGTCACTTTTGCGTCTTTTAACACCCAAATATGAGGAAGCAGACTGGTAACAAGCAATGACAGCTTAAGAAGCCAAAAAAGCGATAAATGGTTGTATGATAGCAACGGTGTGCAAGCTTATCTCCACTAGCCAGCAAAGCCTTTTTTATCGCTCTTTTTTAATTGCCTTGGTAGTTTCTCAAACCCAGTGAAACATACACATGGTGTGCGCAAACAAGTTTAAAGTGGTACTCCACCCAAAATTTATCCTTCAAGTATTAAACACTCACCCCCTGTAGACTTGAAAGGTGGCTGTCATGATGGAAAATACTATCAAAACATCCAAAGAAACCAACCACAAATGCTGCTTCATCCACTGTCCTGCCGTCCATCCCTAGGCTATGCTTATTCTGATCCTGTTAGTGCCAGAATAGGTCTGAATACATCACTATCATCTTAATCCTCAAAAGCAATCCTGTGCAGTGGCTTGTGCACAAGAGTGTGTCTGTCCCCTGTTCTTCCATTAGAGCCACATTCTCTGAACTGGCTGACTGGCCTGATACTACACTTCCTGTAAAAATTACAAAACAAGACTGGGTAGGTTTAGAGACGTTTGTTATTACCTTGACACCTTTAGTTACCCATAAACCACCCCTAAAACAATGAGCAATGAAAATAATAAATTAAGGTCAAACTATTTTATTGATTTTGTGAAAACCTGCCATTAAACACCAGCCAGTGTGAGGTTAAGCTGTAGCGTGATTATACAATGTAAGGATTATGCACTCAACCAAAATACTCTCTCTCAATCAAACTATTGGCTTTAGCCAGAAAGGATGCTGTCCACTAATATCTATACTTCTCATACATATCTAAAATCGACTATGCAGCACTGTAACCTTAAGGTGGTCAAATGAAAAAAGAAACTAGTGTAACTGTGTGATTATCACTAGAGTAAGAGTTTTCACCTGCAATATATTCAACTAAGCAGCATATTTTAGAATTCCTATACATCAGTGGTAAGTGGAATACTAAGCCGTGGACACCTGTGTGATGTTACACAGCTTTCCAAGAGAAAAAGATGATGACAAATGAGAGTGTTCTCCGAAATAAAATCACCAGGATAAAGGTCCCTCTAGGCCACCAGTATCCCTCCATCTCTCAATTCTGTACGGTCCCACCAACTCTAATAAAAGTATAATATCCTTAAATTGAACACATTTTACAGGGCATCCCAGCAAATACCAGTTCAAATTGAACAAAATTAGAGAGGGTGGTGGCGCCAGTTTGCTTGATGGGATTCTGTACACCAACAGAGGTGTAATAGAAGGCTTGAAATGGATAAACGAGTTGACACGGAGGGGTTGAAGTAAGTGACCTTGAGTTAATACACCTGCAGCTGCGAGAGGCAGACTTGACTGAGTGCAGGGGTACTGTGTGGAAGAGAACGGGTCACTGATAATATACCATTGTTGTGTTTTATCATAAGCAAAATGTTGTTTTTTTTACCTTTATGTCATGCTCAACATATTGCAAAAGCCATAATGGAATAACCAAAGTGAGCTCATGTCATGACTAATTTTTATGAGATTCTATATGAGACGCTGCAAGTGACAGTTTTGACAACTCCTGTACTCTGCTTTAGTGAAGATTAAATTATCTACGTCTCAAAGTGTGTGCTATCAAACTGACAGGATGCTGATGGTAAAGGAGTAGGAGATTCTCACATGCAATTGTTCAGAGAAGCAAATGTAAAACCTTAATGGGTTTAGTCACTGATGTATGGTATGTATACATCTGGCATAGGGAGTAGCAATATGGAGATTTATTTGCATGAAAATGTTGTGGATCATTTTTTACTTTGAAGTCTACAAGCTATGTATGTTAGAGCTGCCTGTTAGGATTCTGCTGATTTATCACAAAAGGAAAGGACACGTGCCCTTCTAGTTGTGCGTAAATACCAAAAGTACTTGTATATTTAACTATAAAGCCAATACAGTGAGGAAAATTCTGTTCAGTGACAAACATTTATTATCTCTTGGCATCATGGCTGCTCAGTCTGTGGATATCACACACAGGATTTGAATACGATTCATTTAAATTCCCAGTTATTGTCTCTGCAAGGCTCTCCCTGGTTTCTGTATTTGTATCAGTCAGAAGATTGAATTAAAATGTTTTTATTTTCTATGTATAAGGCCAAATCTCTCATCCTCAGAATCAAAACATGCTTAAAGACAAGACTGGATTACTAAGCAGGAAAATGTCCTGGGGGCCCAGAATTCCAGGGGCTCTAAAGCTCCAGGCTTAATATGTGTCATCTGGTTCATACTAACTTGACTGAAAAACTGTTTATGAATATCTACTACTACAACACAATAAATAATGTGACGAGGGTCTTAAATTGAGCCCTGTTTTATTACCTAATGATTTTAAGACCTTTTTAAATCTGGAAACATCTTGATTCATATGAGGCATATTTGGAAATAAATCTGTGTTATGAAATGACCACACACCCAGACCCAGGTAGTATTCTGGCATAGCAAAACTGTTCACATTACACAAAGTAGAAGGAGTAGTGGGGGATTAATGGGGGGCAGACAGCTAATTTTTGCACTATACCCTCTGGCAGTTTAATCAGGCTGTGCTCAAAGATAAAAATATGAAACTGGTAGGTTTGTTTACACGTGTGCTTTTGTTGTTTTACTGTTACTTTGTTTTCCAAGACGTTATGTATCTAAGCAGAATACTGCATTTATGATGCTTTAAGATGGATTAGAATATATTTTAAACTGAGAACGGTATAATGATTATCATGATTTATACTCTTACAGTAATTTACTCGTTTTAGAGCTAAAAGTATATGTAATTGTGTAATATTGCCTGGGACTAATGGTACTGTATGTGAGCAGTACCATACAGACAATAAAAGCCAGCGGAAAAGAGGAGGAGAGGGCAATTATTTCTCTTGATATGCAATAGACAAAAATCAATATGCTCTGACTGTATGTGATGATAGGTGGAAAAAATAAACAGTTATTTCAACGAATCATTTCTGCTGGGCTACAAAGTTGCAGAAAAAAAGTGTTTCAGGGATAAAGTGAGTGATGTGATTAATGAATAAGAACTGGAAATCATGGACCAGACTGAATGGAAATGGATGTTCTTCCAGCCAATCGATGCTCATTTTCTTCACTGGATGGATGGAATGCCCAGCAGTGCAAAATGATTTTATCTCATGGTAAACTGGAGAATATAGAATCTATCTGAAAAACACATACTTTTATGCAGTGTCCAGAGACAACATTTGCTTGAACAAGTCACTCACCTGAATTCAAGTCATATGTTTTGTGTATGAAACATGTCACATGTCATATGTTTACTGTTGACAATACCAGATCATTACATTTTTTCAGTAAAGAGTTTAGTCTTAATCATGCTACCACACTGATCCATGAAACACTATGTCTATAACAATGTGAAGTGGTTTTGTGACACCAGATTCTTAATTTTAAGTTATGACGCTATGATTTCACATACAGAAAGTTGCAGGTTGTACCTTCAAAGCCAAACTTATACCAATGAACTCATAACTGGTGCATTAATTGGCATGCTGGGGCACCCCACCAACAAAATATAGGGTATCATCCACCCACATGCTGTGCAAACCATAGCTGCTCTAATTTGGATAATGTTTTATATAATTATGACTCTACCTGAGTTTATTTTGCTGATTCTTTGACTGAAGTATTTCAGTTCACTATAACGCATATTTTTAGATGGTTTATTTTTTTCAGTACAAACTGTCAAATTTTAGATGTCTTCATAATATATATTTTACAATCATTACTAAAATGTAACACATAAAAGTAACAGATAAAATAAGTTACAGATGGAACAATTAAGGAAAAGCCAAGTAAGTTCTGAGAGACAATTCAGACAGTGAATTTAGTCTAAGTTTCTCAGGGCTTGATGATGGTGTTATGCTAAGTCTTGGATTGGGATTTCCTTATCTTATCTTGCCTTTCCTTATCCTGAGTCTTATATACAAAAAAAAGGTTAAAAACCTTTCACAGCCTGTATTAGAGGAAACAGGGACACCAGGCAAACCAGGGTTGACTGATCAATCAAATATATTAAATAAGAATCTAGGAATGTGCTGGTTGGAGATGATGAACTCTGAAAAGGATTTTGCTCTTGCATTTTTAATTTCAGTGTTATAAGATTGTAATAAAATTTTTATATGCTCATAGTGTACTGAGAGGTTTGACTTCTTCCACTGTCTCTCAGTCTTCCTACACTCCCTTTTTATGCCACAGATTCTTTCAGAAATCCAAGGTGATACAGTTGATGAATTGAACGTTTCAAAGGAGCAACATTATCTAAAGCAGTTGAGTGCATATCAGTGAAGCAGTTCACTAAGTCATTTGTGTTTGAAAGCAAGTCTAAGGATTCACTAAACTCCAAAAATAATGAGGAAAAGCATAGAGTCATTAAAGATGTGTGAGGAAATTCCAGTGTATGGTCACATTCATGAGTAGGACCTCACATGTTTAGTGAAACGGAACAACCCCATGATGTTTAAAAATTCGGTATCAAAGCCATCAGAAATATCATCAGCATCACCAGCAAGACATCAGTCACCACCATGTCACTTTATCATGATAGAGAACAATTGAGGACAGAAACTCAAATAAAAAAAAAAAACAGGGTATTGCTGGATTTTGGGTATAGCTAGATTTTGGAGGATGATGTACTGGACTGACTGGATCTATGACACCCAGCCCACCACTACAACCATAAGCAGGGGACCAGGGGTGGGTAGAATAGCCAAAAACTGTACTCAAGTTATTTCAGAATAATATTACTCAAGTAAAAGTAAAAAGTAGTCATCCAAATAATTACCTGAGTAGGAATAAAAAAAGTACTTAAAACTACTCAAGTACTGAGTAACTATTGAGTAACTGATGATCTGATTTATTTATGGAGCATTCAATCAGACAAAATTACAGAGCGTAGAGAGAGTTTATCTTAATAAAATAATAAAATGAAATTAATTAATACAATTAAATTAATTAATACAATTAATAAATAATAAAATAATACCTTAAAATAAAACAATCTTTATGTAAATTCAAGTACCTCAATAAAAATAAAATCAATGACATAATAAGAGTACATAAAAAAATAATATTTACAAAATTACTTAAATTAGCACACAAGTAGCACAAATTTTCACCAGGCTCAGCAGGTCAAACTTACCACAACATGTTTCCTCAAGTTAGACGTTTGGTTTTTGAATGCTGAAATATCCGTTTGTTTTGGGAGACACTGAAGACACCGCATAATGTGACTGCAGTTTCGCACTGTTTGTAAACTAAACATGCTTTCAATATGAGGCCAGGGGTGTTCCTCCTCGTCCTCGTCTGCATTGCCGACCGTTGATTCTGCCACTTTTTAGCTATCAAAAGACAGTGGATATCGACCGCAGTAGCCGCAAAACTAACCCATCCCGCCACTGAGATTGAGTATGGTCACGTGACGAGGCTGCGCAATGGGCTAGGGCTACGTTTCATTGGTTAAACACAGTCACGTGGTAAAAAATCCAATAGTTATTAAAACCTGGGTATTTGTGATATCTGACATTGAATCAGTGTGAGCAAAATCACACTGCAAAGGCTTTGCAGGAGTGTAGGACCAGTTCAGTGTTCATGGATAAAACATGAGATCCTGACTGATTTGGATGGAAACTGTCAGGTTTCCTGAACACAACAACTCCCTCAGTTACCTATTCACCAAACTTCCTTTTAGAGAGCTGTTCATCAATTCATTATGTTATAATTTCGAAGATAATGTGGACAACACTCAATAGAGCTGTTACTAAATTTGTTTCCCCTCGCAGTACAGATATATGACCAACTGCCTTTAAAGATCAAGCTGTGTCAAGAAGTGTGAGAGATAAGTAGGAGACATGTTTTGTCATGCCTTTGAAGAATTACAGAAAGAAACTGGTTGCAGTGCCATATTGAAACAGCACAGTAAAAGGTGAGGTTATTGGATGTGAAGTGATGGATGGGCACATGCAGTTGCCCTCATCTGTAATGCTCTGAGTGACCTGACATTTTCCACTGTGAGTGAAGTTTTATATTTAACCGTGGCAAAAAAAAAAACCTTGCCCTTGGTAAAAGTTTTGGTTGTGTGACATAAAGTGAAGTTTTTGTTTTTTGACATCATTCCATTATGTACCTTCAAATAGAAAGCAGTTAGAAAGCACCTTCATCTGGAACATGGCTGTGTGCTGCCATCACCTGAGATGACAGCTGTTAAAATTTTTACCTTTTGGTCCAATGTGGACATGGAAACCTCAGGAAAGCACAGAGGGCCAAACAGACTTCTGGTTTTGTAAATAGTACAAGTTTACTGCTGTAGGTAGTAAGCCAGGTGGCTTTGCATGCTACCAATAGCAACCTGGTTAGCTTAGCCTGGTTAGAGTTGCTAAGCTATGATTGGACAATGTTTAGGTAGAGGGTTTTTAGCAAACAGTTGTTCAACATTGTATAAGATGCAAAAAGTATGCATGTGGCAGTCACTGGTTTCAAAATTGATCTGTGAGGAAAGTAACCTGTGAAAGGTCCCTGCAGTGTATTGTGTTCAAGATGAATCCTGATGCACCAGCATGTCAGAATAGGAAATTTTCAGAGAGGCTGAATATTTTGGAACTGAAAGATATGTAAGAACATTTTCATCTATAATTGCTGATATGAGAGGCTGCCCTAAAAAGCAATCCTGTAGGTCATTTCTGCAGCAACTAATTGTGGCCCATAGTTACGTTTTATTGTTAGTCAACCCTCTTGTAGTAGTGGTAATTATTACAGGAGCAAAGGAGGAAGTGAGGCGACGTTTTATGAGGAGTAACAAAATCCACATGGCGCAGGTTGGGGTGGGTCAACAAAACACAGGACTTTGACATAGGAGACAGCTCTTTGTTTCCCATTTGAAACCAATAATTATCATTGGTTTGATCACAATGGCTTCACAACCTAAACTACATGTTTCATGAGATGGGTCCCCTCAGAGGGTAGGGGCAAACGACCTGTATGTTCACTCTGGTTGAAGGACTTGTTGCAATACAATCAAAGAGGCACTTTTTGGGGGGGATGCCATGCTGTTGCTGCTTCTGAATTAAAACCAAACTGAGACAGACATCTACACTCCCCATCAAACCTAACTTTGATAAATTATTTTTCATGCAGCCACTCCTCTGTAACATTTCAGTTAATGCGCTTTGAACCCTGCCTTGAAGGCTCAGTGTCAGAGGGCGGTACTAGTAAAAGTTAATGTGTGAGACAAGGTGCAATCAGATTGGGAATAGGAAAACATGGAGAAAGACCTGATGAGAATAAATAAACTATGATTTAACCACCTACAAGAAATACAATGTTAAATAAACTGCTAGCTAATGTTATTCATCCACTACAATAATAAATCTGTGTTGACAAAAGAAAGGAACCATTATTTTATTCAGGGTTGAGGAACATAATGTAAAGTTGCAAACTGTCTCACTAGTGAAATGAATAACACAGATACAAGACAAGTCCTTTATTCCACATGCAAGCCCTTCAAATATCCATTTCCTACCATTTCACCCTTTTGTACAGAAACTATCCATTTAATTTACACAACATTCAAAAGGTTACAGCCTCAACATTATTTGTAGAGCTGGCTTGAGGCCATTTAATTTAATATAGGGCAGAAAAGAAATTAGATGAAAACTATTAGATCAAAGACAGCTACAAATTTTACTTCACAATGCTTCCATCAAAGTCTGAATGAAGTCCACCAAAAGCTGTAAAGTTATACTAATTATACTAAATTTCTTATTTTTTCATTAAAGAAGTTTTCCCTTGGTGAGAGCTATGATTATAAACCTTAGAGTTGTAAACACTGGCAAATGTCAAAGCCTTGATGAAATTTGTGTTGTTGAGCCTTTTTTAAAAAAAAATTCTTTCTCTTAGATGAATCTTTCAATCTTTCCCCTTTTTCTTACATTTAAACCTAAATCTTGTTCACATATACGGCAAAAAGAAAATCAATTTCAGAGATCACCATTGTTACCCTCCACCATTTGCCTGGGAAACTGATGCATGTAATCACAGACAGCACAAAGTCAATAGAAACTGAATGGCTCTGTGCTAGAATTGTATGTAGAATTTTTATTATTAAAGCATTAAAGCGTAAGCATAATTCACTATAACACTCCTCTTCCCTACAGGGTAATTAATTCAAGAGTCACTTTATTTGGAGAGAAATAAATACACCACCATTATGGATAATGCCAGAATAAGGAAGCTGCCATGGAATTTTGTACAGACATTGATGGTCCCCAGAGGTTGAAGCCTGTTGCTGGTCCCGAGACATTTATATTTTTAACTATGAGGTCTCTACTACTGGATGGATTACCATAAAATGTGTTACAAACATTCATGTTTCCCCAAAGGACAAATCCAAATATTTTGCTGATACCCTGACTTTACTTAGTCCCACCATAAAGTCAAAATTTGTACAATACTTTGAATCATGATTAAATACATGCAAAACATCAGCCTCAACTGTCTGTATGTGCTAATGAAAGTGTTAGTGCTAATTAGTAAATGTTATTAACCAAGATGATGATCAGCATACTAGTATTGTGATCGTGAGCATGTTAGCATGCTGACGTTACCATATCAACTCAGCAGTACAAGTTGGCACTAGACTTTTAGTCTTATCAAATTTACCTAATTTACTAAATCGAGAATTTTTCTTCTCTACAGGGAATTAATGCAAGAGGCACATTTTTGAGAGAAATAAATAGAAAACCAAGACAGTAAATGCCAGGATAAAGCAACTAATAACCAAAAGAGAACAAAAAAAGCAAGCAATCTCTAAAGTTGGTGGGTTTGCTGCCTTGACATTGACCAATTGGCGTCAGAAGGTTCCAGAGACAGTCTGTCTGTATGGTCTGCATCTCATCAGAGCCAAACTCACCACTGGTAACTACTGGTTTGACAGGTTCCCAGAATCAGCCAAAAACTTTTCTTTCCTCAGCATCTGCGGCTGCTCCCCTTCTCTGCTGAGGAAGAATTTGTCACGGGTGATTACCTTAGTGACAGTGTTATCAGGCATTGCTCCACCCAGAAGCCTCTTCTGATCCAAATATTCAAAATCCATTTCTCACACACAGATCGCACGCTGGCACATCTCTAGCACACTGAGTGATTTCTCCTTCTCCAGAGAGGCTCAGTACAGGAGGGAGAAGTGAGAGTGAAGGGATTTATGTGGGCTTAGCTCCTCAGGGACAGAGTCCTGCTAATCATCTGTGATCACAGACAGAATGTCAACATGCGACAGCAGCACAACTTAGATTTCCCCAAAATGCCTCCCTCAGTTGTTTGTTTCTTCCTTTTGTCTACTGCTTCTCCCTTTTACATTTTTCATTCACTGCACAGTTATTGTTAACATTTTTACACCCACACACACATTGTCATTTGTGGTTTGTGTTTTTTGGACAGAAATGGAAACGGAAAACAATTTGTTCTCAGATGACAGGATTTCTAAAACGGCCAAAGAGCCTTTCAGTTTTTGTGAAAAATTAACCATCTCCTGTAGCTTCTGCAATATGATTAGTCTAATCTGTTACATTTGCTATTATAGACATATCCATGTTTAATCCCTGGAAATAATTTAAAGGGATAGTTCAACATTAAAGAGACATTTATTTGCTTTTTTGCCAGAATTTACAGGAATGGTTTGCCTTTTTAAGAAATATGCTTAGATAACAGGACTATAAAAAAAAATCTATAAAAAAAACTGTAATGTAAAAAATAGACTTATTGCGTTGAGGCGTTGTTTGCCATTGCCAACCAATCAGGTGGCTCTATTACCCCCAATGATGGCAGAGCGCGCATTTGGTAGCAGCACGAGCTAGTGGACTGGCCTGATTCCAGCGAGAAGAAACGACATGCAACATCAACATGAACCCAGAACCAACGTCGGCTGAGCGTGAGCCCTCCAGCTCAGAATCAGACAGCCATCTTTGGCCGTATTTAAGCAGGTATTGTATATTTGCTTGTGAGCAGTGACATAGGCAGAAGCATAAATCAGTATAACTACGTTCTTTATCAAAATTTGGGGGACAGCCGTGGTGCGGTACGTTACGAGTGTGACTTTGGACTGGCCTGAAATCGGAGGATCGTGGGTTCGATCCCTCGACCAAGCGCAAAAAAACAGATACGTTTTTTTGCGCTTGGATACAAAAAAAAAAGAGCTTTGCAGTCCTTTATACGGATACCAGCCGTTGGTGTTGAAGGTGGTGTTGACGACCCGCCTCCCCTGCCTTTGCGACCATGGCTGTGGTGCCCCTGAGCAAGGCAACGATTCACTTTAAAATGTGCCTTTAAAATCGGTGCCTTTAAAAAAAATACTTTAAAGTAAATTTAAAAGTAAATACTTTCTTGATGTAGTACTTCCACTTTCACTTGAGTAAATGTTTGCCGGGATATTTGTAGCTGAAGCTTCAGTACTTCCTCCACCACTGGAGAACATTATAGGAACATTAAAAAGAAATTTATTGAAGTACAAAGTACATTTATATTAATCAGTCCATCTTCTTAAATAAAGTTTTTTTAAGCTTAATCCTGTTTTACTTTCCTACTCCATACACCTGGAGCACTTCCAGTCTGTTCTAATTGGTAACATGCCTAGAATGAATATTTAAAAGGTAATTGGGTTGATGTCTTTCAGTCTGAGGAAGCGTGTTTCCACAGCTTTGATCTGCTAAAGCTCTGTGGAGCTTTCAAAGCCTCGTGGTCTGGCGGTGTAGAGGATGGAGACTGTACCAGGTGGAAATGTGTTAATTACGAACTCCTGAAGCCACAGGAGGCTGATCTCTCTCTGTGACCTCTCTATTGCACCAGCTGTTGGCCCTTTGCAGTCCTTTTTCAGGGGTCAGGATGCCAGGATTGTTCATGTACAGATTTAGAATATTGTGACATGTGTGATATAGTGTAATTTTGTTTTGACAGTTTTGTTTCATGTAACAATTAGACAGCTTCTCAAATACCAAGGAACAACACAACACACTGTCTATTGTGAGTTATTTCCAATCCATGTCATTTTGACAGGCTGGAATGACTAAATGGCAACCACTTCACTATTAAATTTAGCACACTGCTGTCTTTACACATGCATTTATATTGGAGGATATCTCTTCTTTGGCTTACGTGTCTTCTGTGTCTGCTGTAAATGCACGTCTCACTGTCTTCTAAAGTTCATGTAATATGAACTGAAAGAATGATTGTCCTCAGCAGTTAAAAGCTGTCACCTTCGAGGGCTGTTTTAAAGTCACCTCTCCTCTTTGTTTTGCTGAATAAGCACCTCTGGAGGTAGTGAGTGAATAACACCTCTGAATTAAACCTCATTAACCCTTTTCCCTGAACTCACATTGGTTGAGGATGGTGGGCTTGCTTTCTTGTTTCATTTGCCCTACAATCTTGAGCTGTAAAGATTAGACTCTCCTTCCAAGAAACAGAAAGGAGAATGAGGACAGCTTCAATCTCCCTTCCAAACTGATAACAGTGAAGGTTGATGTCCAGCTTTCATGATCTAAAATTATTCAAAAAATATATTTGATGTTCATGAGCTGTACCACATTTTCTGGGACACAAAGGCTGGTTTAAAGGGCAGCTGAGCAAAATATAAAGCAATGAACTCAGAAAGGTCATCCTACATCATTCAAAAGTAATCTAATATTTCAAAACTTATCCTCATGACAATCAGTCAAACTGTGCATGCACAGTAACCTTTTTGGGAAGCTTACAGTGATGTGTTCTTTACTAAACAGCCTTCGTCTGTTGGTACACAGTAAAACCTTTTTATGTTAGACCTGTAACACAGATGAAACCATGGGGGATTGTAGTCCAAACTAACTGCAGAGATGCTGACATTTGCAGTGAATTATGATCACACAGTGTCTGAATAATATTTAGAACTGCTAAATTATCACTCGCCTCCTATTTTGTTAATAATTCCTACATGACAATTCAAATTTACAATATGCATTGTGTTGGTTCCTGGGTGTAGAATTACTTTTGAGCTCATACAAGCTTTCATGAACAATGTGTCCACATAGTTTACAGAATATTGTAGTCATCTGTCTCCATCTGCTATTTTCCTTGGCAAGAAAAATGCAATGATTCACACTTAAGAAACAAAACTCTCCGGTACAATTGCAGATTGCTTGCATTATCATGTCAGCGAGACTGAATTATCGCTGGTCTCTTGGTTTCCCCCATTCCATTTTTCTGAGACATGTACAGCTCAGTAAAACTCTTTCTCTGTCACAAACGAGCTAAACATGATTTGTATGTATGTTGTCTGTGGGTTTCAGTGGTTTGGATGCTTATTCAGATTCACTTGATGTGACTATTATGCATGTCAGGATGCACAGTGCTGTTGTGGTAAGGGTGACAAAGTTTAAATTTTGTTGCGTCATTGAAAAACCTCAGCAGTGAAGAGTATATTTTTAGTACAATTGTACGTGTTTGTACATACCAGCTATATATTGTATTTGACTGCACTTTTTTTGTGCTTTGTAAATAAATCAAATCAAACAAATTGCTTGTATGAACTTTGGCACTCACCTCCATGCACACAAACACAGTCTCATACATACACCCACTTAAACGTCTCACATATGCATCGCCTCCCATGCAGAGTTAAAGACAGTAGCAGCTCCAAGTTTGCACCGAGGTCAACTCTATTTAGAGAGCAGACAGCCAGACTCCTGGAGCCGGCAAAGAAAAAGACAGACTGAAATACAGGAGAGACGAGAGAGGGAGGCCTGGTAATCTGAAACCAAGCAATAGTGGAAGTCACTACACACAGGCATGCATGTATTTAAGCCCACATGAAGCAGTGTGTGAGTATCTGTGGTGTGTGTGTGTGTGTGTGTGTGTGTGTGTGTGTGTGTGTGTGTGTGTGTGTGTGTGTGTGTGTGTGTGT